>CM038147.1:297698613-298018648 GCA_021437245.1 Aegilops speltoides
GGGTCAAAAAACTTTCTACTCTTGTTGACGGCTCAAAGCGGCAAAACACCTAAAAATAGGATAGCGAGAAAATTTTTTTATCCGTGCGTTTTGGAAAATTTTGGGCCTAAGCGGAGGTGGTTTCGGACTATGGGCGGCAAAAGATTCTGGGCCGGACGGCAAAAGATTGCTGGAATCGAAACCTACTCGGACAAGGAAACACGAATCGGAAATTAGATGGATCCGAAAACAAATCTAATATGCAAGGAACTTCGGATTGGTGGTGGATATATGGTGGTGGTATATGGCAGCGGTGGTGGTATATGGCAGCGGTGATGGTATATGGATCACAGTTGAGCGGTGGCGGATAAGCGGTGGTGGTAGATGGCGAGGCGATGATGATGGTGCGGCGGCGTGACAACTTATGACGAACTTCGAAACTCTAAAGACTAGACTCTAAGACCAGCAACTCGACACGGCGATGCAACATAAATTCAACAACGCAAATCTGAAAAGATTATGCAAAGGCTCGATTGGTTCGGATATGATGACCTAACCCTAATTTTTTTGGCTTTTTAAGTGGATTTGTAGGTATGTAAACAGACTCGATCTAAACTACGAAAAGCGTAAAATCTCACCGAGCAACACGGAAATCTGATACCACTTGATAGAGGCTAAGGTGTCCGTCTTTCGATGAGATGGTGGATTTAGCTTTGGTGGAAGTCGACTTTGGCGATCCGACTACTGGCGTGCGAGGGCGTCAGCATATATGCAATCGCTAAACCAACTCGAGAGGTTATTGACCGCGCCGGCATACGATCAACGACCACGAGGGTCTATTTCCTGCGAGCAAGCGAAGAACAAGCAAAAGCTGAGATTGCAATCTGGATATTGCGAATATAAGATGAAAGCTTTATTGATCAAGGTGGGGTTACGTGGCGCCTTTATGCAGTCGTTGAACACAAGCGAAATGCTGCGAAGTTGCAGCTATGGCGAACTTTTGATCTAAACAAAACCCAAGTCTAAGCGGTGCCCTAAGGGCTGTATATATGGAGGAAGAGGGGTGAATTTCGTGGCCCTAGGTGGAGGGTCGAAACTAACCCTATCTCTTGTTCCCCACATCTCGGACTCTAAAATAGCCTATACTAATGTATTTCGAAATTACATGGGCTGGCCCAATAATAAGGTGTGTGACACCTAGAATAGCCTATGGGCGAATATTATGAAGTGGCATCTTGTATATTTCGTCCAAGGCTTCATGAACTCCTTATGGTGGCTTCAAAGTCTGAAATCATCACTTGTAACTCCGTTCTTGATCCCTTAGCATGCCATCAACTCCATGTGTGTTCTTGCTCCAATGCTCATCCTTCTCCAAGCTAGGCCCTTCATTTGTAAGCAAAACAAATGTATCCAATTTAAGCGACATCATATTCTCATGAACATTAGAATCATTACCAAAAAGCGAAAGTACACAGTAATTTAGTTGGCGTCTTGTGAGCTCTAGTAATTGGTCCAGTATGTATAGCAGCAGGGGCTGTGGGTGTAACAATGGTATTGATGTCCTCATCAGCTCATTTTACCGTGTTCACTTTGCATGCTATGCTTGCTTCTATGCCTTTGCCATGCAATTGTGACCCTTGTTTACATCTACCCATGATTCTCCATTATGATATTCCTATGTGTATTTGCATGCTTGGTGGAGATCCTTGTTGCTTTTGCCATGTTTATCATGTGCCCCATTCTATTGATGCTTGTTGTGTTGGGAGAGTCATGATGACCCATTGCTATTCACATATGGCCTCTCGCCAATACATTCATGATATTGTACTCATATCTTGCTTTCATGCTTGTGCTATGACTTGTGAATTATTCATGCCCACTATTTGCACCAATGACATGTTTGCCATGATTCCTCCTAGTATGTTGCATCTTAGCACTACTAGCTTGCTTGATTTGATAGCTATGAATGCTCGCTATGTTGCATCACCCATGTTCCACTACTTGCTTTCTTGGGTTGATGACATATATGCTCATGCCTCTCACATGATATATCTTGATCATTGTCTCTTGTGTTATAAGTGCTCATCTCATGCGGTTGATGACAACCATCTATATGCTTTGCACATGATTCATATTGCCGTGTCATATATCTCCATGTGTTGCATCTCTCATGCTAGATTTGCCATGTATTGAGTGCAACAATGCTTATAGTCTTGCTCTTAAGATTGCCCCATAGCATTCTTACATATGTTTGGAGATTTTGACATAATTCTTGTGAAGCATGCTTGTCTTACTTCTTTGCACCATATACCTAGTGCCATGAATATTACCATTGTTGCATCATATTATTCATGCACTTGTGCTTCTAATGGTTTTGTGCAGAGAGAGAACCATCATGATGGATGATGTGTTTGTCTACCATGTGCATACGTTCTTTGTTTTGTTGTGTGCATGTGTAGGATACTTGGACTTTGTGTCGACTTCCACTTCACGTGAGTTGACCATTCGAGATCTTGAGAGCGAGCCTCATACATTCTACCATGACTCTCTTCTACACCGTATTTGCTTCCACTTCGGCATTGTGAAGAATGCACAAGGACACACTTTCAAGGTGACATCCTTCTTGAGCTTGGATATTGTGGATCATACTTCATGTGTTGCTTGCACCATTTGCACGCATGTTCGAGATATTGCTTTCTACCATGATTTCCACATTTCCATGCTTCATGACATATATAGCTTGTGTGTTGCATCCAATTCTTGGACTACTTGCTACTATCATATGGTTGGTTGCACCAATATCATTTCTTCACATATGCCATGTCCCTTTGCTTGTCACATGCTTGACTTGATTGCCTCACACATGATGAACAATTGCTCTTTCCATTGTGTTGAGTGCCACACTATATTCACTACACCCTATGCACATTATGCTTGGATTGTCTTGCACCTGACCCATGTGTTTAGACACTTCATTTTATTTGGGGTTGTGAATACTTCCTATGCCTACCATAGACCTTTCATTGAGCAATTTGTCAATGCTTGCTATGACCTCGAGGTAGATGCTTATTCTCTTGTCACACATGTTTGCATCTCTATCTCACATTTACATGCTTGTTCCCATGATGTACTTGATTGTGCTCAATTTATATGTCCAAATGTCATGACACACTTCTTTGTCAAACCATATGCTATGCTTGATGACAACACTTGTTGGGTGAATCACCTCTTAAATGCTTGGTTTTGCTCTTCGACAACCACATTTGTTTTCCAAGTGCTTGTTATCTTTGCTACTTTTGAAGGAATTACAAGGCGGTGCGACATTGGAGAGTGCCCATTTGGAACTTCAAGATGACAAGAACTTGGTGATCGACCACTTCTGCACAGCGCCATCTCTTTCCCATGGTGATTTGGTTTTCGATCCGGGTCGGATCTTTCCCAAGGGAGGGATGATGCGGAGCATCCTCGGACATCACCATGTCAAGAGCCCATTTGGCAAGTGACACGTCGACATCTACTTCACACACACTAAGGTGAATCATCTCCTTTACCGTGCCACTTGACCCCTTCGAGGATGGCATACTACTTGACACTTCTCCGTGCGCATGCATAGGTATTGTCGAACTTCACGGACGGCGAGGAGAGTCTGGCGCCAAGGCGACTACACCATCCGCGAGGAAGAGTGGAAGAAAGCGGAAGAAAGGAGAAGAAGGCGGAGGCGGCTGCGGGGCGAGGCGGACATCCGGACCGCCGTCCGGATCATCCGGGCTCGGCGGATCATCAGAGTCCCCTCCGGATCATCCGGATAATTCGTCGAAAGACACCGAAGGCCTCATGTGAAGCCGGATCATCGGGCCCCTCCGGAACATCCGGACGGCGGCGGATCATCTGGACCCCATCCGGATCATCCGGGCTATGCTGCGTCGTGCCTCGGGCGAGGCCGTGTACCTTCGCCCTCACTTACCCCTTCGCCCCTTGGGCTATAAATGAACCTCCTCCACCTCCTTTCTAGGGTTAGCAAAGTGATAGCTCATTCTTAGGTGAGCTTTGCTCCTACCGATCTCTACTCTTGAGAGAGAGCCGCTACTCCATTGGAGGCCAAGACCTCCATCTAGGAGAAGATCCGTGGGATATCATCAAGACCCCTTGTGGGAAGATCCATCTAGGATATCATCAAGACCTCCTCTTGGAGATGAACCTTACCTTGTATCTTTCCTTTGTTGTTCATGTACCTTGTGACCTTGTGTGTTTGATTGTCTAGTGGATGTGTGATTTGGACTTGTTCTTGAGTGTTTCCCCTTGTGATTTCTCCCGTTCTTCCCGTGTTCATCGTGTTCTTGAGGATCCGCTCCAAGCGTGAAAGATCGCGCTATAGGGTTCCACCTACATCATATGGTATCATGAGCCACGTTGATCACGTTTTTGGAGCCCCTACCCGTGTTCTAGCTTGATTTTGTTGTTTTCGTCCTAAATCCGAAAATTCCCACAAAAATAGCCCCAATTTTTTTGTGATTTGTTGGTTTGATGATGTTTTGTTGATTTTGATCCGTGGATTAGCTTGGTTTCAAGTGGATCTAGCATTTCCCCAAGTTTCCCACCTACCATCCACGAAATCTGCCAATTTTGACCCCAAAATCCCCAAATTCCGCCCAAAATTCGTCTCACGAGAAATCGGCGGATTGACTTGCGGATCATCGGACCTTCTCCGGATCATCCGGACATCACCGGATCAGCTGGGCGCCCCCGGACGTCGAGATAACCTACGCCAAATTCGAAGCGGGCTGGCGAACCGGATCATCCGGATGTACTCCCGGATCATCCGGACATAGCCGGATGAGTGGACCTCCTCCGGATGTCCGGTTAACCACGACACTACTTCAATTTGAAATTTTGTTTTGGTCATAACTAATTCATCCGAGTCCGATTTTGGCGTTCTTTAGCTCGTTTTGAAGCTATTGACATCCCCATCCCACAAAAATACCACCAACATCATTTGACTCCATCATATTTTCTGAAATTTGGCAAGTTTGCCTAGGCCCTCCACCATATCATCCGCATTACCACCACCGACTTCCGCAACCTAACCCATTTCGTTCCCCATTGCATATGTGGTTGTTTGAGTTGTGATTAGAGTCTCCTAAGGTGTTTCGGCTACTTAGGGACAATTGCTTCTTCATCAACCACCACCACCACTTCCGCATAGACGTGCCCACTACATTTCCACCCCAACTTAACCCAATTTTGTTTGAATTGTGGCTTGTGTCTCCTAAGGTGTTTCGGCTACTTAGGGATGGCAAATTCAACTCCGACTCGTGTATAGCCCATCTTTCCACTTCCGCATTGCCTAGTGCAACACCACCACCGCTTTCCGCTACCACCATTTGACATTTGTCATTTGAGATTTTGAGTTTGCGGTTTTTCCGTTCCTAAGGTGTTTCGGCTACTTAGGGACGAGTCTCCATCTTCTTGGTATCTACACCAAGAACACCGCCACTCATCATCGCAAAGGACGGTAACCTCGACGACACCTTTGTATATTCCCTTGCAATTACATTGTTAACTCCTAGCCCATTTTGCGTTACTTGCCTATCGAGACTAGCCATTTGAGTATTGCCGGCAACGTTACTTGTGCACATTAGTGATCCACCATCCATTGCATACATACCATATCATCTTGGTATCATATCATCCATTGTGCCTCAAGTTTGTTCCCGCATATACACAATTGCTATCTTGGTTTGTGCATTGTTTAAAAGTGGCCATAGAAAAAAAAAGAGCAAAGAGCTCGTGAGCAAGTGCCATAGCATCATACCCCCATTGCAAATAAGAGCCATACCAAAATCTACATCATATGATATCATGCTTGAGAGAAACACCTGGAACCATACATACATAGCATACTTGGGATAGAAGTTTATCCATTTCGCATCTATAGGTTCTGCACAAGTGTCGTATCCGCCTATTGAGCAATCGTGCTAGCGTCTCTCTTGAGTTGTACAACACGAGCGTTTTCCGTGGATTCCACATTTTGTGCTCATTCCTTGGTTGCACGACCCCATTTATCTATCCGTGTGTGTGTTTCCGTGTGCCATTATTTGCTATTGGTCCATTTGTTTCACTTGCGAATTTGTGAATCTCTTTCAACATTATTGACTCTTGCTAACATTTTGCATCAAATTTTTGTGCCACTATCCTCACCAAGCTCTACCATAAGCTTTACTTGTAGGTGTGAGTGAACAAGTCCGGTACCAATTCCACTATTCTTTCATCTCACATTGAGTGACACGGGATACATCCTCAACTTTGGGAAAAGGTAACTTGGTATTGTTTATCTCATTTCCTACTCACCTCTACTCGAGTCTTGTGATGGATAGGCAAGGCATTTCATCTTGGTCTACAACAACAACAGCGAGTTCGATGCCATGAACAACAACTCCGGCGCCAAGATGCAAGCTAAAATGGAGAGATCAAAGCCCTCATCAAGTCCTACAAGCGATCTTCCTCATCTTGAGAAGGCGCTCAAAACTGTCTTCAGAGCTACCATCTCCGGCAAGATCACATCGGCATCGACACCATCACCAACAAGAGCGTGAAGGTCAAGAGCTCTACATCAACAACGCTCAATGACTTCACCATCTCCTTGGCATCCTCGTAGCGACTTCAAAAGCATCTTAGCCTCTGAACATCGACATCTTCGCCAACAAGAACCCCAAGACTACACTCAGAAAGCTCCCCAAGCTCAAGTCGCGACTTCCACGAGCTACTCGACCTCGACATCGACCATGCGATTCCTTTCTATGGGACTCAAGAACCGAGAGTACCTCGAGTGGGGCGTTTGATGGGCGACTACCTCAAGCTACATCAAGTTCGTCCGAAGATCAAGTGAAGTCGTGAATCCAAAAAATACTCACGCTTCGCCGGGGCCAGATACCCTCAAATTCAGCTTTAAGCGGGACTTTTTGGCCTGAAAGTCAAAGAACATCATTAAATCGCATTGTTTTTCAGGCAAGTTTCGGACCCATTGGCACTTCCTTTTGAAGGAAAGTCGAGAGATTATATTTCTTATAGACATTAGCCCCCTTGTAGGGACAAGCGTACCTTCTGCGGATGCTCCATGATCGGACTATCTCATTTGGCGTAAATTGAAGAAAATCCGGTGGCTATATGCCTTATTCTCCTTGTTTTCGCGGATGGCATCTTTGTAACTCATGCGGCGTGAAAGCAAAGAACAAAAGAGCATTCCTCGCATCGGTCGATATATATGTGGAAGCGATATCTCCTCTATCTGAGGAGAAGAAATTTTGGGGCAATCAGGCAAAAAGCGCACGAGAAAATGAAGTACTTTCAAGGACTGCCATAGAAAGGACAGGTGTTCACTAAAACAGTCATAATTTTGTCATGCAGAGTTCGTGTCGGGCCCATAAGTACTCCAACTGCTCGCAGCGAGCGCGTGAATCGAAAAAATACTCCACGCTTCCGCTAGGAGGCCCGGAGTACCCTCAAATTCAGCCTTAAGCAGGACTTTTTGGCCCTAAAAGTCGAAGAACATCATTCATCGCTGTTTTTCAGACAAGTTTCTGAACCCATTAGCACTTCCTTTTGAAGGAAATTCGAGAGATTATGTTGCTTATAGACATTAGCGCCCCTGGTAGGGACAAACATACCTTTCTGCAGATGCTCTATGATCCGGGCAATCTCATTTGGCCGTAAATTGAAAAACATCCGTGACTATATGCCTTATTCTTCTTGTTTTAGCCGCATGGCATCTTTGTAACTCATGCGGCGTGAAAGCCAAGAACAAAAGGCATTCTGGCATTGGTCGATATATATGTGGAAGCGATATCTCCTCTATAGAGGACAAGAAATTTTGGGGCAATCAGGCAGAAAGCGCACGAGAAGATGAAGTACTTTCAAGGACTGCCATAGAAAGGACAGATGTTCACTAAAACGGTCATAATTTTGTCATTCGGACTCCGTGTCGGGCCCATAAGTACTCAAACTGCTCGCGGCGAGCGCGTGAAACCAAAAAATACTCCACGCTTCCGCCAGAAGGCCCGGAGTACCCTCAAATTCAGCCTTAAGCAGGACTTTTAGGCCCTAAAAGTCAAGGAACATCATTCGTCGTTGTTTTTCAAACAAGTTTCTCAACCCATTGGCACTTCCTTTTGAAGGAAATTCGAGAGATTATGTTTCTTATAGACATTAGCCCCACTGGTAGGGACAAACGTACCTTTTTGCAGATGCTCCATGATCCGGGCTATCTCATTTGGCCGTAAATTGAAAATCCAGCGGCAATATGCCTTATTCTCCTTGTTTTCGCCGCATGGCATGCCGTAACTCATGCGCGTGAAAGCCAAGAACAAAGGGCATTCTGGCATCGGTCGATATATATGTGGAAGCGATATCTCCTCTATAGAGGACAAGAAAGTTTAGGCAATCGGGCAAAAGAGCGCGAAAATGAAGTACTTTCAAGGGCGCCATAGAAAGACGGATGTTCACTAAAGCGGTCATAATTTTGTCATTGGTCCGTGTCGGGCCCATAAGTACTCAAACTGCTTTGGCGGTATGCGAATCAAAAAATACTCACGCTTCGCCGAGGCCAGATACCCTCAAATTCAGCCTTAAGCAGGACTTTTTGTACGAAAGTCGAAGAACATCATTAAATCCTTTTTTTTGAGACAAGTTTACGAACCCATTTGCACTTCCTTTTGAAGGAAATTCGAGAGATTATGTTGCTTATAGACATTAGCCCCCTGGTAGGGACAAACATACCTTCTGCGGATGCTCTATGATCCAAGGCAATATCATTTGGCGTAAATGAAAAAATTCAGCTGACTATATGCCTTACTCTCCTTGTTTTTGCCGCATGGCATGCTGTAACTCATGCGCGTTAAAGCCAAGAACAAAAAGGCATTCCTGGCATCGGTCAATATATATATGTGGAAACGATATCTCCTCTATAGAGGACAAGAAATTTTGGGGCAATCGGGCAAAAAGCATACGAGAAAATGAAGTACTTTCAAGGACTGCCATAGAAAGGACAGATGTTCACTAAAACGGTCATAATTGTATCATTCGGAGTCCGTGTCGGGCCCATAAGTACTCAAGCTGCTCATGGCGGTATGTGAATACAAAATATACTCACGCTTCGCGAGAGGCTCAGATACCCTCAAATTCAGCGTTAAGCGAGGACTTTTGGCCCTAAAGTCACGGAACATCATTCGTCATTGTTTTCGGACAAGTTTACGAACCCATTGGCACTTCCTTTTGAAGGAAATTCGAGAGATTATGTTGCTTATAGACATTAGCCCCTGGTAGGGACAAGCGTACCTTTTGCGGATGCTCAATGATCCGGGCAATCTCATTTGGCGTAAATTGAAGAAAATCCAGTGACTATATGGCTTATTCTTCTTGTTTTCGCCGCATGGCATCTTTGTAACTCATGCGGCGTGAAAGCCAAGAACAAAAGGCATTCTGGCATTGGTCAATATATATGTGGAAGCGATATCTCCTCTATAGAGGACAAGAAATTTTAGGCAATCGGTGAGAAAAGCGCGAGAAGATGAAGTACTTTCAAGGGCGCCATAGAAAGACGGATGTTCACTAAAGCGGTCATAATTTTGTCATTCGGACTCGTGTCGGGCCCATAAGTACTCAAACTGCTTTCGCGGCGTACGTGAAACAAAAAATACTCACGCTTCGCGGAAGGCCGGAGTACCCTCAAATTCAGCCTTAAGCAGGACTTTTAGGCCCTAAAAGTCAAGGAACATCATTCGTCGTTGTTTTTCAAACAAGTTTCTCAACCCATTGGCACTTCCTTTTGAAGGAAATTCGAGAGATTATGTTTCTTATAGACATTAGCCCCACTGGTAGGGACAAACGTACCTTTTTGCAGATGCTCCATGATCCGGGCTATCTCATTTGGCCGTAAATTGAAAATCCAGCGGCAATATGCCTTATTCTCCTTGTTTTCGCCGCATGGCATGCCGTAACTCATGCGCGTGAAAGCCAAGAACAAAAGGGCATTCCTGGCATCGGTCAATATATATGTGGAAACGATATCTCCTCTATAGAGGACAAGAAAGTTTAGGCAATCGGGCAAAAAGCGCGAGAAAATGAAGTACTTTCAAGGGCGCCATAGAAAGGACAGATGTTCACTAAAGCGGTCATAATTTTGTCATTGGTCCGTGTCGGGCCCATAAGTACTCAAACTGCTTTCGCGGCGTATGTGAATCAAAAAATACTCACGCTTCCGCCGAGGGCCAGATACCCTCAAATTCAGCCTTAAGCAGGACTTTTTGGTACGAAAGTCGAAGAACATCATTAAATCATTGTTTTTGAGACAAGTTTACGAACCCATTGCACTTCCTTTTGAAGGAAATTCGAGAGATTATGTTGCTTATAGACATTAGCCCCCTGGTAGGGACAAACATACCTTCTGCGGATGCTCTATGATCAAGGCGATATCATTTGGCGTAAATTGAAGAAAATCCAGTGACTATATGCCTTACTCTCCTTGTTTTTGCCGCATGGCATCTTTGTAACTCATGCGGCGTGAAAGCCAAGAACAAAAGGCATTCTGGCATCGGTCGATATATATATGTGGAAGCGATATCTCCTCTATAGAGGACAAGAAATTTTAGGGCAATCGGGCAAAAAGCATACGAGAAAATGAAGTACTTTCAAGGGCGCCATAGAAAGACAGATGTTCACTAAAGCGGTCATAATTGTATCATTGGTCCGTGTCGGGCCCATAAGTACTCAAGCTGCTCGCATGGCCTGCGAATACAAAAATATACTCACGCTTCGCGGGAGGCTCGGAGTACCCTCAAATTCAGCGTTTAGCAGGACTTTTGGCCCTAAAGTCACGGAACATCATTAAATCATTGTTTTTGAGACAAGTTTGAACCCATTGGCACTTCCTTTTGAAGGAAATTCGAGAGATTATGTTGCTTATAGACATTAGCCCCTGGTAGGGACAAGCGTACCTTTTGCGGATGCTCAATGATCAAGGCAATCTCATTTGGCCGTAAATTGAAGAAAATCCAGTGACTATATGCCTTATTCTCCTTGTTTTCGCCGCATGGCATCTTTGTAACTCATGCGGCGTGAAAGCCAAGATCAAAAGGGCATTCTGGCATCGGTCAATATATATGTGGGCGATATCTCCTCTATAGAGGACAAGAAATTTTAGGCAATCGGGCAAAAAGCGCGAGAAAATGAAGTACTTTAAGGACGCCATAGAAAGGACAAATGTTCACTAAAGCGGTCATAATTTTGTCATTGGTCCGTGTCGGACCCATAAGTACTCAAACTGCTTTCATGGCGGCTATGAATACAAAAAATACTCACGCTTCGCCGGGAGGCCGGATACCCTCAAATTCAGCCTTAAGCGGGACTTTTGTACTGAAAGTCAAAGAACATCATTAAATCATTGTTTTTGGACAAGTTTACGAACCCATTGGCACTTCCTTTGAAGGAAATTCGAGAGATTATGTTGCTTATAGACATTAGCCCCTGGTAGCAAAAAGCGTACCTTTTGCGGATGCTCTATGATCCGGGCTATCTCATTTGGCCATAAATTGAAGAAAATCCAGTGACTATATGCCTTATTCTCCTTGTTTTCGCGGATGGCATCTTTGTAACTCATGCGGCGTGAAAGCCAAGAACAAAAGGGCATTCTTTGCATCGGTCGATATATATGTGAAGCGATATCTCCTCTATAGAGGACAAGAAATTTTAGGGCAATCGGGCAAAAAGCGCGCGAGAAAATGAAGTACTTTCAAGGCGCCATAGAAAGGACAGATGTTCACTAAGCGGTCATAATTTTTTCATTGAGATGCGTGTCGGGCCCATAAGTACTCAAACTGCTTTCATGACAAGCGCGCAAATCAAAAAATACTCACGCTTCCGCCCGAGCCGAGTACCCTCAAATTCAGCCTTAAGCAGGACTTTTTGGCCGTGAAAGTCGAAGAACATCATTCGTCGCTGTTTTTCAGACAAGGTTCTGAACCCATTGTGATGAGGATATCAATACCATTGTTACACCCACAGCCCCTGCTGCTATTCATACTGGACCAATTACTAGAGCTCGCGCACGTCAACTAAATTACCAGGTACTTTCGTTTCTTGGTAATGATTCTAATGTTCATGACAATATGATGTTGCCTAAATTGGATACATTTGTTTTGCTTACAAATGAAGGGCCTAGCTTGGAGAAGGATGAACATTGGAGCAAGAACAAGCATGGAGATGATGGCATGCGCAAGGGGGACAAGAATGGAGTTATAAGTGATGATTTCAGGACTTTGAAGCCACCATAACGAGTGCATGAAGCCTTGGACGAAATATACAAGATGCCACTTCATAAATTTCGTCCAGATGCTATTCTAGGTCTGCATCACCTTATTATTGGGCCAGGCCCATGTAATTTCGAAATACATAAGTATAGGCTATTTTTAGAGTCCGTATGTGGGGAAACAAGAGATAGGGTTAGTTTGGACCCCTCCACCAAGGGCCACGAAATTCACCCCTCTTCCTCCATATATACAGCCCTTAGGGCACTATTTAGACTTTGGGTTTTGTTTAGATTAAAAGTTCGCCATAGCTGCAACCGGCGTGCCGTTTGTGTTCAGCGACCGGACAAAGCGTCACAGAACCCCACCTTGATCAATAAAGCTTTCATCTTATATTCGCAATATCCAGTTGCAATCTCGGTTTCTTGCTTGTTCTTCGTTTGCTCGCGAGAAGCAGACCCTCGTGGTCAGGTTGATGCGTGCTCGGCGTGGTCAATAACCTCTGGGAGTTGGTTTAGCGATTGCTAAAGCGCGGCGTCCTCGCCGTTAAGTAGTCGGATCGTCAAAGTCGACTTCCACCAAAGCGAAATGCACCATCTCATCGAAGGCGGGACACCTTTGCCTCTATCAAGTGGTATCAGTTTCCGGGTTGCTCGGTGAGATTTTATAGTTTTGTAGTTTAGATCGAGTCTGTTCTTCATACCTATAGTCCACGAAAAAGCCAAAAAAATTAGGGTTAGGTCATCATATCTGAACCAATCGAGCCTTTGCATAATCTTTTACGTATTTGCGTTGTTGAATTTGCGGTTGCATCGTCGTGTCTAGTTGCTGGTCTTAGAGTCTAGTCTTTTAGAGTTTCGAGTTCTTGTCATAAGTTGTCACGCCGCCGCCGCACCATCATCATCGCCCCTGCCATCTACCACCACTGCTTATCCGCCACCGCTTCGAATCCATATCCGTATACCACCACCGCTGCCATATACCACCACCGCTGCCATATACCACCACCGCTGCCATATACCACCACCAATCCGAGTTCCTTGCATATTAGGTTTGTTTTCGGGATCCATCTAATTTCCGATTCGTGTTTCCTTGTCTGAGTAGGTTTCGGATTTCAGCAATCTTTTGCCGTCTGGAAACCACCCTCCGTTTAGGCCCAAAATTTTCCAAAAACGCAATTGACAAAAAAAATTCTGGCTATCCTATTTTTAGGTGTTTCTAAGCGTATTGAGACAGTCGCCGTTATAGAAAGTTTTTTGACCCGTTTCAGTTCTTGGGTCGAGCGATCGAAAAAAATTGGTCCAAAAATTTCGTGCCCATCTGTCGGTTTGACACAGGAAGAGTTTTGAGACACTTTCGCCATTATAGTGATTTTTCGCAAAAAAAAAAAAAGCGCAAAAAAAATCAGCGCAAAAAAAAGGCGAAAAAAAATTCGGTGTGTGCTTTTCCTTTGTTTACGTGCGGCGCCGTGATTTTGTTAGTGTTCTAGGCTCGCGTCTCTAGCACGGTCTAGCCTAGGACCAACCTGATCTGCGTCGTTGGCGTTTATTCAACTTTGCATCTCTGAATTGATTATTCTTGACCCTTTTGCTACCATATTATAAGCCTTCAGCTCCACATACATCTCGTCGTGCGTTTGACTCTCACGGCAATCGCTCTATCCAAGCTTTGAGAGTTTTGATTACAATGGTTGCCGATCACCGCTTTCTTCTTTGGGTAAGCGGTAAGAATTTGAGATTTGCTTGCCGGTTTGTGACACCCAACACCACCTCTTGTTAGTAGTCTGTAGGATCATATTTTGTGTGTTTCTATTGCTGCTAACCATGGCGAGATCACAAGCCGGCGAGGTGGATTTGGGAGAACATGACAAGCAGGCGTTACATGATAAGTTTCAACAAATGATGAGTGGGCAGGTGGAAGATGTGCTAAATAGATTTGAAGAGGCCATGGAGAAGATAGATGGCATTGAGAAGGCATTGAAACAAAGTTCGATAACAAGTTTAATGAATTGCTCGTGCGTCTACCACCACCACCACGGCTGCACCTAACGCACCTCTACAACAACAACAACGACTACCTCCACATCGTGAAACAGCCCTCGCATGAAGCGACCGTGTCCCTCTTGACTGGCCAAGCTGCTTTGGTGCTTCTTTGTTGATATACGTGGCTCCTGCTGGCGATGTGGGGAGGATGATTATATGGGAGATTACGAGGATGAGGTTGATCAACATCGAACTATGTGCAACCACCAGCACCACAACCACCAGGTCGTCCACATGCAAATAATGGCAATGTTAGGGCTCCCCCTCAGTGCGAGATCATGACCATCTCCTAAACTGAAATTGAATATTCCACCATTTGAGGGTAGATATGTTCACGATATATATCTTACTTGGGAGTTAAGCTGAACAACGATTTACATGTTTACAATATCACGAGGAGAGGCGTGTTCCTGCTGCTTTGTTTGTGCTTTCACTAGCTTTGCATGTGTTTGGTGGTCTCAACATTGTAGATTATATCCTCTTCCAGCTACTTGGGCTGCTTTGAAAACTGCTATGCGTACTCGTTGGGTTCCGCCATATTATCAACGTGAATTACTTCAAAAATTGCAGCGCTTAAGACAAGGAAAAATTCTGTAGAAGAATATTATCGGGAATTACAAACTGGCTTGATTAGATGTGGTATTGTTGAGGAGAATGAAGCTATGCTTGCACGTTTTACGGGTGGATTAAATAGAGATTCACACCATTCTAGACTATAAGGATTATAATAATATCACTCGTTTATTCCATCTTGCTTGTAAAGCTGAGCGTGAAGTCTTGAGGATCGGCGAGGCATTGGCGCGGACTAACTTTTACGCAGGTCGACCTTCTTCATATACACCACGTGCATCATCTACTTCCTTTGCACCATCACCTCCTTGGTGCCACCTCCAACCGTGATACAAAAAGCGAGCACAACCACCACTATCGCCAAGAGCACACTGCCGGAACTGCCGAGTTCTTCTTCTTCCATGGCGTCAACAGGGCACATAATGCGGAGCATCCTACGGTCATCACCATGTCAAGAGTCCGTTTGGCAAGTGACACGTGCGACCTCTACTTCGATACATAAAGGTGAATCTTCTCCTTTACGTGTTCACTTGACCCCTTTGAGGATGGTATACTACTTGGCACTCCACTCGTGTGCATGCATAGGTATTGTTGGAGCTTCACGAATGGCGAGGAGGAGTGCAAGCGCCAAGAACGCCTAAACCGTCGCAAGGGAGGCGTGGAAGCGAAGCGGAAGAAGAAGGACCTGCCCAGTCCGAGAAAGGCGGTACTACCGCCCAAAGTAAGCAGTACTACCGCTCAGCGTACTACCGCCCAAAGCAAGCGGTACTACCGCTCAGCGTACTACCGCCCATGAGTCTGCTACTACCGCCCTGCTGCATGCGCAGCATGCGGGCCTTTGGCCTTGTATCCCTCTCCCACTTACCCCTTCGTGGCTTAGACTATAAATAGACCACCTCCACCTCCTTTCTAGGGTTAGCAAATATGATAGCTAATTCTTAGGTGAGCTTTGCTCCTACCTCTACTCTTGAGAGAGAGACTACCACTCCCATGGAGTTCAAGACCTCCATGTGAGAAGATCCTGCGGGATATCATCAAGACCCCTTGTGGGAAGATCCATCTAGGATATCATCAAGACCTCCTCTGGGAGATGAACCTTACCTTGTATCTTTCCTTTGTTGTCCATGTACCTTGTGATCTTGTGTGTTTGATTGTCTAGTGGATGTGTGATTGGACTTGTTCTTGAGTGTTTCCCTTGTGATTTCTCCCGTTCTTCCTGTGTTCATCGTGTTCTTGAGGATCCCCTCCAAGCGTGAAAGAACGGCGCTATAGGGTTCCACCCTACATCATATGGTATCATGAGCCACGTTGATCACGTTTTTGGAGCCCCTACCCTCTTTTTCTAGCTTGATTTTGTTGTTTTCGTCCTAAATCGAAAATCCCCACCAAAAATAGCCCCAAATTTTTTGTGATTTGTTGGTTTGATGATGTTTTGTTGATTTTGATCCGTGGATTTGCTTGGTTTCAAGTGGATCTAGCATCTCCCCAAGTTTCACCTCTTTTCATCCACGAAATCCATCCAATTTTGCCCGAAATCATCCATTTCCGCCCCAAAATCGCGCCCGATTCGATCTGCGAAAAATCCCGACACGGCGGTACTACCGCCCTATAAATGATACTACCGCCCATGACAGTACTATCGCCAGGCCTGTTCCAGCCAAAGCGATTGAAAAATCCCGACACGGCGGTACTACCGCCCTCTGAGCAGTACTACCGCCCTGGCGATTCAGCTTTCGAGTTTCACCATTTTCACCATAACTAATTCATCCGAGTCCGTTTTTGGCGTTCTTTAGCTCGTTTTGAAGCTATTGACATCCCCATCCCACAAAATACTACCAACATCATTTGACTCCATCACATTTGGTGAATTTTGGCATCTTTGCCTAGGGCTCCACCACAACATCCGCATAACCATCACCAACTTCCATAACCTAACCCATTTTGTTCCTTATAGCATTAGTGGTTGTTTGAGTTGTGATTTGAGTCTCTAAGGTGTTTGGCTACTTAGGGACAATTGCTTCTTCATCAACCACCACCACCACTTCGCATAGGCGTGCCCACCATACACTTCCGCCACCCCAACAACCCAATTTTGTTTGAGTTGTGACTTGTGTCTCCTACGGTGTTTGGCTACTTAGGGACGGCAAATTCAACTCCGACTCGTGTATAGCCCATCATTCCACTTCCGCATTGCCTAGTGCAACACCACCACCGCTTTCGCTACCACCATTTGACATTTATCATTTGAGATTTTGAGTTTGCGGTTTTCCGTTTCCTAAGGTGTTTGACTACTTAGGGACAAGTCTCCATCATCTTGGTATCTACATCAAGAACACCGCCACTCATCGCCATAAGGGCGGTAACCTCGGCGACACCATTGTATATTCCTTGCAATTGCATTGTTAACCCCTAGCCCATTTTGCGTCACTTGCCTATCGAGACTAGCCATTTGAGTATTGCCAGGCCACGTTACTTGTGCACATTAGTGGTCTACACCATCCATTGCATACATACCATATCATCTTGGTATCATATCATCCATTGTGCCTCAAGTTTGTTCCCGCATATACACAATTGCTATCTTGGTTTGTGCATTGTGCAAAAGTGGCCATAGAAAAAAAAGAGAATAAGCTTTTAAGCAAAAGAGAAAGAGCAAAGAAGCTTGTAAGCAATAGCCATAGCATTACAATATATCATGCGGTATCATATTTGATCATCTTTGATCATTGTGTGAGAAACACCGGGAACCATACATATATAGCATAGTTGGGATAGAATGTTTATCCATTTTGCATCTTATAGGTTGTGCACAAGTGTCGTATCCGCCTATTGAGCAATCGTGCTAGCGTCTCTCTTGAGTTGTGCAACACGAGCGTCTTCCGTGGACTCCACATTTTGTGCTCATTCCTTGGTTGCACGACCCCATTTATCTATCCGTGTGTGTGTTTCCGTGAGCCACATATTGCTATTGGTCTACTTGTTTCGCTTGCGAATTTGTGAATCTCTTTCAACATTATTGACTCTTGCTAACATTTGCATCAAATTTTTTGTGCCACTATCCTCACCGAGCTCTACCATAAGCTTTACTTGATAGGTGTGAGTGAACAAGTCCGGTACCAATTCCACTATTCTTTCATCTCACATTGAGTGAGACGGGATACATCCTCAACTTTGGGAAAAAGGTAACTTGGTATTGTTTATCTCATTTCCTACTCACCTCTACTCGAGTCTTGTGATGGATAGGCAAGGCATTTCACCTTCGGTCTACAACAACAACGACGAGTTCGATGCCATGAACAACTCCAACGCCAAGATGCAAGCTCAAATGGAGGAGATCAAAGCCCTCATAAAGTCCTACAAGCGATCTTCCTCATCTTGAGAAGGCGCTCAAGAGCACATGCTTCCGAGCTACCATCTCGGCAAGATCACACGGCATCGACACCATCACCAACAAACGTGAAGGTCAAGAGCTCAACACCAACAACCGCTCAGCGACTTCACCATCTCCCTTGGCATCTTGACAGCGACTTCAAGGCATCTTAGCCTACGGACATCGGCATCTTCGCCAACAAGAACCTCAAGACTACGCTCAGAGAAGCTCCCCAAGCTCAAGTCCGCGACTTCCACGAGCTACTCGACCTCGACATCGACCACGCGATTCCTTTCTATGGGACTCACGAACCCGAGGAGTATCTCGAGTGGGGCGGCAATGAGCGACTACCTCAAGCTACATCAAGTTCCTCCGAAGATCAAGTGAAGTGCATACAAGAAACTTCCACGACTATGCATTGGCATGGTGGCTTCACACACCTTGAGTACTACGACATGAGTTGGCCCAAGGCGAAGAGCTTTGCGGCGAGTTCGTGCCCCCAACCTACGAAACAAATTCGGCGCCAATTGGAGAACACCATCCAGGATCCAAGTCCATCGACAAGTACTTCAAGGAGATGAAGATTGCCTTTGCGACGAGCGGCGTGGGCGACCCCATTTCGATGAAGTTCCACTTCATGATGGGATTACTGCGACATCTCCAAGACCATCGTCCTCTAGAACTACAAGTCCATCGGCGACTACTACATTGGTGCTCTCAAAGGCGGAACAAGAACTCATGAAGGCCAAGGCTTCTCCACCCCAAGCAAACTTGGCGGGGAGCAAGCTCTCGACAAGCATGAGGCTAGTACCACCAAGATGTCCAAGCAGAGCGAGCTCCAAGGCGATGCTCCCAAGGACCAAGCTTTGGAGGCTAGCGACAAAGTGGCGAACAAGGATGATGCTTCCATCTTAGGAGGCGAGAGTGATGATGTGCCATCTTGGCCTTCATCCACGGCGAGTGATGATGTGCCATCTTGGCCTTCATCCACGGTGACCACGACGAGATGGTTGAGCATGGGATTCTCCCTTCGACCACGGCGGCGTATGATGACTTGAGTGACTTGTGCCACCATATTGAGAGTGAGAGTGACTTCACCACTAGCCCCATACATGATGACTTGCCACAATTCCCATGTGAGGAGAGCCACAACCCCACCACTTGAGTGAGATGGTGACTCCACCATCGTGAGTTTGAGTGCACCTATTTTGAGGGGTGGTGAACCACCACATAGAGAGAGTGAGATAGTTGATCGGTCTCGTGAGGCCATTGGCATTTCTAACAACTTGACCTCTACCTCTATTGTGTCTTCTCGTTTGGTGCTAGGTCCCATTGATGATGTGTAGATCCTCGACAACCGTCCTCCCTTTGGACAAGGCGATGGCCATGGTGGAACATGATGCACCCCCCACATGGTTCCATCAAGATGAAGATGACCACCATTTGGTCTTTCCCACCTCACCTACACCACTTGAGTGGAATGATAAAGGTAACATAGGTGAAGGTGATGCTCTAGTCCCACTAGTGGACATTCTTGACATTGATTGCTTCCATGATGTTGATCCACCTATTGCCATGCTTCATGCTAGTATGATTTCCCCATGCGATGATTTGGCCATTTATGATGAGTACGATGATTCTCTTGTGGAGTCTATTAGTTGTGATGCCATGTTACATAGGATTTCTTGTGACAATTCTTTAGGTCACATCATGTTTGATAATCCGCTTGACTTGTCATATGCTATGCATGAGATCTCCCGTATGTCATATTTGCAATCTCTTCATAGTGACTATGCATATGCCATTAAAATAAACCCAATTTGCACATATGGCATAGATGACAAGCCCATGGTTATTGGTATTTGTTTCTCTTGTGATGATATTGATATGCTCCCTTTGCATCATTTATCTCATATGCCATGCCATGACCATCTAGCTTCGGATATGCATTGTTTTGGATGTTGTCTATTTTCTCCATATGATGTTTCGATATAGCTCATGAGGAGGCCCCATAGTTTCCTCATACATTTTAGGAGATTTTGATCCATCCCATCCATTGCATGATCCCAAATCGTGTGTGCACCATATGCTCCCCATGAATAAACATGCTTTTGATGTGCCATATACTTGTTTGCTCAATTTGTGTCCCCATCGTGTCATACATAATAACTATTCTTTCATGATGGATGACATGTTCTTATACCATGCATCAAATTTCTTTGGCGATGCTTATCTTGTGCTAACTCACGTGCACATACACATCATGATGGATGATGTGTACATTTACCACGCACAATTTCTTTGGTTTGTGTCTCTTTTGTGTAGGTACCCATGCATACTTGTCAACCGCAATCCACGAGTTGACAAAGCGAGCTCTTGAGAGCAATGACGATTTGGGATCCATGGACTATCCTTACCACCGTTCCTTGGCGCAAAGACTACGCGCAACTCCTCTACTTGGCTCTCCACGGCTATGGGCCATTTACCACTTCTCACATTATGCTCATTTTCCGTGTTCACTTTGCATGCTATGCTTGCTTCTATGCCTTTGCCATGCAATTGTGACCCTTGCTTGCATCTACCCATGTTTCATCATTATGCTACTTCTATGTGTATTTGCATGCTTGGTAGAGATCCTTGTTGCTATTGCCATGTTTATCATGTGCCCCATGCTATTGTCCTCATATCTTGCTTTCATGCTTGTGCTATGACATGTGAATTGTTCATGCCCACTATTTGCACCAATGACATGATTGCAATGATTTCCTCTAGTATGTTGCATCTTCGCACTACTAATTTGATTGATTTGATAGCTATGAATGCTCCCTATATTGCATCACCCATGTTCCACTACTTGCTTTCTTGGGTTGATGACATATATGCTTTGCACATGATTCATATTGCTTCGTGTCATATATCTCCATGTGTTGCCTCTCCCATGCTAGATTTGCCATGTATCGAGTGCAACAATGCTTATAGTCTTGCTCATGAGATTGCCCCATAGCATTCTCACTCATGTTTGGAGATTTTGACATATTACTTGTGAATCATGCTTGTCTTACTCCTTTGCACCATGTACATAGTGCCATGAATATTGCCATTGTTGCATCATATTATTCATGCACTTGTGCTTCTAATGGTTATGTGCAAAAGATGAGAACCATCATGATGGATGATGTGTTTATCTACCATGTGCATACGTACTTTGTTTTGTTTTGTGCATGTGTAGGATACTTGGACTTCGTGTCGACTTCCACTTCACGTGAGTTGACCATTCGAGCTCTTGAGGCGAGCCTCATATATTCTACCACGACTCGCTTCTACACGTATTTGCTTCCACTTGGCGTTGTGAAGAATGCACAAGGACACACTTTCAGGTGACATCCTTCTTGAGCTTGGATATTGTGGATCATACTTCATGTGTTGCTTGCACCATTTGCACGCATGTTCGAGATATTGCTTTCACCCATGATTGCCACATTTCCATGCTTCATGATATATATACCTTGTGTGTTGCATCAATTCTTGGACTACTTGCTACTTTCATATGGTTGGTTGCACCAATATCATTTCTTCACATATGCCATGTCCCTTTGCTTGTCACATGCTTGACTTGTTGCCTCACACATGATGAACAATTGCTCTTTCTATTGTGTTGAGTGCCACGATATCTTCACTACACCCTATGCACGTTATGCTTGGATTGTCTTGCACTTGCCCCATGTGTTTAGACATTTCACTATATTTGGTGTTGTGAATGACTTTTATACCTACCATAGACCGTTCATTGAGCACTTTATGCATGCTTGCTATGACCTTGAGGTAGATGCTTGTTCACTTATCACATATATTTGCATCTTGACCTCACATTTGCATGCTTGTTCCCATGATATACTTGATTGTGCTCAATTTATATGCTCAAATGCCATGCCACACTTCTTTGTCAAACCATATGCTATGCTTGATGACAACACTTGTTGGGTGAATCACCCTTGAATGCTTGGTTTTGCTCTTCGACAACCACATTTGTTTTCCAAGTGCTTGTTATCTTCGCTACTTTTGAAGGAATTACAAGGCGGTGCGACATTGGAGAGTGCCCATTTGGAACCACAAGATGGCGAATGCTTGGTGATCGTCCACTTCTACTGACGACATCATCTCTTTCCCATGGTGATTTGGATTTGATCCGGTCGGATCTTTCCCAAGGGAGGGATGATGCGGAGCATCATCTGGACATCACCACGTCAAGAGCCCATTTGGCAAGTGACACGTCGACATCTGCCGCATACACAAGGTGAATCATCTCCTTTACGTGCTCACTTGACACTCTCGAGGATGGTATACTACTTGACACTCCTTACGTGCGCATGCATAGGTATTGTCGGACCTTCACGGATGTCAGGAGGAGTGCAAGCGCCAAGGCGACTACACCATCGCGAGGAAGCATGGAAGAAGATGGAAGAAAGGAGAAGAAGGCGGGCGGCTGCGGGGCGGGCGGACATCCGGACCCCGTCCGGATCATCCGGGCTCGGCCGGATCATCCGGTGCCCCGGATCATCCGGACAAATCGTCCGACGACAACGAAGGTCCTCTGAAGCGGATCATCGGGTCACCTCCGGATCATCCGGACGACGGCGGATCATCCGGACCCCATCCGGATCATCCGGGCCTCGCACACTCTTGGCGTAGAATCGGGCCAAGGCCCATGTATCCTTCCCCACTCACCCCTTCGTGGCTAGAGTATATATACTCCTTCCCCTCCTCCTAGTTAGGGTTAGCAAAGTGATAGCTCATTCTTAAGTGAGCTTTGCTCCTACCTATCTCTACTCTTGAGAGAGAGAGACCACTACTCCATTGGAGGCCAAGACCTCCATCTAGGAGAAGATCCCCCTGCGGATACAAGACCCCTCTTTAGGGAAGATCCATCTAGGATATCATCAAGACCTCCTCTGGGAGATGAACCTTACCTTGTATCTTTCCCTTTGTTGTCCATGTACCTTGTGATCTTGTGTGTTTGATTGTCTAGTGGATGTGTGATTGGACTTGTTCTTGAGTGTTTCCCCTTGTGATTTCTCCCCGTTCTTCCCCGTGTTCATCGTGTTCTTCGAGGGATCCCACTCCAAACGTGAAAGATCGACAAATTAGGGTTCCACCCTACATCACATAAGAAAAGAGCTCAAAAGAGAAAGAGCCACTCAAGCTTTTAAGCAAAGAGGAAAGATAAGCAAAGAGCTTATAAGGAACAAGCATAGCATCATACAACATGAAGATTGTCATATAAGATCATCTTGGATCATTGCACCGATACACCATACATATAGCATCGTGGGATAGAGATCGTTGCATTTTTGCCTAGTAGGTTGTGCACAAGCTCCGTATCCGCCTATTGTGCAATCGTGCTAGCGTCTCTCTAGTATTGTGCAACAAGAGCATTTTCGTGGATTCCACATTTTGGCTCACTTTTGGTTTGCACAATCCCATTTATCTATTTGCGTGTGTGTTTCCGTGTACCACTACTTGCTTGGTCTACTTGTTGCATATCACGAATTTGCGAATCTTCTTCAACATTTTGAGTCAAGCTAACGATTGCAATCAATTTTGTGCCACCATCTAACCAAGCTCCACCAAAAGCTTTTACTTGTGTAGGTGTGAGAATCGACAAGGATCGGTACCAATAGTGCTATTTCATTGTCCGCATTTGAGTGAACTTGATTCATCTTCAACCGGTCAAAGGTACATTGGTATTCATTCTTCTCCTTCTACCACTCACAATTTGCTTGAAATGATGGATAGGCCAAGTTCTTCTACAAATCCACTCTTCATCGAGCAAGGCGGCGAAATGTCATCCTCGTCACCAAGAGCCACCTCTTTGGCGCTGTGAGCTCTCCATCAAGAGCAACAAGCATTGGCGACGCATCGACAACCTCTCCACCGACTTGCGACTCTCCGAACAGCGTGCGAGATTACCGACAACAAACTCGTAGCGCATAAGAAAGAGAATGATGCAAGAATGGGCGAGATCCACGCCTTGTTGGTGAACCGGCGTACTTCTAACTCTTCACACTCAAGGCGGAGCCACTCAAGTCGCCACTCAAGCGACTCCTTCTCCGACACAAGTACACCGTCATCGAACATTCTTGACGAGCAGCGTCAAGATCGTCATGCATCTCGCAACCCGCTACACGACAAGAATCTCCAAGAGCAAGTTGATGAAGAAGTTCCTCGTCCTCAATCGAGCCAAATGGCGTTTGCTCAAGCTCAAAACGACAACGTCTTCGTCACCTACGAGAACAAAACGGCGCGCCTACACCAAGAGCAACAAGATCGGAGCTCAGCGTCTTCAACAACAACAACGAAGCACAAGCTCTTGAGGCGGAACACACCCTTCAAGCATCAAGTCGAGCTCTCGCCAACCGCAATCGCGAAAAGGCGCAATCAAGAGGAAGCCCTTGAGAAGAAATACAAGAGAGGAACTACCATCCACGTGCATAGCGCCAAGCCCCCAAGCTCATCCTCAACCTCAAGTTCAACAAGAGCAAGTTGATCATGGACTTCCTCCTCGTCAAGAGCAACATGAGGATGATTATCCTCCACGTCAAAACGTCATCATCAACATCGACCTCAACACAATGATGAACAACGTTATGGCAAGCTCAAGTTCACAATGCCCAAGTTCAATGGAACCAATGATCCCGAAGAATACCTCTCATGGGCATTGAAGGTCGACAAAATCTTTCGTTTGCACAACTATGAGGAAGAGAAGAAGATCGCTATGGCATCACTTGAGTTCCAAGACTATGTGCTCATATGGTGGGAACAAGTCCTTGAGCGCCGACAAGCAAGAGGTGAACCTCCAATCACCACTTGGGCTCAAATGAAGGAGCTCATGAGAGCACGCTTTGTGCCCACCTACTACAACCGTGATCTCTTCAAGAAGCTACAACTCCTCAAGCAAGGAACAAAGAGTGTTGAAGAATACTACAAGGAAATGGAGATTGCCATGATTGAGCCAATGTCACGGAGGATGATGAACAAACAATGGCACGATTCTTGAATGGCCTCAACCATCCCATCAAGAAGATCGCCGATTTCCAACCCTACTCCAACCTCATTGAGCTCGTGCATCAAGCTACAAAGGCGGGCGACAAGCGCAAGATGACTTCAAATCGCCAAGTACTCATCCAAGACATACATCCTCTCCAACAACCAAGCTTCAACAACTACCCCAACCCGACATCAACCAAGTCTTTTCCAAGCAACGCGACAAGTCAAGTTACAAGAAAACTTCTACAAGTTCAAGTCGTCCTCCTCCTACTACAAGCAACTCCAAGCCGCGTGCTTCATCATCTACTCAACCGATGAGACCGTCAAGACAAGCTCCTTCAAGTGTTTTACTTGCGGCCGAGGCCACAAGTCATATGAATGCACCAACAAGCGCACCATGATACTCAATGGCGATGGCACCTACCACTCAATGAGTGAAGATGAAATGGGCGCCATTGAGCAAGTGGCCATGCACGGCGAATCAGCGAGGATGAAGATGATCAAGTCTTTTGTGATGAAGATACAAGCCCGCTCTTGTTGTCTCCAAAGTCTTGACACTTCAACATCACCAAGAAGAAGACCAGCGATGCCACATCTTCCACACAAAGGCCGGCATCAATGGGAGATCCGTCAAGGTCATCATCGATGGAGGTAGTTGCCACAACTTGGCAAGCGAAGAACTATGCTCCAAGCTCAATTGGTCAAGAA
Source organism: Aegilops speltoides (assembly GCA_021437245.1). Taxonomy (NCBI): domain Eukaryota; kingdom Viridiplantae; phylum Streptophyta; class Magnoliopsida; order Poales; family Poaceae; genus Aegilops; species Aegilops speltoides. The sequence goes on from CM038147.1 coordinate 297,724,623, forward strand.
GAAGCATCGCAACCATACAAGGTTCAATGGCTAAGTGACTCGGCACTATCTGAGTTGAGCATACGGTCCAAGTATCCTTCAAAATCGGTGCATATGAAGACACTTTGGAGTGTGGCGTGGTCTCAATGACCGTTTGCCACCTCCTCCTTGGTCGGCCATGGCAATTCGACCGTGGTGTCTACCACAATGGGCGTACAAACCACTATAGCTTCAAGATGAAAGGCAAGCGAATATGTCCTCGACCCATGTCTCCTAGTCAAGTGATAGCCGACAAACAAGCCACCAACCAAAGAGATAAGAGTGAGAAAGTGAGCCACCAAAAAGTGAGTGAGAGCCACAAGCCAAATTTGGCGCCTCTTAGCCTAGAGAAAAACCTCATACTATTCGCCACCAAACATGAGATGAGAGAAGTGTGTGAGAACCCATCGAGTGTGATGCACTTTGTCCTAGTGTGCAAGGATGGAGAACCACAAACTAACACCACTCATGAGCTACCTTTGGTGTTTCAATCTCTTTTGCAGGAATTTCAAGATGTTTTCCCCGATGAGCTACCTCCGGGTCTACCTCTTCGAGGCATTGAGCATCGAATCGACCTCATCCCCGGAGCGCCACTTCCAAACAAAGCTCCATACCGTGTCAATCCCGAAGAAACCAAGGAGATTCAACGGCAAGTACAACAACTAATCGACAACGGTCATGTACGTGAAAGCTTAAGCCCTTGTGCCGTGCCCGTTATTCTTGTGCCTAAACCCGATGGAACTTTCCGCTTGTGCTCCGATTGTAGACCCATAAATGCTATCACCGTGCGCTATAGGCATCCCATTCCTCGCTTAGATGATATGCTTGATGAACTTAGTGGAGCCAATTTTTCTCAAAATTGATCTTAAAAGTGGCTACTATCAAATCCGCATTCATGAGGGTGATGAATGGAAAACTGCTTTCAAAACAAAATTTGGCTTATATGAATGGTTGGTTATGCCTATGGGTTTGTCGGAAGCTCCGGAACTTTTGTCGTCTTATCGTCATGTACTTCGCCCATACATTGGAATCTTTGTTGTGGTTTACTTGATGATATTCTTGTGTTTAGCAAAACCATGAAAGAGCATCTTGATCATGTTAAGCTTGTTTTGCAAGCGCTTGAAAGGAAAGTCTTTATGCCAACTTGAAGAAATGCACTTTTGGAGTTGACAAAGTGGTTTTCTTGGGTTTCGTTGTCTCTTCCAAGGGTGTCCATGTTGATGAAACTAAGATCAAAGCAATTAAAACTTGGCCCCAACCCACCAATTTGCAACAAGTGCGAAGTTTCCTTGGTCTTGCAGGTTTTTATCGCCGTTTTGTGAAAAACTTTAGCACTATTGCAGCTCCTTTGCATGCTTTGAGTAAGAAGAATACTCCTTTTGTTTGGGGACCTTTGCAATCAAACGCTTTTGATGAGCTCAAATCTTTGCTTACTCATGCTCTGATTCTTGCTTTACCCAATTTTGACAAAACTTTTGAGGTCCATTGTGAAGCAAGTGAAACCGGAATTGGCGGAGTTTTAATGCAAGAAAAACGAGTCATTGCTTATTTTAGTGAAAAACTCTCTGGTGCTCAACTTAACTATCCCGTGTATGACAAAGAATTGTATACTTTAGTGCGTGTGCTACATGTTTGGGAACATTATCTTAGACCTCATGAGTTTGTCATCCACACCGATCATGAAACGCTTAAGTACTTAAAAGGTCAAACTAAATTGAACAAGCGACATGCTAAATGGAGTGAATTTATTGAATCTTTTCCATATGTGATCAAGTACATTAAGGGCTAGGAAAATGTAGTTGTCGATGCACTTTCACGCATATGTACACTTGTCACCCAACTTGAGTTGAATGTTATTGGTTTTGAGCACATCAAAGATTTGTATGCTAGTGATCCATCTTTTGCACATCATAATGCTAAATGTTTGGCGCATACATCTTGGGAACAATATTACCTTAGGGCGGTTATCTTATGAGAGCTAACAAACTTTGCATACCGAGTCTTCTCTTCGTTTGCTCATACGCAAGAGGCTCATGGCGGTGGACTTATGGGACACTTTGGACGCGACAAGACTTTCATACGCTCTCCAAGAACTACTTTTGGCCAAAGATGTTTGAGGCGTTTCACGTTTCACCACCGATGCTCTACATGCATAAAGCTAAGTCAAAAGCTCAATCTCATGGTCTTTACATGCCTCTTCCTATTCCTTATCAACCTTGGGAAGACATTAGCATGGACTTTGTACTTGGTTTGCCTAGAACTCAAAATGGAAAGGACTCCGTATTTGTTGTTGTGGACAGATTTTCCAAAATGGCACATTTCATTCCTTGCCACAAAGTAGCGATGCTTCACATATTGCAAATCTATTTTGTAGGAAATCTTGCGCCTCCATGGAGTACCAAAGTCAATCGTCTCCGACCGTGGCGTCAAGTTCTTGAGTTACTCTTGGAAAACTCTTTGCGTAAGCTCGGAATCAAGCTCTTGTTCTCCTCGCATACCATCCTCAAACCGGCGGCCAAGCGGAGGTGACAAACGGACGCTATCCACTCTACTTGGCGTGTTGATCAAGAAGAACATCAAGGAGTGGGGCGTGTCTACCCATCGCCGAAATGCGCCTACAACCGCGTAAGACATTCGACGACAAGCAAGTCCCCTTCGAGGTCGTCTCGGCTTCAACCCATTGTCCCCATTGGACATCCTACCTCTACCTCTACAAGAGCGCACCAACCTCGATGCAAGTGCTCGTGCAAGCTACATCAAGAAGATGCATGAAGATACAAGAAACACCATCGGCGCCAAGTACAGCGACTAGCGACCAAGCTCAACATCAACAAGCAACCCATGATCTTCAACATAGGCGATCTCGTGTGGCTACACCAGCCGCAAGAAGCGCTTCCCCAGCGAGCATAAGTCAAACTTCTACCTCGAGCGATGGACCCTTCAAGGTGTTATGCGCTACAACAACAAGCGCCTACAAGCTCGACCTACCAGCGACAAGTACAGCGTGGCGACACCTTCAACGTCAAAGACCTCTCGCCTTTCCATGGTGATGAAGAACTAGATCGAGGTCGGATCCTTTGAAGGAGGGATATGATGCGGAGCATCCTTCCATCATCCCCATGGGCGCTACATCAACACCTACAACACCACAAGGAGCGATGACTCGAGCACGTGCAAGAGCTCTTGAAACCGGTGACATCACTCCTCTCACAACTCTCCTTGATTCACATGAGACATGGTTACTACCTCAAGCGGAAACTCTATGCATACTCGGGCACCAAGGAGTCGACCATGAGGAGGCTAGGAAGCAAGGAGAATCGAGCGGAAGACATCGTGAAGGCGGAGAGGAGAAAGCAACAAGGACGAGAGGCGGACGATCCGGACGAGGCGGACGATCCGGACGAGCCGGATGATCCGGACCCGGTCGGACGATCCGGCTAACTCCACCCAGCAGCAGAACCTCCGCTGGCGGATCATCCGGACCCAGCCGGATCATCGGACCCGCCGGACGTCCGGACCCCGGCCGGACATCCGGCCTGCGCTGTCACCAGTGAGCACCGGACCATCCGGGCTCCACCGGATCATCCGGACCAGCCGGATCATCCGGACCGTCGCCCGGATCGTCCGGCGGGCGCTCTGCAGCAGCGTGTTAGGCTGAGCCCATGTACCCCTCGCCCAGACTCTATATATAGGATCCCCCTCCTCACTTTGAGACTTAGCATTGGATTAGCTCATATTTGTGTGTGAGCCTTTGCTCATCCACGGTACTTCTCCACGGAGATCGGGACCTCCGTGTAGGAGAAGATCCATCGTATTCAAGACCCTCTACGGGAAGATCCCTCGTGGATTCAAGACCTCCTCCGGAGAAAACGGCTACCTTTGTATCTTTCCTTTGTTGATTTTGGACCATGTATCACTCGTGCCCGATGATCTAGACCTTGTGTGATTGATCTCTTGTCGATTGGGTGTCTCCTCGTTCTTCCCCATGATTTCCTCTCGTTCTTCCTTACGTTCTTCGTGTTCCCTCCGTGAGATTCCCTCAAGCGTGAAAGATCGGCGAATTAGGGTTCCACCTACATCACCATGCCTCAAATTTCTTTGAGCATTGCTTATCTTGTGCTAACTCACTGCGTGCACATACACATCATGGTGGATGATGTGTACATTTACCACAGCACAATTTCTTTGGATTGTGTCTCTTTTGTGTAGGTACCCATGAATACTTGTCAACCTCGCAATCCCACGAGTTGACAAAGCGAGCTCTAGAAACAGCGATGAATTGGGATCACGTGGATTGTCTTTACCACCGTCCCCTTGGCGCAAGGACTACTGCATAACTCCTCTACTTGGCTCTCCTGCGGCTATGGGCCATTTACCACTTCTCACATTTTGCTCATTTACCGTGTTCACTTTGCATGCTATGCTTGCTTCTATGCCTTTGCCATGCAATTGTGACCCTCGTTTGCATCTACCCATGATTCTCCATTATGATATTCCTATGTGTATTTGCATGCTTGGTGGAGATCCTTGTTGCTTTGCCATGTTTATCATGTGCCCCATTCTATTGATGCTTGTTGTGTTGGGAGAGTCATGATGACCCATTGCTATTCACATATGGCCTCTGTGCCAATACATTCATGATATTGTACTCATATCTTGCTTTCATGCTTGTGCTATGACTTGTGAATTATTCATGCCCACTATTTGCACCAATGACATGTTTGCCATGATTCCTCCTAGTATGTTGCATCTTCGCACTACTAGCTTGCTTGATTTGATAGCTATGAATGCTCGCTATATTGCATCACCCATGTTCCACTACTTGCTTTCTTGGGTTGATGACATATATGCTCATGCCTCTCACATGATATATCTTGATCATTGTATCTTGTGTCATACTTGCTCATCTCATGCGGTTGATGACAACCATCTATATGCTTTACACATGATTCATATTGCTCAGTGTCATATATCTCCATGTGTTGCCTCTCTCATGCTAGATTTGCCATGTATTGAGTGCAACAATACTTATAGTCTTGCTCATGAGATTGCCCCCATAGCATTCTCACATATGTTTGTAGATTTTGACATACTCCTTCTGAAGCATGCTTGTCTTCCCTCTTTGCACCATATACCTAGTGCCTTGAATATCGCCATTGTTGAATCATATTATTCATGCACTTGTGCTTCTAATGGTTATGTGCAAGAGCAAAGAACCATCATGATGGATGATGTGTTTGTCTACCATGCGCATATGTTGATGAGGACATCAATACCATTGTTACACCCACAGCCCCTGCTGCTATACATACTGGACCAATTACTAGAGCTCGCGCACGCCAACTAAATTACCAGGTACTTTCGTTTCTTGGTAATGATTCTAATGTTCATGAGAATATGATGCTGCCTAAATTGGATACATTTGTTTTGCTTACAAATGAAGGACCTAGCTTGGAGAAGGATGAACATTGGAGCAAGAACACACATGGAGTTGATGGCATGCATAAGGGATCAAACGGAGTTACAAGTGATGATTTCGGGACTTTGAAGCCACCATAAGGAGTGCATGAAGCCTTGGACGAAATATACAAGATGCCACTTCATAATATTAGTCCATAGGCTATTCTAGGTCTTCGTCACCTTATTATTGGGCCAGGCCCATGTAATTTCGAAATACATTAGTATAGGCTATTTTTAGAGTCCGTATGTGTGGGGAAACAAGAGATAGGGTTAGTTTGGACCCCTCCACCAAGGGCCACGAAATTCTCCCCTCTTCCTCCATATATACAGCCCTTAGGGCACCGTTTAGACTTGGGTTTTGTTTAGATCAAAAGTTCGCCATAGCTGCAACTTCGCGTGCCGTTTGTGTTCAGCGACCGGACAAAGCGTCCACAGAACCCCACCTTGATCAATAAAGCTTCCATCTTATATTCGCAATATCCAGTTGCAATCTCGGTTTCTTGCTTGTTCTTCGTTTGCTCGCGGAAATAGACCCTCGTGGTCGGGTTGATCGTGCTCGGCGTGGTCAATAACCTCTCGGAGTTGGTTTAGCGATTGCTAAAGCGCGGCGTCCTCGCTGCGTTCGTAGTCGGATCGTCAAAGTCGACTTCCACCAAAGCGAAATCCACCATCTCATCGAAGGCGGGACACCTTTGCCTCTATCAAGTGGTATCAGATTTCCGGGTTGCTCGGTGAGATTTTCTGATTTTTTCGTAGTTTAGATCGAGTGCATTCTTCATACCTACAGTCCACGAAAAAGCCAAAAAAAATTAGGGTTAGGTCATCATATCCGAACCAATCGAGCCTTTGCATAATCTTTTACGTATTTGCGTTGTTGAATTTGCGGTTGCATCGTCGTGTCGAGTTCTTTGGTCTTAGAGTCTAGTCTTTTAGAGTTTGAGTTACGGTCATAAGTTGTCACGCCGCCGCCGCACCATCATCATCGCCCTGCCATCTACCACCACCGCTTATCCGCCACCGCTTGAATCCGTATCCATATACCACCACCGCTGCCATATACCACCACGCTGCCATATACCACCACCATATATCCACCACCGGTCCGAGTTCCTTGCATATTAGATTTGTTTTGGGATCCATCTAATTTCCGATTCGTGTTTCCTTATGCGAGTAGGTTTGATTCAGCAATCTTTTGCCGTCCGTAGAAGAGGTTGGTTTCAAAAAAAAAAAAAAGTCAGGAAACCACCCTCGTTTAGGCCCAAAATTTTCCAAAAGCATGCGGGATAAAAATTTTACGGCTATCCTATTTTAGGTGTTTCTAAGCGTTTTGAGCGATCGCCGTTATAGAAAGTTTTTTGACCCGTTTCAGTTTTTGGGTCAGGCGATCAAAAAAAAAAAATTTTGGTCGAAAAATTTCGTGCCCATCTGTCGGTTTGACACAGGAAGAGTTTTGAGACACTCGCCATTATAGTGATTTTTCGCAAAAAAAAAAAAAAAAAAAAAAAAAAAAAAAAAAAAGCAAAAAAAAAAAAAAGCGAAAAAAAATTCAGTGTGCTTTTCCTTTGTTTACGTGCAGCGCCGTGATTTTGTTAGTGTTCTAGGCTCGCGTCTCTAGCACGGTCTAGCCTAGGACCGACCACGATCTGCGTCGTTGGCGTTTATTCAACTTTGCATCTCTGATTTGATTATTCTTGACCCTTTTGCTACCATATTATAAGCCTTCCAGCTCCACATACATCTCGTCGTGCGTTTGATTCTCCAGTATGTCGCTATAGCCAAGCTTTGAGAGTTTTGACTACTAGCGGTTGCCGATCACCACCTTTCTTCTTTGGTAGGCTGGTAAAATTTGAGATTTGCTTGCGGTTTGTGTATCCACCACACCACCACCACCACTTCCTAGTAGTCTGTAGGATCATATTCTTGTGTGTTTCTATTGCTGCTAACCATGGCAGGAACACAGGCCGATGAGGCTGATTGGGAGAAACGACAAACAAGCAGCTACATGATAAGTTTGACAAATGATGATTGGACGGGTGCAAGATGTGGTAAACAGATTTGTGAGGCCATGGAGAAGATAGATGGCATTGAGAAGGCGTTTGAAACAAAGCTTGATAGCAAGTTTGATGAATTGCTCGTGCGTTTTCCACAACCACCGCATGGCTGCACCTATCGCACCTCTGCAGCGACAACAACTCGCCCCTTCGAATCGGTATGGGCCGAGCTCGGCGTGTTCCTCTTGAGCGGGACAAAATTCTGGTGCAGCTGCTACTCTCTGTTGGTGCTTCTTTGGCTCCTCTCTGTTGCTGCTTTGTATGCGAGGAGGATGATTATGTGGGACATTACGAGGAGGAGGTTGATCAACATCGAACTCGTGCAACCACCAGCACCACAACCACCGGTCGTCCACATGCAAATAATGGCAATGCTAGGGCTCCCCTCAGTGCGAGATCATGACCATCTCCTAAACTGAAATTGAATATTCCACCATTTGAGGGTAGATATGTTCTGATATATATCTTACTTGGGAGTTAGAAACTGAACAACGATTTACATGTTTACAATATCACGAGGAGAGGCGTGTTCTGCTGCTTTGTTTGTGCTTTCACTAGCTTTGCATGTGTTTGGTGGTCGAACATTGTAGATTATATCTGTTCCACTACTTGGGCTGCTTTGAAAACTGCTATGCGTACTCGTTGGGTTCCACCATATTATCAACGTGAATTACTTCAAAAATTGCAGCGTTTAAGACAAGGAAAAAATTCGTAGAAGAATATTATCGGGAATTACAAAGCGGCTTGATTAGATGTGGTATTGTTGAGGAGAATGAAGCTATGCTTGCGTTTTGGGTGGATTAAATAGAGATTGAGACCATTCTAGACTATAAGGATTATAATAATATCACTCGTTTATTCCATCTTGCTTGTAAAGCTGAGCGTGAAGTGAGGATCGGCGAGGCATTGGCGGCGCACTAACTTTTCTGCAGGTCGACCTTCATCATGGACACCACGTGCATCATCTATTTCCTTTGCACCATCACCTCCTTGGTGCCACCTCCAACCGTGATACAAGAAAGCGAGCACAACCACCACTATCGCCAAGAGCACACCGGCGGGGCCTGCCACGAGCTCTTCTTCTTCCATGGCGTCAGCAGGGCACACAAGTGATATTATTTGTCGTCGTTGTAAGGAAGAGGACATTTCTTGAGAGAATGCAAATCTCAGCGTGTGATGATTGCTCACGAGGATGGTGGGTATGAGTCCGCTAGTGACTATGATGAGAGACTTTGGCTCTTATTACACATGAGGAACACGGTGGAGATGATTACGATCATGAGACACAATACATGGCTCTTGAAGATCTTGGCGGTATGAATGTTTAGTTGCTCAGCGTGTTTTGAGTGTGCGAGTTACACAAGTGAGCAAAATCAGAGGCATAATTTGTTCCATACAAAGGGAGTTGTGAAGGAGCGTTCTATTAGCGTCATCATAGATGGAGGAGCTGCAACAACTTGGCTAGCATGGAGATGGTGGAGAAGCTATCTCTCACCACAAGACCACATCCACATCCTTACTACATCCAATGGTTCAACAACAGCGGCAAGGTGAAGGTAACACGTCTTGTTAGTGTGCATTTTAGTATCTCTACATATCTGATTATGTTGATTGTGATGTGGTACCTATGCAAGCATGTTCCTTGTTACTTGGTAGACCATGGCAATTTGATAAAATTCATACACCATGGTAGAAACAATCGTATACTCTTGTTCATAAGGATAAAAATATTACTTTGCTTCCTATGACTCCTGAGTCCATTTTGAAAGATGATATTAATAGAGCTAATAAAGCAAAAGCAGGAGAAAAATAAGAGTGAAAATCAGATTGTGGCAAAAGAATTTGAGCGACACATGCAGCCTAATAATAAACCATCTCTTGTTATACGAAATTAAATTGAAAAGTGCATGTTTACTTGCCACCAAATCTGATATTGATGAGCTAGATTTTGGCAAATCTATTTGCTATGCTTTTGTGTGCAAAGAGGCATTATTTTCATTCGAGGGCGTGCCTTCCTCTTTGCCCCTTTGTCACTAACATTTTGCGGGGAGTTCGGCGTCTTTCCACAAGGCGTGCCACCAGGATTACCACCTATTCGAGGATTGAGCATCAAATTGACTTAATTCGGTGCATCATTACCAACCGTGCACCATACCGTACCAATCCGGAGGAGGCGAAGGAGATTATCGTCAAGTCAGAGGAGCTGCTCGACAAAGGTTATATCTGCGAATCCCTTAGTCCTTGTCTGTTCCTATTATTCTAGTGCGAAAAAGGATGGTACGTCACGTATGTGTGTTGATTGTAGAGGCATCAATAATATTACTATTAGTTATCGTCACCCTATTCCTAGGCTAGATGATATGCTTGATGAATTGAGTGGCTCTACAATATTCTCCAAAGTTGATTTGCGTAGTGGATACCATCAAATTCGTATGAAATTGGGAGATGAATGGAAAACAGCATTTAAAACTAAGTTTGGATTATATGAGTGGTTAGTCATGCCTTTTGGGTTAACTAATGCACCTAGTACTTTCATGAGATTAATGAGCGAAGTTTCGTGCTTTCATTGGACGATTTGTGGTAGTTTATTTTGATGATATCTTGATTTATAGCAAATCTTTGGAAGAACATTTGGAACATTTCGTGCTGTTTTAATGCTCTCGTGATGCACGTTTGTTTGGTAACCTTGGGAAGTGCACCTTTTGCACCGACCGAGTATCTTTTCTTGGCTATGTTGTTACTCCACGAGGAATTGAAGTTGATAAAGCCAAGATTGAAGCTATTGAGAGTTGGCGCAGCCAAAGCGGTCACACAAGTGAGGAGTTTCCTTGGCCTCGCTGGTTTCTATAGGCGTTTTGTGAGAGATTTCAGCACCATTCTGCACCTCTCAACGAGCTTACAAAGAAGGATGTGCCTTTTGTTTGGGGTACCGCATACGGAAGAAGCCTTCACTGTATTGAAAGCTAAGTTGACACATGCTCCTTTACTCCAACTTCTGATTTTAATAAGACTTTTGAGCTTGAATGTGATGCTAGTGGAATTGGATTAGGAGGTGTGTTATTACAAGATGGCAAACCTGTTGCATACTTTTACGAAAAATTGAGTGGGCCTAGTCTGAATTACTCTACTTATGATAAAGAATTATATGCTCTTGTTAGGACTTTAGAAACATGGCAACATTATTTATGGCCCAAAGAATTTGTTATACATTCGATCATGAATCTTTGAAACATATTAAAAGTCAAGCTAAACTGAATCGTAGACATGCTAAATGGGTTGAATTCATTGAGACTTTCCCTTATGTCATTAAACACAAGAAGGGTAAAGAAAATGTTATTCTTGATGCATTGTCTAAATCGCTATACTATGCTTTCACAACTTGACTTCAAAATATTTGGTTTGGAGACCATCAAAGATCAATATGTGCATGATGCTGATTTTAAAGATGTATTGCAGAATTGTAAGGAAGGTAGAACATGGAACAAGTTAAGTCATTAATGATGGATTTGTGTTTCGTTCTAACAAGCTATGCATTCAGCTAGCTCCGTTAGTCTTTTGTTGTTGCAGGAGGCGCATGGAGGAGGACTAATGGGACACTTTGGCGTGAAGAAGGCGAGGATATACTAGCTACACATTTCTTTTGGCCAAAGATGAGGCGGGATGTTGAGCGTTTTGTTGCTCATTGCACTACATGTCAAAAAGCTAAGTCACGACTCAATCCTCATGGTTTATATATGCCTTTGCACTGTACCTAGTGTTCCTTGGGAGGATATATCTATGGACTTTGTTTTAGGTTTACCTCGAACGAAGAAGGGAGGATAGCATATTTGTTGTCGTGGATAGATTCTCGAAAATGGCACACTTTATACCATGTCATAAAAGCGATGATCTTTGTTAATGTTGCTGATTTGTTCTTTCGTGAAATTATTAAGCTTGCATGGTGTGCCAAATACTATTGTTTCAGATCGTGATACTAAATTTCTTAGCCACTTTTGGAGATGTTTATGGGCTAAGTTGGGGACTAAACTACTTTTTAGTACTACTTGTCACCCCAAACTGATGGACAAACTGAAGTAGTCAATAGAACATTGTCTACTATGCTTAGGGCTGTTTTGAAGAATAATAAGAAAATGTGGGAAGAATGCTTGCCTCATATTGAATTTGCTTATAATCGTTCATTGCATTCTACTACTAAGATGTGCCCTTTTGAAATTGTGTATGGTTTCCTACCTCGTGCACCTATTGATTTATTGCCTCTTCCATCTTGGAGAAGGTTAATTTTGATGCTAAAGAACGTGCTGAATTGATTTTAAAAATGCATGAGTTAACTAAGGAAAACATTGAGCGTATGAATGCTAAATATAAACTTCTTTGGAGATAAGGGTAGAAAACATGTTGTGTTTGCACGGAGATCTTGTTTGGTTACATTTGCGTAAGGATAGATTTCTGATTTGCATAAATCAAAGCTAATGCCACCACGTCTGCTGGTCCCTTTAAAGTGTTGGAGAAAGTAAATGATAATGCATATAAACTTGAGCTGCTGCAGATTTTGGGGTTAGTCCACTTTTAACATTGCAGATTTGAAGCCATATTTGGGTGAGGAAGATGAGCTGCCGTCGAGGGCGACTTCATTTCAAGAAGGGAGGATGATGAGGACATCAATACCATTGTTACACCCTGCCCCTGCTGCTATACATCTTGGACCAATTACTAGAGCTCGCGACGCCAACTAAATTACGGTACTTTCGTTTCTTGGTAATGATTCTAATGTTCATGAGAATATGATCTTGCCTAAATTGGATACATTTGTTTTGCTTACAAATGAAGGACCTAGCTTGGAGAAGGATGAACCTTGGAGCAAGAACACACATGGAGTTGATGGCATGCGCAAGGGGATCAAGAACGGAGTTACAAGTGATGATTTCAGGACTTTGAAGCCACCATAAGGAGTGCATTAAGCCTTGGACGAAATATACAAGATGCCACTTCATAATATTAGTCCATAGGCTATTCTAGGTCTTCGTCACCTTATTATTGGGCCAGGCCCATGTAATTTCGAAATACATTAGTATAGGCTATTTTTAGAGTCCGTATGTGTGGGGAAACAAGAGATAGGGTTAGTTTGGACCCCTCCACCAAGGGCCACGAAATTCTCCCCTCTTCCTCCATATATACAGCCCTTAGGGCACCGTTTAGACTTAGGTTTTGTTTAGATCAAAAGTTAGCCATAGCTGCAACCGCGTGCCGTTTGTGTTCAGCGACCGGACAAAGCGTCACAGAACCCCACCTTGATCAATAAAGCTTCCATCTTATATTCGCAATATCCAGTTGCAATCTCGGTTTCTTGCTTGTTCTTCGTTTGCTCGCAGGAAATAGACCCTCGTGGTCAGGTTGATCGTGCTCCGGCGTGGTCAATAACCTCTCGGAGTTGGTTTAGCGATTGCTAAGGCGCGACGTCCTCGTACGTTCGTAGTCGGATCGTCAAAGTCGACTTCCACCAAAGCGAAATCCACCATCTCATCGAAAGACGGGACACCTTTGCCTCTATCATATGTTCTTTGTTTTTTTTGTACATGTGTAGGATACTTGGACTTTGTGTCGACTTCCACTTCACGTGAGTTGACCATTCGAGCTCTTGAGAGCGAGCCTCATACATTCTACCACGACTCGCTTCTACACCATATTTGCTTCCATTTCGGCATTGTGAAGAATGCAAAAGGACACACTTTCAAGGTGACATCCTTCTTGAGTTTGGATATTGTGGTTCATACTTCATGTGTTGCTTGCACCATTTGCACGCATGTTCGAGATATTACTTTCAACCATGATTGCCACATTCCCATGCTTCATGATATATATACCTTGTGTGTTGCAACCAATTCTTGGTCTACTTGCTACTATCATATGGTTGGTTGCACAAATATCATTTCTTCACATATGCCATGTTCCTTTGGTTGTCACATGATTCACTTGATTGCCTCACACATGATGAACAATTGCTCTTTCTATTGTGTTGAGTGCCACACTATATTCACTACACCCTATGCACATTATGCGTGGATTGTCTTGCACTTGACCCATGTGTTTAGACATCTCATCTTATTTGGTGTTGTGAATGATTCCTTTGCCTACCATCGACCATTTGTCGAGCTCTTTATGCATGCTTGCTATGACCTCGAGGTAGATGCTTATGCTCTTGTCACACATATTTGCATCTCTACCTCACATTTACATGCTTGTCCCCATGATATCTTTGCTTGTGCTCAATTTATGTGCTTACATGCCATGTCACAATCCTTTGTCGAACCATATGCTATGCTTGATGACAACACTTGTTTGGCGAATCACCTCATGAATGCTTGGTTTTGCACTAATGCTAACCACATTTGTTTTTCAAGTGTTTGTTGTCCTTGCTCATTTTGAAGGAATCCCAAGGCGGTGCGACATTGGAGAGTGCCCATTGCGAGCTTGAAGATGGTGAGTACTTGGTGAGCGTCCACTTCTTCATGGCGAAGCCATCTCTTTCCCATGGTGATTTGGTTTCGATCCGATGTCGGATCTTTTCCAAGGGAGGGATGATGCGGAGCATCCTCGGTCATCACCATGTCAAGAGTCCGTTTGGCAAGTGACACGTCGACCTCTACTTCTCATACATAAAGGTGAATCTTCTCCTTTACGTGTTCACTTGACCCCTTTGAGGATGGTATACTACTTGACACTCCACTCGTGTGCATGCATAGGTATTGTCAGACTTCACGAATGAGCGAGGAGGAGTGCAAGCGCCAAGGAACGCCTACAAATGCAAGGGAAGCGTGGAAGCGAAGAAGAAGGACCTGCCTTGATCCGAAAAGGCGGTACTCTGCCCAAAGTAAGCGGTACTACCGCTCAAGCGATACTACCGCCCAAAGCAAGCGGTACTACCGCTCAAGCGATACTACCGCCCATGAGTCGATTCTACCGCCCTGCTTTGTCTTGTGCATTGCCGCTGGCCTTGTATCCCTCTCCCACTTACCCCTTCGTGGCTTAGACTATAAATAGACCACCTGCACCTCCTTTCTAGGGTTAGCAAATATGATAGCTCATTCTTAGGTGAGCTTTGCTCCTACCTCTACTCTTGAGAGAGAGAGACTACCACTCCCATGGAGTTCAAGACCTCCATGTGAGAAGATCCTGCGGGATATCATCAAGACCCCCTTGTGGGAAGAACCATCTAGGATATCATCAAGACCTCCTCTTGGAGATGAACCTTACCTTCTATCTTTCCCTTTGTTGTTCATGTACCTTGTGATCTTGTGTGTTTGATTGTCTAGTGGATGTGTGATTTGGACTTGTTCTTGAGTGTTTCCCCTTGTGATTTCTCCCCGTTCTTCCCCGTGTTCATCGTGTTCTTACACCCTACATCAGCACACAAGTGATATTATTTGTCGTCGTTGTAAGGGAAGAGGACATTTTGCGAGAGAATGCAAATCTCAGCGTGTGAAGATAGCTACTGAGGATGGTGGGTATGAGTCTGCTAGTGACTATGATGAGGAGACGTTGGCTCTTATTACACGTGAAGAACACGGTGGAGATGATTCTGATCATGAGACGCAATACATGGCTCTGAAGGCGGTGACGGTATGAATGTTTAGTTGCTCAGCGTGTTTTGAGTGTGCAGGTCACACAAGTGAGCAAAATCGGAGGCACAATTTGTTCCATACCAAGGGAGTTGTGAAGGAATGTTACATGCGGCGTCATCATAGGCGGAGGAGCTGCAACAACTTGGCTAGCATGGAGATGGTGGAGAAGCTATCTCTCACCACAAGACCACATCCACATCCTTACTACATCCAATGGTTCAACAGCAGCGGCAAGGTTAAGGTAACACGTATTGTTTGTGTGCATTTTAGTATCTCTACATATGCTGATTATGTTGATTGTGATGTGGTACCTATGCAAGCATGTTCCTTATTACTTGGTCGACCATGGCAATTTGATAAAAATTTTGTACACCATGGTAGAAACAATCAGTATACTCTTGTTCATAAGGATAAAAATATTACTTTGGTTCCTATGACTCCTGAGTCCATTTTGAAAGATGATATTAATAGAGCTAATAAAGCAAAACAGGAGAAAAATAAGAGTGAAAATCAGATTGTGGAAAAAGAATTTGAGCAACATATGAAGCCTAATAGTAAACCATCTAGTGTTGCTTCTGAAATTAAATTGAAAAGTGCATGTTTACTTGCCACTAAATCTGATATTGATGAGCTAGATTTTAGCAAATCTGTTTGCTATGATTTTGTGTGCAAAGAGGCATTATTTTCATTCGAGGACGTGCCTTCCTCTTTGCCTCCTGCTGTCACTAACATTTTGCGGGGAGTTCGGCGGCGTCTTTCCACAAGGCGTGCCACGGGATTACCGCCTATTCGAGGATTGAGCATCAGATTGACTTAATTCCGGTGCTTCACCGCCAAACCGTCGCCATACCGTACCAATCCGGAGGAGCGAAGGAGATTATCGTCAAGTACAAGAGCTTCTCGACAAAGGTTATATCTGCGAATCCCTTAGTCCTTGTGCTGTTCCTATTATTCTAGTGCGAAAAAGGATGGTACATCGGCGTATGTGTGTTGATTGTAGAGGCATTAATAATATTACTATTCGTTATCATCATCCTATTCCTAGGCTAGATGATATGCTTGATGAATTGAGTGGCTCTACAATATTCTCCAAAGTTGATTTGCGTAGTGGATACCATCAAATTCGTATGAAATTGGGGATGAATGGAAAACAGCATTTAAAACTAAGTTTGGATTATATGAGTGGTTAGTCATGCCTTTTGGGTTAACTAATGCACCTAGTACTTTCATGAGATTAATGAGCGAAGTTTTCGTGCTTTCATTGGACGATTTGTGGTAGTTTAATTTGATGACATATTGATTTATAGCAGATCTTTGGAGGAACATTTGGAACATTTCGTGCTGTTTTTATTGCTCTCGTGATGCACGTTTGTTTGGTAACCTTGGGAAGTGCACCTTTTGCACCGACCGAGTGTCTTTTCTTGGCTATGTTGTTACTCCACGAGGGAATTGAAGTTGATAAAGCCAAGATTGAAGCTATTGAGAGTTGGCGCAGCCCAAAGCGGTCACACAAGTGAGGAGTTTTCTTGGCCTCGCTGGATTCTATAGGCGTTTTGTGAGAGATTTCAGCACCATTGCTGCACCTCTCAATGAGCTTACAAAGAAGGATGTGCCTTTTGTTTGGGGTACCGCTGGGAAGAAGCCTTCACGGTGTTGAAAGATAAGTTGACACATGCTCCTTTACTCCAACTTCGATTTTAATAAGACTTTTGAGCTTGAATGTGATGCTAGTGGAATTGGATTAGGAGGTGTGTTATTACAAGATGGCAAACCTGTTGCATACTTTTTGAAAAATTGAGTGGGCCTAGTCTGAATTATTCTACTTATGATAAAGGATTATATGCTCTTGTTAGGACTTTAGAAACATGGCAACATTATTTATGGCCCAAAGAATTTGTTATTCATTACGATCATGAATCTTTGAAACATATTAAAAGTCAAGCTAAACTGAATCGTAGACATGCTAAATGGGTTGAATTCATTGAGACTTTCCCTTACGTCATTAAACACAAGAAGGGTAAAGAAAATGTTATTCTTGATGCATTGTCTAAATCGCTATACTATGCTTTCACAACTTTACTTCAAAATATTTGGTTTGGAGACCATCAAAGATCAATATGTGCATGATGCTGATTTTAAAGATGTATTGCAGAATTGTAAAGAAGGAAGAACATGGAACAAGTTTGTCGTTAATGATGGATTTGTGTTCGTGCTAATAAGCTATGCATTCCAGCTAGCTCCGTTAGTCTTTTGTTATTGCAAGAGGCGCATGGAGGAGGACTAATCGACACTTTGGCGTGAAGAAGGCGGAGGGCGTACTTGCTACATATTTCTTTTGGCCAAAGATGAGGCGGGATGTTGGCGTTTTATTGCTCATTGCACTACATGTCAAAAAGCTAAGTCACGACTCAATCCTCATGGTTTATATATGCCTTTGCACTGTACCTAGTGTTCCTTGGGAGGATATATCTATGGACTTTGTTTTAGGTTTACCTAGAACAAAGAAGGGGAGGGATAGCATATTTGTTGTCGTGGATAGATTCTCGAAAATGGCACACTTTATACCATGACATAAAAGCGATGATGTTGTTAATGTTGCTGATTTGTTCTTTCGTGAAATTATTCGCTTGCATGGTGTGCCAAATACTATTGTTTCAGATCGTGATACTAAATTTCTTAGCCACTTTTGGAGATGTTTATGGGCTGAGTTGGGGACTAACCTGCTTTTTAGTACTACTTGTCACCCCCAAACTGATGGACAAACTGAAGTAGTCAATAGAACATTGTCTACTATGCTTAGGGCTGTTCTAAAGAATAATAAGAAAATGTGGGAGGAATGCTTGCCTCATACTGAATTTGCTTATAATCGTTCATTGCATTCTACTACTAAGATGTGCCCTTTTGAAGTTGTGTATGGTTTCCTACCTCGTGCACCTATTGATTTGTTGCCTCTTCCATCTTCGGAGAAGGTTAATTTCGATGCTAAAGAACGTGCTGAATTGATTTTAAAAATGCATGAGTTAACTAAGGAAAACATTGAGCGTATGAATGCTAAATATAAACTTCTGGAGATAAGGGTAGAAAACATGTTGTGTTTGCACTGGAGATCTTGTTTGGTTACATTTGTGTAAGGATAGATTTCTGATTTGCAAATCAAAGCTAATGCCACGTCTGCTGGTCCCTTTAAGGTGTTGGAGAAAGTAAATGATAATGCATATAAACTTGAGCTGCTGCAGATTTTGGGGTTAGTCCACTTTTAACATTGCAGATTTGAAGCCATATTTGGGTGAGGAAGATGAACTTCCGTCGAGGGCGACTTCATTTCAAGAAGGGAGGATGATGAGGACATCAATACCATTGTTACACCCACAGCCCTGCTGCTATTCATCTTGGACCAATTACTAGAGCTCGCAAGACGTCAACTAAATTACGGTACTTTCGTTTCTTGGTAATGATTCTAATGTTCATGACAATATGATGCTGCCTAAATTGGATACATTTGTTTTGCTTACAAATGAAGGGCCTAGCTTGGAGAAGAATGAACATTGGAGCAAGAACAAGCATGGAGATGATGGCATGCGCAAGGGGGACAAGAACGGAGTTACAAGTGATGATTTCAGGACTTTGAAGCCACCGTAATGAGTGCATGAAGCCTTGGACGAAATATACAAGATGCCACTTCATAAATTTCGTCCAGATGCTATTCTAGGTGCTGCGTCACCTTATTATTGGGCTAGGCCCATGTAATTTCGAAATACATAAGTATAGGCTATTTTTAGAGTCCGTATGTGTGGGGAAACAAGAGATAGGGTTAGTTTCGGATCCCTCCACCAAGGGCCACGAAATTCACCCCCTCTTCCTCCATATATACAGCCCTTAGGGCACCGTTTAGAGTTTGGGTTTTGTTTAGATTAAAAGTTCGCCATAGCTGCAAACCGTGTGCCGTTTGTGTTCAACGACCGGACAAAGCGTCCACAGAACCCCACCTTGATTAATAAAGCTTTCATCTTATATTCGCAATATCCAGATTGCAATCTCGGTTTCTTGCTTGTTCTTCGTTTGCTCGCAGAAGCAGACACTCGTGGTCGAGTTGATCGTGCTCGGCGTGGTCAATAACCTCTCGGAGTTGGTTTAGCGATTGCTAAAGCGCGGCGTCCTCGCATGTTCGTAGTCGGATCGTCAAAGTCGACTTCCAGCAAAGCGAAATCCACCATCTCATCGAAAGACGGGACACCTTTACCTCTATCACATTGGCACTTCCTTTTGAAGGAAATTCGAGAGATTATGTTGCTTATAGACATTATCCCCCCTGGTAGGGACAAACATACCTGTCTGCAGATGCTCTATGATCCGGGCAATCTCATTTGGCCGTAAATTGAAGAAAATCCAGAGGCTATATGCCTTATTCTCCTTGTTTTCGACGCATGGCATCTGTAACTCATGCGTGAAAGCCAAGAACAAAAGGGCATTCCGGCATCGGTCAATATATATGTGGAAGCGATATCTCCTCTATAGAGGACAAGAAATTTTAGGGCAAT
This sequence comes from Aegilops speltoides, assembly GCA_021437245.1. Classification (NCBI taxonomy): domain Eukaryota; kingdom Viridiplantae; phylum Streptophyta; class Magnoliopsida; order Poales; family Poaceae; genus Aegilops; species Aegilops speltoides. The sequence goes on from CM038147.1 coordinate 297,744,309, forward strand.
CAGGCAAAAGCGCGCGAGAAAATGAAGTACTTTCAAGGACTGCCATAGAAAGGACAGATGTTCACTAAAGCGGTCATAATTTTGTCATTTGGAGTCGTGTCGGACCCATAAGTACTCAAACTGCTTGTAGTGGTAGCGAATCAAAAATACTCACGCTTGCGCGAGGCCCGGAGTACCCTCAAATTCAGCCTTAAGCAGGACTTTTTGGTACGAAAGTCAAAGAACATCATTCGTCTCTGTTTTTGGACAAGTTTACGAACCCATTGGCACTTCCTTTTGAAGGAAATTCGAGAGATTATGTTGCTTATAGACATTAGCCCCCTGGTAGCGACAAAGCGTACCTTCTGCGGATGCTCTATGATCCGGGCTATCTCATTTGGCCGTAAGTTGAAGAAAATCCAGCGACTATATGCCTTATTCTCCTTGTTTTCGCGGATGGCATCTTTGTAACTCATGCGCGTGAAAGCCAAGAACAAAAGGGCATTCCTTGCATCGGTCAATATATATGTGGAAGCGATATCTCCTCTATAGAGGACAAGAAATTTTAGGGCAATCGGCAAAAAGCGCGCGAGAAAATGAAGTACTTTCAAGGACCGCCATAGAATGGACAGATGTTCACTAAAGCGGTCATAATTTTTTCATTGAGTCGTGTCGGACCCATAAGTACTCAAACTGCTTTCATGAAGCGCGCAAATCAAAAATACTCCACGCTTCGCGGGAGGCCCGAGTACCCTCAAATTCAGCCTTAAGCAGGACTTTTGACCGTGAAAGTCGAAGAACATCATTCGTCGCTGTTTTTCGAGACAAGTTTACGAACCCATTGGCACTTCCTTTTGAAGGAAATTCGAGAGATTATGTTGCTTATAGACATTATCCCCCTAGTAGGGACAAACATACCTTCTGCAGATGCTCTATGATCAAGGCAATCTCATTTGGCCGTAAATTGAAGAAAATCCAGTGGCTATATGCCTTATTCTCCTTGTTTTTAGCCCATGGCATCTTTGTAACTCATGCGCGTGAAAGCCAAGAACAAAAGGGCATTCTGGCATCGGTCGACATATATATGTGGGCGATATCACCTCTATAGAGGATAAGAAATTTTAGGGCAATCGGGCAAAAAGCATGCGAGAAAATGAAGTACTTTCAAGGACTGCCATAGAAAGGACAGATGTTCACTAAAACGGTCATAATTTTGTCATTCGGAGTCCGTGTCGGGCCCATAAGTAGTCAAACTGCTCGCGGAGAGCGTGCGAATCCAACAAATACTCCACGCTTCCGCCAGGAGGCCTGGAGTACCCTCAAATTCAGCCTTAAGCAGGACTTTTTGGCCCTAAAAGTCAAGGAACATCATTCGTCGTTGTTTTTCAAACAAGTTTCTGAACCCATTGGCACTTCCTTTTGAAGGAAATTCGAGAGATTGTGTTTCTTATAGACATTAGCCCCCCTGGTAGGGACAAACGTACCTTTCTGCAGATGCTCCATGATCCGGGCTATCTCATTTTGCCGTAAATTGAAGAATATCCAGTGGCTATGTGCCATATTCTCCTTGTTTTTACCGCATGGCATGCTGTAACTCATGCGCGTGAAAGCCAAGAACAAAAAGGCATTCCTGGCATCGGTCAATATATATGTGGAAACGATATCTCCTCTATAGAGGACAAGAAATTTTGGGGCAATCAGGCAAAAAGCGCACGAGAAAATGAAGTACATTCAAGGACTTCCATAGAAAGGACAGATGTTCACTAAAACGGTCATAATTTTGTCATTGGTCCGTGTCGGACCCATAAGTACTCAAACTGCTTTCATGGCGAATCGTGAATCAAAAATACTCACGCTTCGCGGGAGGCCGGAGTACCCTCAAGTTCATCCTTAAGCAGGACTTTTTGGCCCTGAAAGTCAAAGAACATCATTCGTCGCTGTTTTTCAGACAAGTTTCTGAACCCATTGGCACTTCCTTTTGAAGGAAATTCGAGAGATTATGTTGCTTATAGACATTAGCCCCCCTGGTAGGGACAAACGTACCTTTCTGCTGATGCTCTATGATCCGGGCAATCTCATTTGGCCGTAAATTGAAGAAAATCCAGCGGCTATATGCCTTATTCTCCTTGTTTTCGCCGCATAGCATGACGTAACTCATGCGCGTGAAAGCCAAGAACAAAAGGGCATTCCTCGCATCGGTCAATATATATGTGGAAACGATATCTCCTGTATAGAGGACAAGAAAGTTTGGGGCAATCAGGCAAAAAGCGCACGAGAAAATGAAGTACTTTCAAGGACTGCCATAGAAAGGACAAATGTTCACTAAAACGGTCATAACTTTGTCATTCGGAGTCCGTGTCGGGCCCACAAGTACTCAAACTGCTCGCGGCGAGCGCGCGAATCGAAAAAATACTCCACGCTTCCGCAAGGAGGCTCGGAGTACCCTCAAATTCAGCCTTAAGCAGGACTTTTTGGCCCTGAAAGTCGAAGAACATCATTCGTCGCTGTTTTTCAGACAAGTTTCTGAACCGATTGGCACTTCCTTTTGAAGGAAATTCGAGAGATTATGTTGCTTATAGACATTAGCCCCCTGGTAGGGACAAACATACCTTTCTGCAAATGCTCTATGATCCGGGCAATCTCATTTGGCCGTAAATTGAAGAAAATCCAGTGGCTATATGTCTTATTCTCCTTGTTTTTGCCGCATGGCATGCTGTAACTCATGCGCGTGAAAGCCAAGAACAAAAAGGCATTCCTGGCATCGGTCAATATATATGTGGAAACGATATCTCCTCTATAGAGGACAAGAAATTTTGGGGCAATCAGGAAAAAAGCGCACGAGAAAATGAAGTACTTTCAAGGACGCCATAGAATGGACAGATGTTCACTAAAGCGGTCATAATTTTGTCATTGGTCCGTGTCGGGCCCATAAGTACTCAAATTGCTTTCGCGTGACGCGGCGAATCAAAAATACTCACGCTTCCGCGGGAGGCCGGAGTACCCTCAAATTCAGCCTTAAGCAGGACTTTTTGGCCCTAAAAGTCAAGGAACATCATTCGTCGCTGATTTTCAGACAAGTTTCTGAACCCATTGGCACTTCCTTTTGAAGGAAATTCGAGAGATTATGTTGCTTGTAGACATTAGGCTCCTGGTAGGGACAAACGTACCTTTCTGCAGATGCTCAATGATCCGGGCAATCTCATTTGGCCGTAAATTGTAGAATATCCAGCGGCTATATGCCTCATTTTCCTTGTTTTTGCCGCATGGCATACTGTAACTCATGCGCGTGAAAGCCAAGAACAAAAGGGCATTCCTGGCATCGGTCAATATATATGTGGAAACGATATCTCCTCTATAGAGGACAAGAAAGTTTGGGGCAATCAGGCAAAAAGCGCACGAGAAAATGAAGTACTTTCAAGGACTGCCATAGAAAGGACAGATGTTCACTAAAACGGTCATAATTTTGTCATTGGTCCGTGTCGGACCCATAAGTACTCAAACTGCTTTCATGGCGGTATCTGAATCAAAAACACTCCCGCTTCCGCTAGAGGCCGGTGTACCCTCAAATTCATCCTTAAGCAGGACTTTTGTACGAAAGTCAAGGAACATCATTCGTCGCTATTTTTGAGACAAGTTTACGAACCCATTGGCACTTCCTTTTGAAGGAAATTTGAGAGATTATGTTGCTTATAGACATTAGCCCCTGGTTGGGACAAGCGTACCTTCTGCAGATGCTCAATGATCCGGGCAATCTCATTTGGCCGTAAATTGAAGAAAATCCAGCGACTATATGCCATATTCTCCTTGTTTTAGCGGATGGCATCTTTGTAACTCATGCGCGTGAAAGCCAAGAACAAAAGGGCATTCCTGGCATCGGTCAATATATATGTGGAAACGATATCTCCTCTATAGAGGACAAGAAATTTTGGGGCAATCAGGCAAAAAGCGCAATAGAAAATGAAGTACTTCTGATGCGGAGCATCCTTCCATCATCCCCATGGACTCTACATCGACACATCCAACCCCACAAGGACCTATGACTCGAGCACGTGCAAGAGCTCTTGAAACCGAGGTGACATCACTCCTCTCACAATTCCCTTTCGATTCACATGAGACATGGTTACTACCTCAAACGGAAATGCTATGCATGCTTAGGTACCAAGGAGTCAACCTAGAAGAAGCTACAGCTCAAAAGGGACATCAAGAGCGAGAGGAGGCTGCTGCAGAGTCCAGCCTGGCGGTACTACCGCTCCAGCCAAGCGGTACTACCGCTGAGCCGAGCCAGGCGGCACTACCGCTCGAGATCCGCCCTCGTCCGCCGAACCCGACAAACTCCAGGAATCGAGCAGGCGCCCGAGGCGGTACTACCGCCCTCCCGGCGGTACTACCGCTGAAGCACCTCGGCGGTACTACCGCCCTCAGGCAGTACTACCGCTGAAGCACCTCAAGCGGTACTACCGCCCTCCCGGCAGTACTACCGCCCTGCCTGTGTGCAGCGTTTGGGCGAGGCCCATGTACTCGTTCGCCCCAACTTACCCCTTGGAGAACCTAGACTATAAATAGACCATCCTATCATCCTTTCTAGGGTTAGCATTGGATTAGCTCATATTTGTGTGTGAGAGCCTTTGCTCATCCACGGTACTTCTCCACGGAGATCAGGACCTCCGTCTGGAGAAGATCCATCAGTTCAAGACCCCTATCTGGGAAGATCCCTCGTGGATTCAAGGCCTCCTCTTGGAGATGAGCGGTTCCTTTGTATCCTTACCTTTGTTGACTTTGTATCTTGTGGATCTCTTATATGTGTGGTGATCTAGCACTTGTGTGATCGATTCCTTGTTGGTTGAGTGATTTCCTCTCGTTTTCCCGTGTTTCCCCTTGTGCTTCGCGTGTTCTTCGTGTTCCTCCGTAGGATCCTCAAGCGTGAAAGATCGGCGAATTAGGGTTCCACCCTACATCATATGGTATCATGAGCCACGTTGATCACGTTTTTGGAGCCCTACCCGTGATTTCTAGCTTGATTTTGTTGTTTTCGTCCTAAAACCCGAAAATCCCCACAAAAATAGCCCCAAAATTTTTGTGATTTGTTAGTTTGATGATGTTTTGTTGATTTTGATCCATGGATTTGCTTGGTTTCGAGTCGATCTAGCATCTCCCCAAGTTTCCCTCTTTCCATCCACAAAATCCATCAATTTTGACCCGAAATCATCCATTTCCGCCCCAAAATCGTGAAACAATTGAGCAATCGAGAAAATCCCGACCAGCGGTACTACCGCCCTACAGAGCGGTACTACCGCTGTGAACCTCAAGCGGTACTACCGCCCGAGCACAGTACTACCGCCAGGCCTCAGGCCGAAATAGTCGAAAAAACCCGACACGAGCGGTACTACCGCCCTTCCCAGCAGTACTACCGCCTGACCATTCAGATTACGAGTTTCACCATTTCCACCATAACTTCCACATCCGAGTCCGATTTTCGCGTTCTTTAGCTCGTTGAGTAGCTATTGACATTCTCCATCCACCTAGATAGGTTGCAACACCATTGGACACCATCTAATTTTCCCAATATTGGCATCTTTGCCTAGGGCTTTCACCACATCATACACTATACCACCTCCGTTTTCCGCTACCACCATTGTTGCTTTTGTTCTTTGAGAATTTGAGTTGTGGTTCCGTGTCCTATTGTGTTTGGCTATATAGAGTGCGGTTCGGCGTCAACATCACCACCGCTCATCTTGACAAGGCCAGGGCGGTAACCTCGAAGTCATCTTTGTCATCTCTCGCAATTACATTGATAACCATCATAGCCCATCTTTTGCGTTGCTTACCCATCGAGACTAGCAATTGAGTATTGCCGCAGCGTGACTTGTGCACATTAGGGATCATACTCCATAGCATACATACCATAGCATAGTGGTGCATATCTCGAGATCCACTTGTGTGTCACAAAGTTGTCATCGCATACACAATTGCTATCTTGGTTCGTGAAGTTTGCATAAGAAAAGAGCTCAAAAGAAAAAGAGCCACCCAAGCTTTTAAGCAAAAGAAAGATAAGCAAAGAGCTTATAAGCAAGAACCATAGCATCATACTACATTAAGATTGTCATATAAGATCATCTTGGATCATTGCACGAAATACCATACATATAGCATACTTGGGATAGAGATCGTTGCATTTTTGCCTAGTAGGTTGTGCACAAGCTCCGTATCCGCCTATTGTGCAATCGTGCTAGCGTCTCTCTAGTATTGTGCAACAAGAGCATTTTAAATGGATTCCACATTTTGGCTCACTTTTGGTTTGCACAATCCCATTTATCTATTTGCGTGTGTGTTTCCGTGTACCACTACTTGCTTGGTCTACTTGTTACATTTGCGAATTTGCGAATCTTCTTCAACATTTTGAGTCAAGCTAACGATTGCAATCAATTTTGTGCCACCATCTAACCAAGCTCCACCAAAGCTTTTACTTGTGTAGGTGTGAGAATCGACAAGGATCGGTACCAATAGTGCTATTTCATTGTCCGCATTTGAGTGAACTTGATTCATCTTCAACCGGTCAAAGGTACATTGGTATTAGTTCTTCTCTTTCTACCACTCACAATTTGCTTGAAATGATGGATAGGCCAAGTTCTTCTACAAACCCACTCTTCATCGAGCAAGGCGGCGACATGTCATCATCGTCACCAAGAGCCACCTCTTTGGCGCTGCGAGCTCTCCATCAAGAGCAACAAGCAATGGCGAACGCATCGACAACCTCTCCACCGACTTGCGACTCTCCGAGAAGCGTACAAGAGATTACTTCAACAACAAACTCGTAGCGCACAAGAAAGAGAATGATGCAAGAATGGGCGAGATCCGCGCCTTGTTGGTGAACCGCGTACTTCTACCTCTTCACACTCAAGGCGGAGCCACTCAAGTCGCCACTCCGGCGACTCCTTCTCCGACACAAGTACACCGTCATCGAACATTCTTCGTCGAGCAGCAGCGTCAAGACCGTCATGCATCTCGCAACCCGCTACCGACAAAAATCTCCAAGAGCAAGTTGATGAAGAAGTTCCTCGTCCTCAATCGAGCCAAATGGCGTTTGCTCAAGCTCAAAACGACAACGTCTTCGCCACCAACAAGAACAAACGGCGCACCTACACCAAGAGCAACAAGGCGCGAGGCTCAGCGTCTTCAACAACAACAACGAAGCACAAGCTCTTGAGGCGGACGCGCCCTTCAAGCATCAAGTCGAGCTCTCGCCAACCGCAATCGCGAAAGGCGCAATCAAGAAGAAGCCCTTGAGAAGAAATACAAGAGAGGAACTACCATCCGCGTGCGCAACGTCAAGCTCCTCAAGCTCATCCTCACCCTCAAAGGTCGACAAGAGCAAGTTGATCATGGACTTCCTCCTCGCCAAGAGCAACATGAGGATGATTACCCTCCACGTCAAAACGTCATCATCACCATCGACCTCAAAACAATGAAGAACATCGCTATGGCAAGCTCAAGTTCACAATGCCCAAGTTCAATGGAACCAATGATCCCGAAGAGTACCTCTCATGGGCATTGAAGGTCGACAAAATCTTTCGTTTGCACAACTATGAGGAAGAGAAGAAGATCGCTATGGCATCACTTGAGTTCCAAGACTATGTGCTCATATGGTGGGAACAAGTCCTTGGCGCCGACAAGCAAGAGGTGAACCTCAATCACCACTTGGGCTCAAATGAAGGATGTCATGAGAGCACGTTTTGTGCCCACCTACTACAACCGTGATCTCTTCAAGAAGCTACAACTCCTCAAGCAAGGAACAAAGAGTGTTGAAGAATACTACAAAGAAATGGAGATTGCCATGATTGAGCCAATGTCAAGGAAGATGATGAGCAAACAATGGCACGATTCTTGAATGGACTCAATCATCCCATCAAGAAGATCGCCGACTTCAACCCTACTCCAACCTCATTGAGCTCGTGCATCAAGCTACAAAGGCGGGGCGTCAAGTACAAGATGACTTCAAATCGCCAAGTACTCCTCCAAGATATACGGCTTCTCCAACAACCAAGCTTCAACAACTACTCCCACTTCGACATCAATCAAGCCTTCTCCAAGCAGCGACGACAAGTCAAGTTACAAGAAAACTTCCACAAGTTCAAGTCGTCTTCCTCCTACTACAAGCAACTTCAAGCGGCGTGCTTCATCATCTACTCAACCGATGAGACCGTCAAGACAAGCTCCTTCAAGTGTTTCACTTGCGGCGGCCGAGCCACAAGTCCTATGAATGCACCAATAAGCGCACCATGATCCTCAGCAGCGATGGCACATCGACTCAATGAGTGAAGATGAAATGGAAGCTATTGAGCAAGTGGCCATGCACCGTAGCGTGAATGAGGATGAAGATGATCAAGTCTTTTGTGATGAAGATCTGAGCCCCGCTCTCGTTGTCTCCAAGGTCTTGACACTTCAACATCACCAAGAAGAAGATCAACGATGCCATATCTTCCACACAAAGGCCGGCATCAATGGGAAATCCGTCAAGGTCATCATCGATGGAGGTAGTTGCCACAACTTGGCAAGCGCAGAACTATGCTCCAAGCTCCAATTGGTCAAGAAGAAGCATCCGCAACCATACAAGGTTCAATGGCTAAGTGACTCCGGCACTATCTGAGTTGAGCATACGGTCCAAGTATCCTTCAAAATCGGTGCATATGAAGACACTTTAGAGTGTGATGTGGTCCCAATGACCGTTTGCCACCTCCTCCTTGGTCGGCCATGGCAATTCGACCGTGGTGTCTACCACAATGGGCGTACAAACCACTATAGCTTCAAGATGAAAGGCAAAGAATATGTCCTACGACCCATGTCTCCTAGTCAAGTGATAGCCGACAAACAAGCCACCAACCAAAGAGAGAAGAGTGACAAAGTGAGCCACCAAAAAGTGAGTGAGAGCCACAAGCCAAATTTGGCGCCTCTTAGCCTAGAGAAAAACCTCATACTATTCACCACCAAACATGAGATGAGAGAAGTGTGTGAGAACCCATCGAGTGTGATGCACTTTGTCCTAGTGTGCAAGGATGGAGAACCACAAACTAACACCACTCATGAGCTACCTTTGGTGTTTCAATCTCTTTTGCAGGAATTTCAAGATGTTTTCCCGATGAGCTACCTCGGGTCTACCTCCTCTTGAGGCATTGAGCATCGAATCGACCTCATCCCGGGCGCCACTTCCAAACAAAGCTCCCTACCGTGTCAATCCCGAAGAAACCAAGGAGATTCAGCGGCAAGTACAACAACTACTCGACAGCGGTCATGTGCGTGAAAGCTTAAGCCCTTGTGCGTGCCGTTATACTTGTGCCTAAGCCCGATGGAAGTTTCGCTTGTGCTCGATTGTAGACCCATAAATGCTATCACCGTGCGCTATAGGCATCCCATTCCTCGCTTAGATGATATGCTTGATGAACTTAGTGGAGCCAACTTTTCTCAAAATTGATCTTGAAAGTGGCTATTATCAAATCCGCATTCATGAGGGTGATGAATGGAAAACTGCTTTCAAAACAAAATTTGGCTTATATGAATGGTTGGTTATGCCTATGGGTTTGTCGGAAGCTCCGGAACTTTTGTGCGTCTCATGCATCATGTGCTTAGACCTTATATTGGAATCTTTGTTGTGGTTTACTTGATGATATTCTTGTGTTTAGCAAAACCATGAAAGAGCATCTTGATCATGTTAAGCTTGTTTTGCAAAGCGCTTGAAAGGAAAGTCTTTATGCCAACTTGAAAAAATGCACTTTTGGAGTTGACAAAGTGGTTTTCTTGGGTTTCGTTGTCTCCTCAAGGGTGTCCATGTTGATGAAACTAAGATCAAAGCAATTAAAACTTGGCTAACCCACCAATTTGCAACAAGTCTGAAGTTTCCTTGGTCTTGCAGGTTTTTATCGCCGCTTTGTGAAAAACTTTAGCACTATTGCAGCCCTTTGCATGCTTTGAGTAAGAAGAATACTCCTTTTGTTTGGGGACCTTTGCAATCAAGCGCTTTTGATGAGCTCAAGTCTTTGCTTACTCATGCTCCAATTCTTGCTTTGCCCAATTTTGACAAAACTTTTGAGGTCCATTGTGATGCAAGTGGTACGGAATTGGCGGAGTTTTAATGCAAGAAAAACGATTAATTTCTTATTTTAGTGAAAAACTTTCCGGTGCTCAACTTAACTATCCCGTGTATGACAAAGAATTGTATGCTTTAGTGCGTGTGCTAAATGTTTGGGAACATTATCTTAGACCTCATGAGTTTGTCATCCATACCGATCATGAAACGCTTAAGTACTTAAAAGGTCAAACTAAATTGAACAAGCGTCATGCCAAATGGAGTGAATTCATTGAATCTTTTCCATATGTGATCAAGTACATTAAGGGCAAGGAAAATGTAGTTGCCGATGCACTTTCACGCATATGCATGCTTGTCACCCAACTTGAGTTGAATGTTATAGGCTTTGAGCATATCAAAGATTTGTATGCTAGTGATCCATCTTTTGCACCTCATTATGCTAAATGTTTGGCGCATACATCTTGGGAACAATATTACCTCAAGGATGGTTATCTTATGAGAGCTAACAAACTATGCATACCGAGTCTTCTCTTCGTTTGCTCCTTTTGCAAGAGGCTCATGGAGGTGGACTCATGGGACATTTTGGACGCGACAAGACCTTCGCCACGCTCTCCAAGAACTACTTTTGGCCCAAGATGTTTGAGATGTCTCTCGCTTCACCACCGATGCTCTACATGCATAAAGCTAAGTCAAAAGCTCAATCTCATGGTCTTTACATGCCTCTTCCTATTCCTTATCAACCTTGGGAAGACATTAGCATGGATTTTGTACTTGGTTTGCCTAGAACTCAAAATGGAAAGGATTCCGTGTTTGTTGTTGTGGACCGATTTTCTAAGATGGCACATTTCATTCCTTGCAACAAGGTGAGCGATGCTTCACATATTGCAAATCTCTTTTGTAGGAAATCTTGCGCCTTCATGGAGTACCGAAGACAATCGTCTCCGACCATGACGTCAAGATCTTGAGTTACTTTTGGAAGACTCTATCGCCAAGCTCGGAATCAAGCTCTTGTTCTCATCCGCATACCATCCTCAAACCGGCGGCCAAGCGGAGGTGTGAACCGGACGCTCTCCACTCTACTTGGCGTGTTGATCAAGAAGAACATCAAGGAGTGGGAAGCATGTCTACCCATCGCCGAAATCGCCTACAACCGTGCAAGACATTCGACTACCGGCAAGTCTCCCTTGAGGTCGTCTCGGCTTCAACCCTTTGTCCCCATTGGACATTCTACCTCTTCCTCTACAAGGCGTACCAACCTCGGCGCAAGTGCCGTGCAAGCTACATCAAGAAGATGCATGAAGATACAAGACACACCATCGGCGCCAAGTACAGCGACTAACGACCAAGCTCAACATCAACAAGCAACCCATGATCTTCAACATAGGCGATCTCGTGTGGCTACACCTTCGCAAGGCAGCTTCACCAGCGAGCATAAGTCAAACTTCTACCTCGAGCCGATGGACCCTTCAAGGTGCTATGCGCTACAACAACAACGCCTACAAGCTCGACATACCAGCGACAAGTACAGCGTGGCGACACCTTCAACGTCAAAGACCTCTCGCCTTTCCATGGTGATGAAGATCTTGATCGAGGTCGGATCCTTTGAAGGAGGGATATGATGCGGAGCATCCTTCCATCATCCCCATGGACTCTACATCGACACATCCAACCCCACAAGGACCTATGACTCGAGCACGTGCAAGAGCTCTTGAAACCGAGGTGACATCACTCCTCTCACAATTCCCTTCGATTCACATGAGACATGGTTACTACCTCAAGCGGAAATGCTATCCATGCTTAGGTACCAAGAGTCAACCTAGAAGAAGCTACAGCTCAAAAGGGACATCAAGAGCGAGAGGAGGAGGCTGCAGAGTCGGCCTGGCGGTACTACCACTCCGACCAAGCGGTACTACCGCTGAGCCAAGCCAGCGGCACTACCGCTCGAGATCCGCCCTCGTCCGCGAACCGACAAACTCCGAGGAATCGAGCAGGCGCCCAGGCGGTACTACCGCCCTCCTACCCGCTGAAGCACCTCGGCGGTACCGCCCTCGAGGCAGTACTATCGCTGAAGCACCTCAAGCGGTACTACCGCTCCTCCAGCAGTACTACCGCCACTGCTGTGTCGGCGTTTGGGCGAGGCCCATGTACTCGTTCGCCCCAACTTACCCCTTGGAGAACCTAGACTATAAATAGACCATCCCATCATCCTTTCTAGGGTTAGCATTGGATTAGCTCATATTTGTGTGTGAGAGCCTTTGCTCATCCACTTGGGTACTTCTCCACGGAGATCGGGACCTCCGTCTGGAGAAGATCCATCGGATTCAAGACCCCTATCTGGGAAGATCCCTCGTGGATTCAAGGCCTCCTCCGGAGATGAACGGTTCCTTTGTATCCTTACCTTTGTTGACTTTGTATCTTGTGGATCTCTTATGTGTGTGGTGATCTAGCACTTGTGTGATCGATTCCTTGTTGGTTGAGTGATTCCTCTCGTTTTCCCGTGTTTCCCCTTGTGCTTCGCGTGTTCTTCGTGTTCCCTCGTAGGATCCCTCAAGCGTGAAAGATCGGCGAATTAGGGTTCCACCTACATCAACTTCAAGGATCGCCATAGAAGAATATGATGTTCACTACCATAGAATGGACGGATGTTCACGGTATTATTTTGTCATTGGTCCGTGTCGGACCCATAAATACTCAAACTGCTTTCATGGCGAATCGCGAATCAAAAACTACTCCCGCTTGTGCGGGAGGCCGGAGTACCCTCAAATTCAGCGTTAAGCTGGACTTTTTGGCCGTGAAAGTCAAAGAACATCATTCGTCGCTGTTTTTCGAGACAAGTTTGAACCCATTGCCACTTCCTTTTGAAGGAAATTCGAGAGATTATGTTGCTTATAGACATTAGCCCCTGGTAGGGACAAACGTACCTTCTGCGGATGCTCTATGATGCGAGGCAATCTCATTTGGCCGTAAATTGAAGAAAATCCAAGGCTATATGCCTTATTCTCCTTGTTTTCGCGGATGGCATCTTTGTAACTCATGCGCGTGAAAGCCAAGAACAAAAGGGCATTCTGGCATCGGTCAATATATATGTGGAAGCGATATCTCCTCTATAGAGGACAAGAAAGTTTGGGGCAATCGGGCAAAAGCGCGAGAAAATGAAGTACTTTCAAGGACGCCATAGAAAGGACAGATGTTCACTAAAGCGGTCATAATTTTGTCATTGGTCCGTGTCGGACCCATAAGTACTCAAACTGCTTTCATGGCGGCTGTGAATCAAAAATACTCCACGCTTGCGCTAGGAGGCCAGAGTACCCTCAAATTCAGCCTTAAGCAGGACTTTTTGGCCTTGATAGTCGAAGAACATCATTCGTTCATTGTTTTTGGACAAGTTTACGAACCCATTGGCACTTCCTTTTGAAGGAAATTCGAGAGATTATGTTGCTTATAGACATTAGCCCCCTGGTAGGGACAAACATACCTTCTGCAAATGCTCTATGATCCAAGGCAATCTCATTTGGCGTAAATTGAAGAAAATCCAGTGGCTATATGCCTTATTCTCCTTATTTTTGCCGGATGGCATCTTTGTAACTCATGCGCGTGAAAGCCAAGAACAAAAGGCATTCTGGCATCGGTCAATATATATGTAAGCGATATCTCCTCTATAGAGGACAAGAAATTTTGGGGCAATCGGGAAAAAAAGCATGCGAGAAAATGAAGTACTTTCAAGGAACGCCATAGAAAGGACGGATGTTCACTAAAGCGGTCATAATTTTGTCATTGGTCCGTGTCGGACCCATAAGTACTCAAACTGCTTTCGCGGTGAGCAGCGAATCAAAAATACTCACGCTTCGCTAGTAGGCCGGAGTACCCTCAAATTCAGCCTTAAGCAGGACTTTTGGCCCTAAAAGTCAAGGAACATCATTCGTCTCTGTTTTTTAGACAAGTTTACGAACCCATTGGCACTTCCTTTTGAAGGAAATTCGAGAGATTATGTTGCTTATAGACATTAGGCCCCTGGTAGGGACAAACGTACCTTCTGCGGATGCTCAATGATCCGGGCAATCTCATTTGGCGTAAATTGTAGAATATCCGGTGGCAATATGCCTTATTTTCCTTGTTTTCGCGGATGGCATCTTTGTAACTCATGCGCGTGAAAGCCAAGAACAAAAGGGCATTCTGGCATCGGTCAATATATATGTGGAAACGATATCTCCTCTATAGAGGACAAGAAAGTTTAGGGCAATCGGGCAAAAGCGCGCGAGAAAATGAAGTACTTTCAAGGACGCCATAGAAAGGACAGATGTTCACTAAAGCGGTCATAATTTTGTCATTGGTCCGTGTCGGACCCATAAGTACTCAAACTGCTTTCATGGCGGTATCTGAATCAAAAACAATCACGCTTGCGCTAGGAGGCCGGTGTACCCTCAAATTCATCCTTAAGCAGGACTTTTGGTACGAAAGTCAAAGAACATCATTTGTCATTGTTTTTTGAGACAAGTTTACGAACCCATTGGCACTTCCTTTTGAAGGAAATTTGAGAGATTATGTTGCTTATAGACATTAGCCCCCTGGTAGGGACAAGCGTACCTTCTGCGGATGCTCAATGATCCAAGGCAATCTCATTTGGCCGTAAATTGAAGAAAATCCAGTGACTATATGCCTTATTCTCCTTGTTTTCGCGGATGGCATGCTGTAACTCATGCGCGTGAAAGCCAAGAACAAAAGGGCATTCCTGGCATCGGTCAATATATATGTGGAAACGATATCTCCTCTATAGAGGACAAGAAATTTTGGGGCAATCAGGCAAAAAGCGCACTAGAAAATGAAGTACTTTCAAGGACTGCCATAGAAAGAAAAGATGTTCACTAAAACGGTCATTATTTTGTCATTCAGAGTCCGTGTCGGGCCCATAAGTACTCAAACTGCTCACGGTGAGCGCGTGAATCCAAAAAATACTCCACGCTTCCGCCAGGAGGCCCAGAGTACCCTCAAATTCAGCGTTAAGCTGGACTTTTTGGGCCTGAAAGTCAAAGAACATCATTCATCGCTGTTTTTCAGACAAGTTTCTGAACCCATTGGCACTTCCTTTTGAAGGAAATTCGAGAGATTATGTTGCTTATAGACATTAGCCCCCCTGGTAGGGACAAACGTACCTTCTGCGGATGCTCTATGATCCGGGCAATCTCATTTGGCCGTAAATTGAAGAAAATCCAAAGGCTATATGCCTTATTCTCCATGTTTTAGCGGATGGCATCTTTGTAACTCATGCGCGTGAAAGCCAAGAACAAAAAGGCATTCTGGCATCGGTCGATATATATGTGGAAGCGATATCTCCTCTATAGAGGACAAGAAATTTTAGAGGCAATCGGCAAAAAGCGCGCGAGAAAATGAAGTACTTTCAAGGACTTCCATAGAAAGGACAGATGTTCACTAAAGCGGTCATAATTTTGTCATTGGTCCGTGTCGGACCCATAAGTACTCAAACTGCTTTCATGGCGAACGCTGTGAATCAAAAATACTCCATGCTTCCGCTAGGAGGCCAGAGTACCCTCAAATTCATTCTTAAGCAGGACATTTTGGTACGAAAGTCAAAGAACATCATTCGTCATTTGTTTTTTTGGACAAGTTTACGAACCCATTGGCACTTCCTTTTGAAGGAAATTCGAGAGATTATGTTGCTTATAGACATTAGCCCCTGGTAGGGACAAGCGTACCTTCTGCGGATGCTCAATGATCAGGAAATCTCATTTGGCCGTAAATTGAAGAAAATCCAGTGACTATATGCCTTATTCTCCTTGTTTTTGCGGATGGCATCTTTGTAACTCATGCGCGTGAAAGCCAAGAACAAAAAGGCATTCTGGCATCGGTCAATATATATGTGGAAGCGATATCTCCTCTATAGAGGACAAGAAATTTTAGGGCAATCAGGCAAAAAAGCGACGAGAAAATGAAGTACTTTCAAGGACGCCATAGAAAGGACGGATGTTCACTAAAACTATCATAATTTTGTCATTGGTCCGTGTCGGACCCATAAGTACTCAAACTGCTCACGGTGGCGCGTGAATCAAAAAATACTCCACGCTTGTGCGGGAGGCCGAGTACCCTCAAATTCAGCGTTAAGCAGGACTTTTGACCACGAAAGTCAAAGAACATCATTAAATCGCTGTTTTTGGACAAGTTTACGAACCCATTGGCACTTCCTTTTGAAGGAAATTGAGAGATTATGTTGCTTATAGACATTAGCCCCCTGGTAGGGACAAACGTACCTTCTGCGGATGCTCTATGATCCAGGCAATCTCATTTGGCCGTAAATTGAAGAAAATCCAGTGGCTATATGCCTTATTCTCCTTGTTTTTTCCGGATGGCATGCTGTAACTCATGCGCGTGAAAGCCAAGAACAAAAGGGCATTCTGGCATCGGTCAATATATATGTGGAAGCGATATCTCCTCTATAGAGGACAAGAAAGTTTGGGGCAATAAGGCAAAAGCATGCGAGAAAATGAAGTACTTTCAAGGACGCCATAGAAAGGACGGATGTTCACTAAAGCGGTCATAATTTTGTCATTGGTCCGTGTCGGACCCATAAGTACTCAAACTGCTCGCGGTATGTGAATCAAAAACACTCCACGCTTCCGCCAGGAGGCCCGAGTACCCTCAAATTCAGCCTTAAGCAGGACTTTTTGGCCCTGAAAGTCAAAGAACATCATTAAATTTTGTTTTTGGACAAGTTTACGAACCCATTGGCACTTCCTTTTGAAGGAAATTCGAGAGATTATGTTGCTTATAGACATTAGCCCCTGGTAGGGACAAGCGTACCTTCTGCGGATGCTCAATGATCAAGGCAATCTCATTTGGCGTAAATTGAAGAAAATCTAGCGACTATATGCCTTATTCTCCTTGTTTTTGCGGATGGCATCTTTGTAACTCATGCGCGTGAAAGCCAAGAACAAAAGGGCATTCTGGCATCGGTCGATATATATGTGGAAGCGATATCTCCTCTATAGAGGACAAGAAATTTTGGGGGCAATCGGGCAAAAGCGCACTAGAAAATGAAGTACTTTCAAGGGCGCCATAGAAAGGACGGATGTTCACTAAAGCGGTCATAATTTTGTCATTGGTCCGTGTCGGACCCATAAGTACTCAAACTGCTTTCGGTGGTGAGCGTGAATCAAAAAATACTCCACGCTTCCGCCGGGAGGCCGAGTACCCTCAAATTCAGCCTTAAGCTGGACTTTTGGCCCCGAAAGTCAAAGAACATCATTAAATCATTGTTTTTTAGACAAGTTTACGAACCCATTGGCACTTCCTTTTGAAGGAAATTCGAGAGATTATGTTGCTTATAGACATTAGCCCCCTGGTAGGGACAAGCGTACCTTCTGCGGATGCTCTATGATCGAGGCAATCTCATTTGGCGTAAATTGAAGAAAATCCAGCGGTTATATGCCTTATTCTCCTTGTTTTTCGCGGATGGCATGCTTTAACTCATGCGCGTGAAAGCCAAGAACAAAAGGCATTCTAGCATCGGTCAATATATATGTGGAAGCGATATCTCCTCTATAGAGGACAAGAAATTTTAGGGCAATCGGGCAAAAAGCGCGAGAAAATGAAGTACTTTCAAGGACTTCCATAGAAAGGACAGATGTTCACTAAAGCGGTCATAATTTTGTCATTGGTCCGTGTCGGACCCATAAGTACTCAAACTGCTAGCGGCAATAGCGAATCAAAAATACTCACGCTTGCGCTAGGAGGCCAGAGTACCCTCAAATTCATCCTTAAGCAGGACTTTTTGGTACGAAAGTCAAAGAACATCATTCGTCATTGTTTTTTCGGACAAGTTTACGAACCCATTGGCACTTCCTTTTGAAGGAAATTTAGAGATTATGTTGCTTATAGACATTAGCCCCTGGTAGGGACAAGCGTACCTTCTGCGGATGCTCAATGATCAAGGCAATCTCATTTGGCGTAAATTGAAGAAAATCCAGTGACTATATGCCATATTCTCCTTGTTTTTGCGGATGGCATCTTTGTAACTCATGCGCGTGAAAGCCAAGAACAAAAGGCATTCTAGCATCGGTCAATATATATGTGGAAGCGATATCTCCTCTATAGAGGACAAGAAATTTTGGGGCAATCGGCAAAAAGCGCACGAGAAAATGAAGTACTTTCAAGGGCGCCATAGAAAGGACAGATGTTCACTAAAGCGGTCATAATTTTGTCATTGGTCCGTGTCGGACCCATAAGTACTCAAACTGCTTTCATGGTGGTAGCGTGAATCAAAAAATACTCACGCTTCCGCGGGAGGCCGAAGTACCCTCAAATTCATCCTTAAGCAGGACTTTTTGACCCGAAAGTCAAAGAACATCATTAAATCGCTGTTTTGAGACAAGTTTACGAACCCATTGGCACTTCCTTTTGAAGGAAATTCGAGAGATTATGTTGCTTATAGACATTAGCCCCCTGGTAGGGACAAAGCGTACCTTCTGCGGATGCTCTATGATCAAGGCAATCTCATTTGGCGTAAATTGAAGAAAATCCAGTGGCTATATGCCTTATTCTCCTTGTTTTCGCGGATGGCATGTTGTAACTCATGCGCGTGAAAGCCAAGAACAAAAGGGCATTCTGGCATCGGTCAATATATATGTGGAAGCGATATCTCCTCTATAGAGGACAAGAAATTTTAGGCAATCGGGCAAAAGCGCACTAGAAAATGAAGTACTTTCAAGGGCGCCATAGAAAGGACAGATGTTCACTAAAGCGGTCATAATTTTGTCATTGGTCCGTGTCGGACCCATAAGTACTCAAACTGCTTTCATGGCGGCCTGTGAATCAAAAACACTCCACGCTTCGCGCGAGGAGGCCAGAGTACCCTCAAATTCATCCTTAAGCAGGACTTTTTGGTACGAAAGTCAAAGAACATCATTAAATCTTTGTTTTTGGACAAGTTTACGAACCCATTGGCACTTCCTTTTGAAGGAAATTCGAGAGATTATGTTGCTTATAGACATTAGCCCCTGGTAGGGACAAGCGTACCTTCTGCGGATGCTCAATGATCCGGGCAATCTCATTTGGCGTAAATTGAAGAAAATCCAGCGACTATATGCCTTATTCTCCTTGTTTTAGCGGATGGCATCTTTGTAACTCATGCGGCGTGAAAGCCAAGAACAAAAGGGCATTCTGGCATCGGTCGATATATATGTGGAAGCGATATCTCCTCTATAGAGGACAAGAAAGTTTAGGGCAATCGGGCAAAAGCATGCGAGAAAATGAAGTACTTTCAAGGACGCCATAGAAAGGACGGATGTTCACTAAAGCGGTCATAATTTTGTCATTGGTCCGTGTCGGACCCATAAGTACTCAAACTGCTCATGGCGGCGCGCGAATCAAAAAATACTCCACGCTTCCGCGGGAGGCCGAAGTACCCTCAAATTCAGCCTTAAGCAGGACTTTTGGCCACGAAAGTCAAAGAACATCATTAAATCGCTGTTTTTGAGACAAGTTTACGAACCCATTGGCACTTCCTTTTGAAGGAAATTCGAGAGATTATGTTGCTTATAGACATTAGCCCCCTGGTAGGGACAAGCGTACCTTCTGCGGATGCTCTATGATCAAGGCAATCTCATTTGGCCGTAAATTGAAGAAAATCCAGTGACTATATGCCTTATTCTCCTTGTTTTCGCGGATGGCATCTTTGTAACTCATGCGCATGAAAGCCAAGAACAAAAGGGCATTCTGGCATCGGTCGATATATATGTGGAAGCGATATCTCCTCTATAGAGGACAAGAAATTTTAGGGCAATCGAGGCAAAAAGCGCACTAGAAAATGAAGTACTTTCAAGGACGCCATAGAAAGGAAAGATGTTCACTAAAGCGGTCATAATTTTGTCATTGAGTCCGTGTCGGACCCATAAGTACTCAAACTGCTCACGGTGGCGCGTGAATCAAAAATACTCCCGCTTCCGCTAGGAGGCCGAGTACCCTCAAATTCAGCCTTAAGCAGGACTTTTTGTACTGAAAGTCAAAGAACATCATTCATCGCTGTTTTTGAGGACAAGTTTACGAACCCATTGGCACTTCCTTTTGAAGGAAATTCGAGAGATTATGTTGCTTATAGACATTAGCCCCTGGTAGGGACAAGCGTACCTTCTGCGGATGCTCTATGATCAAGGCAATCTCATTTGGCGTAAATTGAAGAAAATCCAGCGACTATATGCCTTATTCTCCTTGTTTTCGCGGATGGCATCTTTGTAACTCATGCGCGTGAAAGCCAAGAACAAAAGGCATTCTGGCATCGGTCGATATATATGTGGAAGCGATATCTCCTCTATAGAGGACAAGAAATTTTGGGGCAATCGAGGCAAAAAGCGCACGAGAAAATGAAGTACTTTCAAGGACTTCCATAGAAAGGACAGATGTTCACTAAAGCGGTCATAATTTTGTCATTGGTCCGTGTCGGACCCATAAGTACTCAAACTGCTCACGGTGGCGCGAATCAAAAATACTCCCGCTTGTGCGGGAGGCCAGTACCCTCAAATTCAGCCTTAAGCAGGACTTTTGGTACGAAAGTCAAAGAACATCATTCGTCGCTGTTTTTCGAGACAAGTTTACGAACCCATTGGCACTTCCTTTTGAAGGAAATTCGAGAGATTATGTTGCTTATAGACATTAGCCCCTGGTAGGGACAAGCGTACCTTCTGCGGATGCTCTATGATCCGGCAATCTCATTTGGCGTAAATTGAAGAAAATCCAGTGGCTATATGCCTTATTCTCCTTGTTTTTGCGGATGGCATCTTTGTAACTCATGCGGCGTGAAAGCCAAGAACAAAAGGCATTCTGGCATCGGTCGATATATATGTGGAAGCGATATCTCCTCTATAGAGGACAAGAAATTTTAGGGCAATCGGGCAAAAAGCGCACGAGAAAATGAAGTACTTTCAAGGGCGCCATAGAAAGGACAGATGTTCACTAAAGCGGTCATAATTTTGTCATTGGTCCGTGTCGGACCCATAAGTACTCAAACTGCTCACGGTGGCGCGTGAATCAAAAATACTCACGCTTCCGGCGGAGGCCAGAGTACCCTCAAATTCAGCCTTAAGCAGGACTTTTTGTACGAAAGTCAAAGAACATCATTAAATCGCTGTTTTTTGGACAAGTTTACGAACCCATTGGCACTTCCTTTTGAAGGAAATTTGAGAGATTATGTTGCTTATAGACATTAGCCCCTGGTAGGGACAAGCGTACCTTCTGCGGATGCTCTATGATCAAGGCAATCTCATTTGGCGTAAATTGAAGAAAATCCAGTGACTATATGCCTTATTCTCCTTGTTTTTGCGGATGGCATCTTTGTAACTCATGCGCGTGAAAGCCAAGAACAAAAGGGCATTCTGGCATCGGTCGATATATATGTGGAAGCGATATCTCCTCTATAGAGGACAAGAAATTTTGGGGCAATAAGGCAAAAGCGCGAGAAAATGAAGTACTTTCAAGAACGCCATAGAAAGGACAGATGTTCACTAAAGCGGTCATAATTTTGTCATTGGTCGTGTCGGACCCATAAGTACTCAAACTGCTTTCATGGCGGCGGTGAATCAAAAAATACTCACGCTTCGCGGGAGGCCGATGTACCCTCAAATTCATCCTTAAGAAGGACTTTTGGCCCCGAAAGTCAAAGAACATCATTCGTCGCTGTTTTTGAGACAAGTTTACGAACCCATTGGCACTTCCTTTTGAAGGAAATTCGAGAGATTATGTTGCTTATAGACATTAGCCCCTGGTAGGGACAAAGCGTACCTTCTGCGGATGCTCTATGATCGGGCAATCTCATTTGGCGTAAATTGAAGAAAATCCAAGCGGCTATATGCCTTATTCTCCTTGTTTTAGCGGATGGCATCTTTGTAACTCATGCGGCGTGAAAGCCAAGAACAAAAGGGCATTCTGGCATCGGTCAATATATATGTGGAAGCGATATCTCCTCTATAGAGGACAAGAAATTTTAGGCAATCGGGCAAAAAGCGCACTAGAAAATGAAGTACTTTCAAGGGCGCCATAGAAAGGACAGATGTTCACTAAAGCGGTCATTATTTTGTCATTGGTCCGTGTCGGACCCATAAGTACTCAAACTGCTCACGGTGGTAGCGTGAATCAAAAAATACTCCACGCTTCGCTAGGAGGCGGAGTACCCTCAAATTCAGCCTTAAGCTGGAATTTTTGGCCCCGAAAGTCAAAGAACATCATTAGTCGCTGTTTTTCAGACAAGTTTCCGAACCCATTGGCACTTCCTTTTGAAGGAAATTCGAGAGATTATGTTGCTTATAGACATTAGCCCCTGGTAGGGACAAGCGTACCTTCTGCGGATGCTCTATGATCAGGCAATCTCATTTGGCGTAAATTGAAGAAAATCCAGCGGCTATATGCCTTATTCTCCTTGTTTTTGCGGATGGCATGCTTGTAACTCATGCGCGTGAAAGCCAAGAACAAAAGGCATTCTGGCATCGGTCAATATATATGTGGAAGCGATATCTCCTCTATAGAGGACAAGAAATTTTAGGGCAATCGGGCAAAAGCGCGAGAAAATGAAGTACTTTCAAGGACGCCATAGAAAGGACAGATGTTCACTAAAGCGGTCATAATTTTGTCATTGGTCCGTGTCGGACCCATAAGTACTCAAACTGCTAGCGGCATGGCGCGAATCAAAAATACTCACGCTTCGCCAGGAGGCCGGAGTACCCTCAAATTCATCCTTAAGCAGGACTTTTTGTACGAAAGTCAAAGAACATCATTCGTCGCTTGTTTTTGGACAAGTTTACGAACCCATTGGCACTTCCTTTTGAAGGAAATTCGAGAGATTATGTTGCTTATAGACATTAGCCCCTGGTAGGGACAAGCGTACCTTCTGCGGATGCTCAATGATCCGGGCAATCTCATTTGGCGTAAATTGAAGAAAATCCAGTGACTATATGCCTTATTCTCCTTGTTTTTGCGGATGGCATCTTTGTAACTCATGCGCGTGAAAGCCAAGAACAAAAGGGCATTCTGGCATCGGTCGATATATATGTGGAAGCGATATCTCCTCTATAGAGGACAAGAAATTTTAGGGCAATCGGGCAAAAGCGCACGAGAAAATGAAGTACTTTCAAGGACGCCATAGAATGGACAGATGTTCACTAAAGCGGTCATAATTTTGTCATTGGAGTCCGTGTCGGACCCATAAGTACTCAAACTGCTTTCATGGCGGTGGCAGCGCGAATCAAAAATACTCACGCTTCGCCGGGAGGCCGAAGTACCCTCAAATTCAGCCTTAAGCAGGACTTTTGGCCACGAAAGTCAAAGAACATCATTAAATCGCTATTTTTCGGACAAGTTTACGAACCCATTGGCACTTCCTTTTGAAGGAAATTCGAGAGATTATGTTGCTTATAGACATTAGCCCCTGGTAGGGACAAGCGTACCTTCTGCGGATGCTCTATGATCCGGGCAATCTCATTTGGCGTAAATTGAAGAAAATCCAGTGGCTATATGCCTTATTCTCCTTGTTTTCGCGGATGGCATCTTTGTAACTCATGCGCGTGAAAGCCAAGAACAAAAGGGCATTCTGGCATCGGTCAATATATATGTGGAAGCGATATCTCCTCTATAGAGGACAAGAAATTTTAGGCAATCAGGCAAAAAGGGCACTAGAAAATGAAGTACTTTCAAGGACTTCCATAGAAAGGACAGATGTTCACTAAAGCGGTCATAATTTTGTCATTGGTCCGTGTCGGACCCATAAGTACTCAAACTGCTTTCATGGTGCGTGAATCAAAAACACTCCCGCTTCCGCCAGGAGGCGGAGTACCCTCAAATTCAGCCTTAAGCTGGACTTTTGGCCACGAAAGTCAAAGAACATCATTAAATGATTTTTTTGAGACAAGTTTACGAACCCATTGGCACTTCCTTTTGAAGGAAATTCGAGAGATTATGTTGCTTATAGACATTAGCCCCTGGTAGGGACAAGCGTACCTTCTGCGGATGCTCAATGATCAAGGCAATCTCATTTGGCGTAAATTGAAGAAAATCCAGTGGCTATATGCCTTATTCTCCTTGTTTTTAGCGGATGGCATCTTTGTAACTCATGCGCGTGAAAGCCAAGAACAAAAGGGCATTCTGGCATCGGTCAATATATATGTGGAAGCGATATCTCCTCTATAGAGGACAAGAAATTTTAGGGCAATCGAGGCAAAAAGCGCGCGAGAAAATGAAGTACTTTCAAGGACGCCATAGAAAGGACGGATGTTCACTAAAAGCGGTCATAATTTTGTCATTGAGTCCGTGTCGGACCCATAAGTACTCAAACTGCTTTCACGGCGGCATGCGAATCAAAAATACTCCACGCTTCCGCCGGAGGCCGAGTACCCTCAAATTCAGCCTTAAGCAGGACTTTTGGTACGAAAGTCAAAGAACATCATTAAATCATCTGTTTTTCGGACAAGTTTACGAACCCATTGGCACTTCCTTTTGAAGGAAATTCGAGAGATTATGTTGCTTATAGACATTAGCCCCCTGGTAGGGACAAGCGTACCTTCTGCGGATGCTCTATGATCCGGGCAATCTCATTTGGCCGTAAATTGAAGAAAATCCAGCGGCTATATGCCTTATTCTCCTTGTTTTAGCGGATGGCATCTTTGTAACTCATGCGGCGTGAAAGCCAAGAACAAAAGGGCATTCTGGCATCGGTCGATATATATGTGGAAGCGATATCTCCTCTATAGAGGACAAGAAATTTTGGGGCAATAAGGCAAAAGCGCACGAGAAAATGAAGTACTTTCAAGGGCGCCAAAGAAAGGATGATGTTCACTAAAGCGGTCATAATTTTGTCATTGGTCCGTGTCGGACCCATAAGTACTCAAACTGCTTTCATGGCGGTATGTGAATCAAAAAATACTCACGCTTCGCTAGAGGCCGATGTACCCTCAAATTCAGCCTTAAGCAGGACTTTTTGGCCCGAAAGTCAAAGAACATCATTTCGTTGATTTTTTGAGACAAGTTTACGAACCCATTGGCACTTCCTTTTGAAGGAAATTCGAGAGATTATGTTGCTTATAGACATTAGCCCCCTGGTAGGGACAAGCGTACCTTCTGCGGATGCTCTATGATCAAGGGCAATCTCATTTGGCGTAAATTGAAAAAATCTAGTGGCTATATGCCTTATTCTCCTTGTTTTTAGCGGATGGCATCTTTGTAACTCATGCGCGTGAAAGCCAAGAACAAAAGGGCATTCTGGCATCGATCAATATATATGTGGAAGCGATATCTCCTCTATAGAGGACAAGAATCTTTAGAAGCAATCGGGCAAAAAGCGCACTAGAAAATGAAGTACTTTCAAGGACTACCATAGAATGGACAGATGTTCACTAAAGCGGTCATAATTTTGTCATTGGTCCGTGTCGGACCCATAAGTACTCAAACTGCTCACGGTGGCATGCGAATCAAAAAATACTCACGCTTTGCCGGGAGGCCGAAGTACCCTCAAATTCAGCCTTAAGCTGGACTTTTGGCCCGAAAGTCAAAGAACATCATTCGTCTCTATTTTTCGAGACAAGTTTACGAACCCATTGGCACTTCCTTTTGAAGGAAATTCGAGAGATTATGTTGCTTATAGACATTAGCCCCCTGGTAGGGACAAGCGTACCTTCTGCGGATGCTCTATGATCAGGCAATCTCATTTGGCGTAAATTGAAGAAAATCAAAGGCTATATGCCTTATTCTCCTTGTTTTCGCGGATGGCATGCTTTAACTCATGCGCGTGAAAGCCAAGAACAAAAGGGCATTCTAGCATCGGTCGATATATATGTGGAAGCGATATCTCCTCTATAGAGGACAAGAAATTTTAGGGCAATCGAGGCAAAAGCATGCGAGAAAATGAAGTACTTTCAAGGACTTCCATAGAATGGACGGATGTTCACTAAAGCGGTCATAATTTTGTCATTGGTCCGTGTCGGACCCATAAGTACTCAAACTGCTAGCGGCAAGTATGTGAATCAAAAATACTCCGCTT
Source organism: Aegilops speltoides (assembly GCA_021437245.1). Lineage (NCBI taxonomy): Eukaryota > Viridiplantae > Streptophyta > Magnoliopsida > Poales > Poaceae > Aegilops > Aegilops speltoides. The sequence continues at coordinate 297,770,393 of CM038147.1, forward strand.
GCGCTAGGAGGCCAGAGTACCCTCAAATTCAGCCTTAAGCAGGACTTTTTGGCCTGAAAGTCAAAGAACATCATTAAATCATTGTTTTTTGAGACAAGTTTACGAACCCATTGGCACTTCCTTTTGAAGGAAATTTGAGAGATTATGTTGCTTATAGACATTAGCCCCTGGTAGGGACAAAGCGTACCTTCTGCGGATGCTCAATGATCCGGGCAATCTCATTTGGGCGTAAATTGAAGAATATCCAGTGACTATATGCCTTATTCTCCTTGTTTTGCGGATGGCATCTTTGTAACTCATGCGCGTGAAAGCCAAGAACAAAAAGGCATTCTAGCATCGATCAATATATATGTGGAAGCGATATCTCCTCTATAGAGGACAAGAAATTTTAGAGGCGGTCAGGCAAAAATCATGCGAGAAAATGAAGTACTTTCAAGAACGCCATAGAATGGACAGATGTTCACTAAAGCGGTCATAATTTTGTCATTGGTCCGTGTCGGACCCATAAGTACTCAAACTGCTTTCATGGTGACAGCGAATCAAAAAATACTCCACGCTTCGCGGGAGGCGAAGTACCCTCAAATTCAGCCTTAAGCAGGACTTTTGACCCGAAAGTCAAGAACATCATTAAATCATTGTTTTTCAGACAAGTTTACGAACCCATTGGCACTTCCTTTTGAAGGAAATTCGAGAGATTATGTTGCTTATAGACATTAGCCCCCTGGTAGGGACAAAGCGTACCTTCTGCGGATGCTCTATGATCCGGGCAATCTCATTTGGCCGTAAATTGAAAAAATCCAGCGACTATATGCCTTATTCTCCTTGTTTTCGCGGATGGCATCTTTGTAACTCATGCGCGTGAAAGCCAAGAACAAAAGGGCATTCTGGCATCGGTCAATATATATGTGGAAGCGATATCTCCTCTATAGAGGACAAGAAATTTTAGGGCAATCGGGCAAAAGGGCACTAGAAAATGAAGTACTTTCAAGGACTGCCATAGAAAGGACAGATGTTCACTAAAGCGGTCATTATTTTGTCATTGGTCGATTGTCGGACCCACAAGTACTCAAACTGCTTTCATGGTATGTGAATCAAAAACACTCCCGCTTGCGCTAGGAGGCCAGAGTACCCTCAAATTCATCCTTAATTTGGACTTTTTGGACACGAAAGTCAAAGAACATCATTAAATCCTTTGTTTTTGGACAAGTTTACGAACTCATTGGCACTTCCTTTTGAAGGAAGTTCGAGAGATTATGTTGCTTATAGACATTAGCCCCTGGTAGGGACAAGCGTACCTTCTGCGGATGCTCAATGATCAAGGCAATCTCATTTGGCCGTAAATTGAAGAAAATCCAGCGACTATATGCCTTATTCTCCTTGTTTTAGCGGATGGCATCTTTGTAACTCATGCGCGTGAAAGCCAAGAACAAAAGGGCATTCTGGCATCGGTCAATATATATGTGAAGCGATATCTCCTCTATAGAGGACAAGAAAGTTTAGAGCAATCGAGGCAAAAGCAGCGCGAGAAAATGAAGTACTTTCAAGAACGCCATAGAATGGACAGATGTTCACTAAAGCGGTCATAATTTTGTCATTGGTCCGTGTCGGACCCATAAGTACTCAAACTGCTTTCATGGCGCTATCTGCGCATCAAAAAACACTCCCGCTTGTGCGGAGGCCGGAGTACCCTCAAATTCATCCTTAATTTGGACTTTTGACCACGAAGTCAAAGAACATCATTCGTCTCTGTTTTTGAGACAAGTTTACGAACCCATTGGCACTTCCTTTTGAAGGAAATTGAAGATTATGTTGCTTATAGACATTAGCCCCCTGGTAGGGACAAAGCGTACCTTCTGCGGATGCTCAATGATCCGGGCTATCTCATTTGGCCGTAAATTGAAGAAAATCCAGTGACTATATGCCTTATTCTCTTGTTTTTAGCGGATGGCATCTTTGTAACTCATGCGCGTGAAAGCCAAGAACAAAAGGGCATTCTGGCATCGGTCAATATATATGTGGAAGCGATATCTCCTTTATACATGACAAGAAATTTTAGGGCAATCGGGCAAAAGCGCGCGAGAAAATGAAGTATTCTCAAGGACGCCAAAGAATGGACGGATGTTCACTAAAGCGGTCATAATTTTGTCATTTGGAGTCCGTGTCGGACCCATAAGTACTCAAACTGCTTTCATGGCCTGTGAATCAAAAATACTCGGCGCTTGCGCTAGGAGGCCAGATACCCTCAAATTCAGCCTTAAGCAGGACTTTTTGTACTGAAAGTCAAAGAACATCATTCATCATTTGTTTTTGAGACAAGTTTACGAACCCATTGGCACTTCTGTTGAAGGAAATTCGAGAGATTATGTTGCCTATAGACATTATGATCGGAGCATCCTTCCATCATCCCCATGGACTCTACATCAACACCTACAAGACCACAAGGACCGATGGCTCGAGCATGTGCAAGAGCTCTTGAAACCGGTGACATCACTCCTCTCACAACTCTCCTTGATTCACATGAGACATGGTTACTACCTCAGCGGAAACTCTATGCATACTCGGGCACCAAAGAGTCGACCATGAAGAAATTGGGAAGCAAGGAGAATCGAGCGGAAGACATCTGCGAAAGCGGAGAGGAGAAAGCAACCAGAGACGAAGAGGCGGACGGTCGGGACGGAGGCCAGACGATCCGGACGAGCCGGATAATCCGGACCCGATCCAGACGATCAGCTTCATCGACCAAAAGCAGCAGAACCTCCAGCTGAAGCGGATCATCCGGACCCGGCGGATCATCCGGATCCGCCGGACATCCGGACCACCAGCCGGACGTCCGGCTCTGCCGTCACCAGCCGAGCACCGGACCATCCGGGCCCCACCGGATCATCCGGACCAGCCGGATCATCCGGACCGTCGCCCGAGATCATCCGGCGGCGAGCCTACAGCGCGTGTTGGGCTGAGCCCATGTACCCCTCGCCCAGACTCTATATATAGGACCCCTCTCCTCACTTTGAGACTTAGCATTGGATTAGCTCATATTTGTGTGTGAGCCTTTGCTCATCCACGGTACTTCTCCACGGAGATCGGGACCTCCGTCTAGGAGAAGATCCATCGGTTCAAGACCCCTCTAAGGGAAGATCCCTCGTGGATTCAAGACCTCCTCCGGGAGAAAACGGCTACCTTTGTATCTTTCCTTTGTTTATTTTGGACCATGTATCACTCGTGCTTGATGATCTAGACCTTGTGTGATTGATCTCTTGTCGGTTGAGTGTCTCTCTTGTTCTTCCCATGATTTCCTCTCGTTCTTCAGCGCGTTCTTCGTGTTCCCTCCGTGGATCCCCTCAAGCGTGAAAGATCGGCGAATTAGGGTTCCACCCTACATCATATGGTATCATGAGCCACGTTGATCACGTTTTTGGAGCCCCTACCTCATGATTTCTAGCTTGATTTTGTTGTTTTCGTCCTAAAACCGAAAATCCCACAAAAATACCCCGAAATTTTTGTGATTTGTTAGTTTTGATGATGTTTTGTTGTTTTTGATCAGTGGATTGATTGTGTAACTTCGTGGATCTTGTGTTTCCCACCTTCTCCCCTCAAAATCCACCCAAAATCCCGAAATCGTCAAATTTCTTCCGTTTCGAGTTCTTCGAGCAGTTCCGTGCGTGGTTGACCTGCCGGATCATCGGACCTAGTCCGGATCATCCGGACTTCGCCGGATCATCCGGCTCTGGCTGGATCATCCGGCTTCCTCTGCCAGCTGCTGATTCTGCAGCCCCATCAACACCACCACCATCCACACATATACATCCTCCACCCATCCACCACCATTTCCACTCGCCAAACCCCAAGACACAACCTCCGTACTACCATTGAATTTGAGTTCGACAATTTGAGTTCGACAATTTGAGTGAGATTTCCGTGTCCTTTTGTGTTTGGCTATCTAGGCGTGATGTGACATCAACAACAAGCGCTCATTTGATGCGACTACTCAGCCGCTCTGGACGGTAACATCGGCGACATCTTTGTCATACCTTGCAATTGCATTGATAACCATCATATACCATCCTTTGCGTTGCTTACCCACGAGACTAGCCATTGAGTATTGCCGACAGCGTGACTTGTGCACATTAGTTGCATACACCATATCATACAAACAATCGAGGTGCATATCTCAAAATCAACTTGTGTGTCACAAAGTTGTCATCATATACAATTGCTATCTTAGTTAAGTCAAGTTTGCATAAGAAAAGAGCTCAAAAGAAAAGAGCCACTCAAGCTTTTAAGCAAAGAGGAAAGATAAGCAAAGAGCTTATAAGCAACAAGCATAGCATCGATGAGGACATCAATACCATTGTTACACCACAGCCCCTCTGCTATACATCTTGGACCAATTACTAGAGCTCGCATGCGCCAACTAAATTACCGGTACTTTCGTTTCTTGGTAATGATTCTAATGTTCATGAGAATATGATGCTTGCCTAAATTGGATACATTTGTTTTGCTTACAAATGAAGGGCCTAGCTTGGAGAAGGATGAATATTGGAGCAAGAACAAGCATGGAGATGGTGGCATGCATAGGGGACAAGAATGGAGTTACAAGTGATGATTTTAGGACTTTGAAGCCACCATAATGAGTGCATGAAGCCTTGGACGAAATATACAAGATGCCACTTTATAAATTTCGTCCGAGAGGCTATTCTAGGTGCTTCGTCACCTTATTATTGGAGCAGTAGCATGTAATTTCGAAATACATTAGTATAGGCTATTTTTGAGTCCGTATGTGTGGGGAAACAAGAGATAGGGTTAGTTTGGACCCCTCCACCAAGGGCCACGAAATTCACCCCATCTTCCTCCATATATACAGCCCTTAGGGCACCGTTTAGACTTTGGGTTTTGTTTAGATCAAAAGTTCGCCATAGCTGCAACCGCGTGCCGTTTGTGTTCAGCGACCGGACAAAGCGTCACAGAACCCCACCTTGATCAATAAAGCTTTCATCTTATATTCGCAATATCCAGTTGCAATCTCGGTTTCTTGCTTGTTCTTCGTTTGCTCGCGGAAATAGACCCTCGTGATCAGGTTGATCGTGCTCGGCGTGGTCAATAACCTCTCGGAGTTGGTTTAGCGATTACTAAAGCGCGGCGTCCTCGCCGCTTCGTAGTCGGATCGTCAAAGTCGACTTCCACCAAGCGAAATCCACCATCTCATCGAAGGCGGGACACCTCGGCATCTATCAAGTGGTATCAGATTTCCGGGTTGCTCGGTGAGATTTTACTGAGTTTTAAGTAGTTTAGATCGAGTCATTCTTCATACCTATAGTCCACGAAAAAGCCAAAAAATTAGGGTTAGTTCATCCCGTCCGAACCAATCGAGCCTTTGCATAATCTTTTACGTATTTGCTTTGTTGAATTTGCGGTTGCATCGTCGTGTCAAGTTCTTTGGTCTTAGCGTCTAGTCTTTTAGAGTTTGAGTTACATTCACGAGGTTGTCCGTCGCCGCTGCCATATACCACCACCACATATCCACAGCCAATCCGAATCCATATCGCCACCACATATCCGCCGCCATCCGCCCATCCGAGTCCACGCAACATATATCCGCCACCGGTCCGAGTTCCACAGATTCATCCCGCCACGGTCCTAGTCGAGTCGATGGTTGTTGCATTGTTCTCGATTTCCAGATCACGCGATACTCCGAGTCGTGTGATGGAGGACTCCCCAACTTCCAAGCCATCCGCGGAAGAAAAATAGTTCAGTTTAAAAAAAAAAAGAAAAAAAAATTCAGTGTGCTCCTCCCTTGTTTACGTGCTTGTGCCGTGATTTTGTCGATGTTCTAGGCTCGCGTCTCTAGCACGGTCTAGCCTAGGACCAACCTGATACCGTCGTTGGCGTTTATTCAACTTTGCATCTCTGAATTGATTATTCTTGACATTTTGCTACCATATCATAAGCCTTCCCAGCTCCACATACATCTCGTCGTGCGTTTGATTCTCCACAGTGTCGCTATATCAAGCTTTGAGAGTTTTGACTTCTAGCGGTTGCCGATCACCCTTTCTTCTTTGAGTAAAGCTGGTAAGAATTTGAGATTTGCTTGCGGTTGTGTTGTCCACCACACCACCACCACCACTTCCTAGTAGTCTATAGGATCATATTCTTGTGTGTTTCTATTGCTGCTAACCATGGCAGGATCACAAGCCGATGAGGCTGATTGGGAGAACTGACGAACAAACAGCTACATGATAAGTTTCAGCAAATGATGATTGGACAGGTGCAAGGCGTGCTAAACAGATTTGTGAGGCCATGGAGAAGATAGATGGCATTGAGAAGGCGTTTGAAACAAAGCTTGATAGCAACTTTGATGAATTGCTCGCGTTTTCCACAACCACCGGCTGCACCTATCGCACCTCTGCTGCGACAACAACTCGCCCCTTCGAATCGGTATGGGCGAGCTCGGCGTGTTCCTATTGAGCGAGGACAAAATTCTGGTGCAGCTGCTACTGCTGTTGGTGCTTCTTTGGCTCCTGCTCTGCTGCTGCTGGTACGAGGAGGATGATTATGTGGAAGATTACGAGGATGAGGTTGATCAACATCGAGAACTACGTGCAACCACCAGCACCACAACCACCGGTCGTCCACATGCAAATAATGGCAATGTTAGGGCTCCCCCTCAGTGCGAGATCATGACCATCTCCTAAACTGAAATTGAATATTCCACCATTTGAGGGTAGATATGTTCTGATATATATCTTACTTGGGAGTTAGAAACTGAACAACGATTTACATGTTTACAATATCACGAGGGAGGCGTGTTCTGCTGCTTTGTTTGTGCTTTCACTAGCTTTGCATGTGTTTGGTGGTGCGAACATTGTAGATTATATCTGTTCAGCTACTTGGGCTGCTTTGAAAACTGCTATGCGTACTCGTTGGGTTCCACCATATTATCAACGTGAATTACTTCAAAAATTGCAGCGCTTAAGACAAGGTAAAAATTCTGTAGAAGAATATTATTAGGAATTACAAACTGGCTTGATTAGATGTGGTATTGTTGAGGAGAATGAAGCTATGCTTTGCGTTTTACGGGTGGATTAAATAGAGATATTCAGACCATTCTAGACTATAAGGATTATAATAATATCACTCGTTTATTCCATCTTGCTTGTAAAGCTGAGCGTGAAGTCTTGGGATCGGCGAGGCATTGGCGCGCACTAACTTTTCTGCAGGTCGACCTTCATCATGGACACCACGTGCATCATCTACTTCCTTTGCACCATCACCTCCTTGGTGCCACCTCAACCGTGATACAAGCGAGCACAACCACCACTATCGCCAAGAGCACACTGCCGGGCCTGCCTGAGCTCTTCTTCTTCCATGGCGTCAGCAGGGCACACAAGTGATATTATTTGTCGTCGTTGTAAGGAAGAGGACATTTTTGAGAGAATGCAAATCTCAGCGTGTGATGATTGCTCTTGAGGATGGTGGGTATGAGTCTGCTAGTGACTATGATGAGGAGACTTTGGCTCTTATTACACATGAGGAACACGGTGGAGATGATTACGATCATGAGACACAATACATGGCTCTTGAAGATCTTGGTGGTATGAATGTTTAGTTGCTCAACGTGTTTTGAGTGTGCGAGTTACACAAGCTGAGCAAAATCGGAGGCATAATTTGTTCCATACAAAGGGAGTTGTGAAGGAGCGTTCTATTAGCGTCATCATAGATGGAGGAGCTGCAACAACAGCTAGCATGGAGATGGTGGAGAAGTTATCTCTCACCACAAGACCACATCCACATCCTTACTACATCCAATGGTTCAACAACAGCGGCAAGGTTAAGGTAACACGTCTTTGTTAGGTGTGCATTTTAGTATCTCTACATATCTGATTATGTTGATTGTGATGTGGTACCTATGCAAGCATGTTCCTTGTTACTTGGTAGACCATGGCAATTTGATAAAAATTCATACACCATGGTAGAAACAATCGGTATACTCTTGTTCATAAGGATAAAAATATTACTTTGCTTCCTATGACTCCTGAGTCCATTTGAAAGATGATATTAATAGAGCTAATAGAGCAAAACAGGAGAAAAATAAGAGTGAAAATCAGATTGTGGCAAAAGAATTTGAAGCGACACATGAAGCCTAATAATAAACCATCTCTTGTTATACGAAATTAAATTGAAAAGTGCATGTTTACTTGCCACCAAATCGATATTCATGAGCTAGATTTTAGCCAATCTATTTGCTATGCTTTTGTGTGCAAAGAGGCATTATTTTCATTCGAGGGCGTGCCTTCCTCTTTGCCCCTACTGTCACTAACATTTTGGGAGTTATTGGCGTCTTTCCACAAGGCGTGCCACGGATTACCACCTATTGAGGATTGAGCATCAAATTGACTTAATTCCGGTGCATCATTACCAACCGTGCACCATACCGTACCAATCCAAAGGAGAGCGAAGGAGATTATCGTCAAATACGAGGAGCTGCTCGACAAAAGGTTATATCTGTGAATCCCTTAGTCCTTGTCTTTGTTCCTATTATTCTAGTGCGAAAAAGGATGGTACGTCACGTATGTGTGTTGATTGTAGAGGCATCAATAATATTACTATTAGTTATCGTCACCCTATTCCTAGGCTAGATGATATGCTTGATGAATTGAGTGGCTCTACAATATTCTCCAAAGTTGATTTGCGTAGTGGATACCATCAAATTCGTATGAAATTGGGAGATGAATGGAAAACAGCATTTAAAACTAAGTTTGGATTATATGAGTGGTTAGTCATGCCTTTTGGGTTAACTAATGCACCTAGTACTTTCATGAGATTAATGAGCGAAGTTTCGTGCTTTCATTGGACGATTTGTGGTAGTTTACTTTGATGACATATTGATTTATAGCAGATCTTTGGAGGAACATTTGGAACATTCGTGCTGTTTTTATTGCTCTCGTGATGCGTTTGTTTGGTAACCTTAGGAAGTGCACCTTTTGCACCGACCGAGTGTCTTTCTTGGCTATGTTGTTACTCCACGGGAATTGAAGTTGATAAAGCCAAGATTGAAGCTATTGAGAGTTGGCGCAGCCCAAAGCGGTCACACAAGTGAGGAGTTTTCTTGGCCTCGCTGAGGATTCTATAGGCGTTTTGTGAGAGATTTCAGCACCATTGCTGCACCTCTCAATGAGCTTACAAAGAAGGATGTGCCTTTTGTTTGGGGTACCGCACAGGAAGAAGCCTTCACGGTGTTCAAAGATAAGTTGACACATGCTCCTTTACTCCAACTTCCTGATTTTAATAAGACTTTTGAGCTTGAATGTGATGCTAGTGGAATTGGATTAGGAGGTGTGTTATTACAAGATGGCAATCCTGTTGCATACTTTTTTGAAAAATTGAGTGGGCCTAGTCTGAATTATTCTACTTATGATAAAGGATTATATGCTCTTGTTCGGACTTTAGAAACATGGCAACATTATTTATGGCCCAAAGAATTTGTTATTCATTCTGATCATGAATCTTTGAAACATATTAAAAGTCAAGCTAAACTGAATCGTAGACATGCTAAATGGGTTGAATTCATTGAGACTTTCCCTTATGTCATTAAACACAAGAAGGGTAAAGAAAATGTTATTCTTGATGCATTGTCTAAATAAGCTATACTATGCTTTCACAACTTTACTTCAAAATATTTGGTTTGGAGACCATCAAAGATCAATATGTGCATGATGCTGATTTTAAAGATGTATTGCAGAATTGTAAAGAAGGAAGAACATGGAACAAGTTTGTCGTTAATGATGGATTTGTGTTCGTGCTAATAAGCTATGCATTCCAGCTAGCTCCGTTAGTCTTTTGTTATTGCAAGAGGCGCATGGAGGAGGACTAATCGACACTTTGGCGTGAAGAAGGCGGAGGGCGTACTTGCTACATATTTCTTTTGGCCAAAGATGAGGCGGGATGTTGAGCGTTTTATTGCTCATTGCACTACATGTCAAAAAGCTAAGTCACGACTCAATCCTCATGGTTTATATATGCCTTTGCACTGTACCTAGTGTTCCTTGGGAGGATATATCTATGGACTTTGTTTTAGGTTTACCTAGAACAAAGAAGGGAGGATAACATATTTGTTGTCGTGGATAGATTCTCGAAAATGGCACACTTTATACCATGACATAAAAGCGATGATCTTTGTTAATGTTCTGATTTGTTCTTTCGTGAAATTATTAAGCTTGCATGGTGTGCCAAATACTATTGTTTCAGATCGTGATACTAAATTTCTTAGCCACTTTTGGAGATGTTTATGGGCTAAGTTGGGGACTAAACTGCTTTTAGTACTACTTCTCACCCCAAAGTGATGGACAAACTGAAGTAGTCAATAGAACATTGTCTACTATGCTTAGGGCTGTTCTAAAGAAAAATAAGAAAATGTGGGAGGAATGCTTGCCTCATATTGAATTTGCTTATAATCGTTCATTGCATTCTACTACTAAGATGTGCCCTTTTGAAGTTGTGTATGGTTTCCTACCTCGTGCACCTATTGATTTGTTGCCTCTTCCATCTTGGAGAAGGTTAATTTTGATGCTAAAGAGCGTCTGAGTTGATTTTAAAAATGCATGAGTTAACTAAGGAAAACATTGGCGTATGAATGCTAAATATAAACTTCTTTGGAGATAAGGGTAGAAAACATGTTGTGTTTGCACTGGAGATCTTGTTTGGTTACATTTGCGTGAGGATAGATTTCTGATTTGCGCAAATCAAAGCTAATACCACGTCTGATGGTCCCTTTAAGGTGTTGGAGAAAGTAAATGATAATGCATATAAACTTGAGCTGCCTGCAGATTTTGGGGTTAGTCCACTTTTAACATTGCAGATTTGAAGCCATATTTGGGTGAGGAAGATGAACTTCCGTCGAGGGCGACTTCATTTCAAGAAGGGAGGATGATGAGGACATCAATACCATTGTTACACCCACAGCCCTGCTGCTATACATCTTGGACCAATTACTAGAGCTCGCGCGCCAACTAAATTACGGTACTTTCGTTTCTTGGTAATGATTCTAATGTTCATGAGAATATGATGCTTCCTAAATTGGATACATTTGTTTTGCTTACAAATGAAGGGCCTAGCTTGGAGAAGGATGAATATTGGAGCAAGAACAAGCATGGAGATGGTGGCATGCATAAAGAGAGGACAAGAATGGAGTTACAAGTGATGATTTCAGGACTTTGAAGCCACCATAATGAGTGCATGAAGCCTTGGACGAAATATACAAGATGCCACTTTATAAATTTCGTCCAGAGGCTCTTCTAGGTGCTGCTTCACCTTATTATTGGGCCAGGCCCATGTAATTTCGAAATACATTAGTATAGGCTATTTTTCGAGTTCGTATGTGTGGGGAAACAAGAGATAGGGTTAGTTTCGGACCCCTCCACCAAGGGCCACGAAATTCACCACCTCTTCCTCCATATATACAGCCCTTAGGGCACCGTTTAGACTTTGGGTTTTGTTTAGATCAAAAGTTAGCCATAGCTGCAACCGGCGTGCCGTTTGTGTTCAGCGACCGGACAAAGCGTCACGAGAACCCCACCTTGATCAATAAAGCTTTCATCTTATATTCGCAATATCCAGTTGCAATCTCAGTTTCTTGCTTGTTCTTCGTTTGCTCGCGGGAAATAGACCCTCGTGGTCAGAGTTGATCATGCTCGGCGTGGTCAATAACCTCTCGGAGTTGGTTTAGCGATTGCTAAAGCGCGGCGTCCTCGCCTGCCTTCGTGGTCGGATCGTCAAAGTCGACTTCCACCAAAGCGAAATCCACCATCTCATCGAAGGCAGGACACCTCGGCATCTATCAGCATCATACAACATTAAGATTGTCATATAAGATCATCTTGGATCATTGCACGATACACCATACATATAGCATCGTGGGATAGAGATCATTGCATTTTGCCTAGTAGGTTGTGCACAAGCTCCGTATCCGCCTATTGTGCAATCGTGCTAGCGTCTCTCTAGTATTGTGCAACAAGAGCATTTTAAATGGATTCACATTTTGGCTCACTTTTGGTTTGCAATCCCATTTATCTATTTGCGTGTGTGTTTCGTGTACCACTACTTGCTTGGTCTACTTGTTGCATATCTTGAATTTGCGAATCTTCTTCAACATTTTTGAGTCAAGCTAATGATTGCAATCAATTTTGTGCCACCATCTAACCAAGCTTCACCAAAGGCTTTTATTTGTGTAGGTGTGAGAATCGACAAGGATCGGTACCAATTGTGCTATTTCATTGTCCGCATTTGAGTGAACTTGATTCATTTTCAACCGGTCAAAGGTACATTGGTATTAGTTCTTCTCCTTCTACCACTCACAATTTTGCTTGAAATGATGGATAGGCCAAGTTCTTCTACAAATCCACTCTTCATCGAGCAAGGCGACGACATGTCATCATCGTCACCAAGAGCCACCTCTTTGGCGCATAGCGAGCTCTCCATCAAGAGCAACAAGCAATGGCGACGCATTGACAACCTCTCCACCGACTTGTGACTCTCAGAAAGCGTACGCGATTACGCCGACAACAAACTCGATCGCTCAAGAAAGAAACGATGCAAGAATGGGCGAGATCCGCACCTTGTTGGTGAACCGGCGTACTTCAACCTCTTCACACTCAAGGCGGAGCCACTCAAATCGCCACTCAAGCGACTCCTTCTCCGACACAAGTACAGCGTCATCGAACATTCTTCGTCGAGCAGCGTCAAGACCGTCATGCATCTACGCAACCCGCTACGACAAGAATCTCCAAGAGCAAGTCGATGAACAAGTTCCTCGTCCTCAATCGAACCAAGTGGCGTCTGCTCAAGCTCAAAACGACAACGTCTTCGCCACCAACAAGAACAAACGGCGCGCCTACACCAAGAGCAACAAGGCGCCGAGACTAAGCGTCTTCAACAACAACAACGAAGCACAAGCTCTCGGTGAACAGCGCTCTTCAAGCATCAAGTCGATCTCTAAGCCAACGCAATCGCAAAAGGCGCAATCAAGAGAAGCCCTTGAGAAGAAATACAAGAGAGGAACTACCATCCGCGTGCATAACGTCAAGCCCACAAGCTCCTCCACAAGCTCCTCAAGCTCATCCTCAACCTCAAAGGTCGACAAGAGCAAGTTGATCATGGACTTCCTCCTCGCCAAGAGCAACATGAGGATGATTACCCTCCATGTCAAAACGTCATCATCGACATCGACCTCAAAACAATGAAGAACACCGCTATGGCAAGCTCAAGTTCACAATGCCCAAGTTCAATGGAACCAATGACCCGAAGAGTACCTCTCATGGGCATTGAAGGTCGACAAAATCTTTCGTTTGCACAACTATGAGGAAGAGAAAAAAGATCGCTATGGCATCACTTGAGTTCCAAGACTATGTGCTCATATGGTGGGAACAAGTCCTTGGCGCCGACAAGCAAGAGGTGAACCTCAATCACCACTTGGGCTCAAATGAAGGATGTCATGCGAGCACGCTTTGTGCCCACCTACTACAACCGTGATCTCTTCAGAAGCTACAACTCCTCAAGCAAGGAACAAAGAGTGTTGAAGAATACTACAAGGAAATGGAGATTGCCATGATTGAGCCAATGTCACGGAGGATGATGAGCAAACAATGGCACGATTCTTGAATGGACTCAACCATCCCATCAAGAAGATCGCGGACTTCAACCCTACTCCAACCTCATTGAGCTCGTGCATCAAGCTACAAAGGCGGAGCGACAAGTGCAAGATGACTTCAAATCATGTAAGTACTCATCAAGACATCTGACCTCTCCAACAACCAAGCTTCAACAACTTCTCCAACCGACATCAACCAAGCCTTTTCCAAGCAAGCGGCGACAAGTCAAGTTACAAGAAAACTTCTACAAGTTCAAGTTGTCCTCCTCCTACTACAAGCAACTCCAAGCCGCGTGCTTCATCATCTACTCAACCGATGAGACCGTCAAGACAAGCTCCTTCAAGTGTTTTACTTGCGGCGGCGAGGCCACAAGTCATATGAATGCACCAACAAGCGTACCATGATACTCAGCAGCGATGTCACCTCGACTCAATGAGTGAAGATGAAATGGGCGCTATCGAGCAAGTGGCCATGCACGGCGCATCAGCGAGGATGAAGATGATCAAGTCTTTTGTGATGAAGACACAAGTCCCGCTCTTGTTGTCTCCAAGGTCTTGACAGTTCAACATCACCAAGAAGAAGACCAAAGATGCCACATCTTCCACATAAAGGCCGGCATCAATGGGAGATCCGTCAAGGTCATCATCGATGGAGGTAGTTGCCACAACAGCAGCGAAGAACTATGCTCCAAGCTCAATTGGTCAAGAAGAAACATCGCAACCCTACAAGGTCCAATGGCTAAGTGACTCCGGCACTATCTGAGTTGAGCATCGGTCCAAGTATCCTTCAAAATCGGTGCATATGAAGACACTTTGGAGTGCGATGTGGTCCCAATGACCGTTTGCCACCTCCTCCTTGATTCGGCCATGGCAATTCGACCGTGGTGTCTACCACAATGGACGTACAAACCGCTATAGCTTCAAGATGAAAGGCAAAGAATATGTCCTACGACCCATGTCTCCTAGTCAAGTGATAGCCGACAAACAAGCCACCAACCAAAGAGAGAAGAGTGAGAAAGTGAACCACCAAAAAGTGAGTGAGAGCCACAAGCCAAATTTGGCGCCTCTTAGCCTAGAGAAAAACCTCATACTATTAGCCACCAAACATGAGATGAGAGAAGTGTGTGAGAACCCATCGAGTGTGGCGCACTTTGTCCTTGTGTGCAGGATGGAGAACCAAACACTAACACCACTCATGAGCTACCTTTGGTGTTTCAATCTCTTTTGCAGGAATTTCAAGATGTTTTCCCGGATGAGCTACCTCGGGTCTACCTCCTCTTGAGGCATTGAGCATCGAATCGACCTCATCCGGGCGCCACTTCAAACAAAGCTCCGTGCCGTGTCAATCCGAAGAAACCAAGGAGATTCAGCGGCAAGTACAACAACTACTCGACAAGCGGTCATGTGCGTGAAAGCTTAAGCCCTTGTGCGTGCCGTTATACTTGTGCCTAAGCCGATGGAAGTTTCGCTTGTGCTCGATTGTAGACCCATAAATGCTATCACCGTGCGCTATAGGCATCCCATTCCTCGCTTAGATGATATGCTTGATGAACTTAGTGGAGCCAACTTTTCTCAAAATTGATCTTAAAAGTGGCTATTATCAAATCCGCATTCATGAGGGTGATGAATGGAAAACTGCTTTCAAAACAAAATTTGGCTTATATGAATGGTTGGTTATGCCCATGGGTTTGTCGGAAGCTCCGGAACTTTTGTCGTCTTATGCATCATGTACTTCGCCCATACATTGGAATCTTTGTTGTGGTTTACTTGATGATATTCTTGTGTTTAGCAAAACCATGAAAGAGCATCTTGATCATGTTAAGCTTGTTTTGCAAACACTTGAAAAGAAAGTCTTTATGCCAACTTGAAGAAATGCACTTTTGGAGTTGACAAAGTGGTTTTCTTGGGTTTCGTTGTCTCTTCAAGGGTGTCCATGTTGATGAAACTAAGATCAAAGCAATTAAAACTTGGCTAACCCACCAATTTGCAACAAGTCTGAAGTTTCCTTGGTCTTGCGAGGTTTTATCGCGCTTTGTGAAAAACTTTAGCACTATTGCAGCTCCTTTGCATGCTTTGAGTAAGAAGAATACTCCTTTTGTTTGGGGACCTTTGCAATCAAGCGCTTTTGATGAGCTCAAGTCTTTGCTTACTCATGCTCCAATTCTTGCTTTGCCCAATTTTGACAAAACTTTTTAGGTCCATTGTGATGCAAGTGGTGCGGAATTGGCGGAGTTTTAATGCAAGAAAAAGCGAGTCATTGCTTATTTTAGTGAAAAACTCTCCGGTGCTCAACTTAATTATCCGTGTATGACAAAGAATTGTATGCTTTAGTCGTGTGCTACATGTTTGGGAACTTTATCTTAGACCTCATGAGTTTGTCATCCATACCGATCATGAAGCAGCTTAAGTACTTGAAAGGCCAAACTAAATTGAACAAGCGCCATGCCAAATGGGTGAATTTATTGAATCTTTTCCTTATGTGAGCAAGTACATTAAGGGCAAGGAAAATGTAGTTGCCGATGCTCTTTCACGCATATGCGCTTGTCACCCAACAGGTTGAATGTTATTGGCTTTGAGCACATCAAAGAATTGTATGCTAGTGATCCATCTTTTGCACCTCATTATGCTAAATGTTTGGCGCATACATCTTGGGAACAATATTACCTCAAGGATGGTTATCTTATGAGAGCTAACAAACTTTGCATACCGAGTCTTCTCTTCGTTTGCTACTTTTGCAAGAGGCTCATGGAGGCGGACTCATGGGACACTTTGGGCCGCAACAAGACTTTCGCCACGCTCTCCAAGAACTACTTTTGGCCAAAGATGTTTGAGGCGTTTCACGCTTCACCACCGATGCTCTACATGCCATAAAGCTAAGTCAAAGCTCAATCTCATGGTCTTTACATGCCTCTTCAATTCCATATCAACCTTGGGAAGACATTAGCATGGACTTTGTACTTGGTTAGCCTAGAACTCAAAATGGAAAGGATTCCGTGTTTGTGGTTGTGATCGATTTTCTAAGATGGCACACTTTATTCCTTGCAACAAGGTGAGCGATGCTTCACATATTGCAAACCTCTTTTGTAGGAAATCTTGCGCCTTCATGGAGTACCAAAGTCAATCGTCTCCGACCCATGACGTTAAGTTCTTGAGTTACTTTTGGAAAACTCTTTGCGCCAAGCTTCGGCATCAAGCTCTTATTCTCATCCGCATACCATCCTCAAGCGGCGGCCAAGCGGAGGTGACGAACGGACGCTCTCCACTCTACTTGGCGTGTTGATCAAGAAGAACATCAAGGAGTGGGGCGTGTCTACCCATCGCCGAAATCGCCTACAACCGCGCAAGACATTGACGACCGGCAAGTGTCCCCGAGGTCGTCTCGGCTTCAACCCATTGTCCCCATTGGACATCCTACCTCTACCGCTACAAAGCGCACCAACCTCGCGCAAGTGCCCATGCAAGCTACATCAAGAAGATGCATGAAGATACAAGAAACACCATCGGCGCCAAGTACAGCGACTAGCGACCAAGCTCAACATCAACAAGCAACCCATGATCTTCAACATAGGCGATCTCGTGTGGCTACACCTTCCATGAGAACGCTTCCCCAATGAGCATAAGTCAAACTTCTACCTCGAGCAGCGGACCCTTCAAGGTGTTATGCGCTACAACAACAACGCCTACAAGCTCGACCTACCAGCGACAAGTACAGCGTGGCGACACCTTCAACGTCAAAGACCTCTCGCCTTTCCATGGTGATGAAGATCTAGATCCGAGGTCGGATCCTTTCGAAGGAGGGATATGATGCGGGCATCCTTCCATCATCCCCATGGACTCTACATCAACACCTACAACACCACAAGGACCGATGACTCGAGCACGTGCAAGAGCTCTTGAAACCGAGGTGACATCACTCCTCTCACAACTCTCCTTGATTCACATGAGACATGGCTACTACCTCAAGCGGAAACTCTATGCATACTCGGGCACCAAGAGTCGACCATGAAAGAGCTGGGAAGCAAGGAGAATCGGAAGTGGAAGACATCTGCGAGCGGAGAGGAGGAAACCAGCACGGACGAGAGGCGGGCGGTCGGACGGAGGCCGGGCGATCCGGACGAGCCGGATGATCCGGACCCGGTCGGGCGATCCGCTTCATCGGCAAAGAAAGCAGCAGAACCTCCGCGAAGCGGATCATCGGACCCGGCGGATCATCCGGATCCGCCGGACATCCGGACCACCGGCCGGACGTCCGGCCCTGCGCCGTCACCAGTGAGCACGGACCATCAGGCCCCACCGGATCATCCGGACCAGCCGGATCATCCGGACCGTCGCCGGATCATCCGGCCCAGCGCTGCTGGCAGCGTGTTGGCTGAGCCCATGTACACCTTCGCCCAGACTCTATATATAGGACCCCTCTCCTCACTTTGAGACTTAGCATTGGATTAGCTCATATTTGTGTGTGAGAGCCTTTGCTCATCCATCGGTACTTCTCCACGGAGATCGGGACCTCCGTCTGGAAGAAGATCCATCAGTTCAAGACCCCTCTAAGGGAAGATCCCTCGTGGATTCAAGACCTCCTCCGGGAGAAAACGGCTACCTTTGTATCTTCCCTTTGTTGATTTTGGACCATGTATCACTCGTAGCCGATGATCTAGACCTTGTGTGATTGATCTCTTGTCGGTTGAGTGTCTCTCTTGTTCTTCCCGTGATTTCCTCTACGTTCTTCCGCGCGTTCTTCGTGTTCCCTCCGTAGGATCCCTCAAGCGTGAAAGATCGGCGAATTAGGGTTCCACCCTACATCATATGGTATCATGAGCCACGTTGATCACGTTTTTGGAGCCCTACCTCGTGATTTCTAGCTTGATTTTGTTGTTTTCGTCCTAAAACCGAAAATCCCACAAAATACCCCAAATTTTTTGTGATTTGTTTGTTTTGATGATGTTTTGTTATTTTTGATCCGTGGATTGATTGTGTAACTCGTGGATCTTGTGTTTCCCACCTTCTCCCCTCGATATCCACCCAAAATCCCGAAATCGTCAAATTTCTCCCGTTTGAGTTCTTCGAGCAGTTCCGTGCGTGGTTGACCTGCCGGATCATCGGACCCGATCCGGATCATCCGGCTCTGGCCCCGGATCATCGGCTCTGGCCCATAAGTACTCAATCTGCTTTCATGGCGGTAGCGAATCTAAAATACACCACGCTTGCACCGGGAGGCCGGGTACCCTCAAATTCAGCCTTAAGCGGGACTTTTTGTACGAAAGTCAAAGAACATCATTAAATCGCTATTTTTGAGACAAGTTTACGGACCCATTAGCACTTCCTTTTGAAGGAAATTCGAGATATTATGTTGCTTATAGACATTAGCCCCCTGGTAGGGACAAGCGTACCTTCTGCGGATGCTCCATGATCGGGCTATCTCATTTGGCGTAAATTGAAGAAAATCCATGACTATCGCCTTATTCTCCTTGTTTTTATTTGGATGGCATCTTTGTAACTCATGCGTGTGAAAGACAAGAACAAAGGGCATTCCTCGCATCGGTCGATATATATGTGAAGCGATATCTCCTCTATCTGAGGACAAAAATTTTGGGGCAATCGGTGAAGCGCGAGAAAATGAAGTACTTTCAAGGACGCCATAGAAAGGACAGATGTTCACAGCGGTCATAATTTTGTCATTTGGAGTCGTGTCGGACCCATAATTACTCAAACTGCTTTCATGGCGGTATGTGAATCAAAAATACTCACGCTTCGCGGGATGCGGATACCCTCAAATTCAGCCTTAAGCAGGACTTTTTGGCCTGAAAGTCAAAGAACATCATTAAATCGCTGTTTTTAGGACAAGTTTACGAACCCATTGGCACTTCCTTTTGAAGGAAATTCGAGAGATTATGTTGCCTATAGACATTAGCCCCTTGGTAGGGACAAGCGTACCTTTACGCAAATGCTCTATGATCCGGGCTATCTCATTTGGCGTAAATTGAAGAAAGTCCGGCGGATATATGCCTTATTCTCCTTGTTTTGCCGGATGGCATCTTTGTAACTCATGCGGCGTGAAAGCCAAGAACAAAAAGGCATTCCTCGCATCGTTCAATATATATGTGGAAGCGATATCTCCTCTATAGAGGACAAGAAATTTTAGAATGTCGAGGCAAAAAGCGCGAGAAAATGAAGTACTTTCAAGGGCTGCCATAGAATGGACGGATGTTCACTAAAGCGGTCATAATTTTGTCATTGGTCGTGTCGGACCCATAAGTACTCAAACTGCTTTCATGGCGAGGCTTGAATCAAAAATACTCCATGCTTACTGGGGAGGCCGGAGTACCCTCAAATTCAGCCTTAAGTAGGACTTTTGGTACGAAAGTCAAGAACATCATTCATCGCTGTTTTTCAGACAAGTTTCTGGACCCATTAGCACTTCCTTTTGAAGGAAATTCGAGAGATTATATTGCTTATAGACATTAGCCCCCCTGGTAGGGACAAACGTACCTTTCTGTAGATGCTCCATGATCCGGGCTATCTCATTTGGCCGTAAATTGAAGAAAATCCAACGGCTATATGCCTTATTCTCCTTGTTTTCGCCGGATGGCATGCTATAACTCATGCACGTGAAAGCCAAGAACAAAAGGGCATTCCTCGCATCAGTCAATATATATGTGGAAGCGATATGTCCTCTATAGAGGACAAGAAATTTTAGAAGCAATCGGTGAAAAGCATGCGAGAAAATGAAGTACTTTCAAGGGCGCCATAGAAAGACAGATGTTCACGAAAGTGGTCATAATTTTGTCATTTGGAGTCGGTGTTGGGCCTATAAGTACTCAAACTGCTTTCATGGCCATGGCATGACGCAAATATAAAAAATACTCACGCTTCCGCCCGAGGCCAGATACCCTCAAATTCAGCCTTAAGCAGGACTTTTTGGTACGAAAGTCAAAGAACATCATTAAATCGCTGTTTTTGAGACAAGTTTACGAACCCATTGGCACTTCCTTTTGAAGGAAATTCGAGAGATTATGTTGCCTATAGACATTAGCCCCTTGGTAGGGACAAGCGTCGTTTACGAAGATGCTTTATGATCGGGATATCTCATTTGGCGTAAATTGAAGAAAATCAGTGACTACCTTATTCTCCTTGTTTTGCGCGGATGGCATCTTTGTAACTCATGCGGCGTGAAAGCCAAGAACAAAAGGGCATTCCTCGCATCGTTCAATATATATGTGAAACAATATCTCCTCTATAGAGGACAAGAAATTTTAGGCAATCGGCAAAAAGCGCATGAGAAAATGAAGTACTTTCAAGGGCGCCATAGAATGGACGGTGTTCACTAAAGCGGTCATAATTTTGTCATTGGTCCGTGTCGGACCCATAAGTACTCAAACTGCTCGTGGCGGGTGTGAATCAAAAAATACACCATGCTTGCACCGGGAGGCTCGGGTACCCTCAAATTCAGCCTTAAGCAGGACTTTTGGCACGAAAGTCAAAGAACATCATTAAATCGCTATTTTTTTGAGACAAGTTTACGGACCCATTAGCACTTCCTTTTGAAGGAAATTGAGATATTATGTTGCTTATAGACATTAGCCCCCTGGTAGGGACAAGCGTACCTTCTGCGGATGCTCCATGATCCGGACTATCTCATTTGGCGTAAATTGAAGAAAATCCAGCGGTTATATGCCTTATTCTCCTTGTTTTGGCGGATGGCATCTTTGTAACTCATGCGGCGTGAAAGCCAAGAACAAAAGGGCATTCCTCGCATCGGTCGATATATATGTGGAAGCGATATCTCCTCTATACAAGACAAAATTTGGGGCGATCGGGCGAGAGCGCGCGAGAAAATGAAGTACTTTCAGGGCTGTCATAGAAAGACGGATGTTCACAGCGGTCATAATTTTCTCATTTGGAGTCCGTGTCGGGCCCATAAGTACTCAAACTGCTTTCGCGGTGGCGCGTGAATCAAAAATAATCACGCTTCCGCCGGGATCTTGCGGAATACCCTCAAATTCAGCCTTAAGCGGGACTTTTTGTACTGAAAGTCAAAGAACATCATTAAATCATTTGTTTTTGAGACAAGTTTACGAACCCATTGGCACTTCCTTTTGAAGGAAATTGAGAGATTATGTTGCCTATAGACATTAGCCCCTTGGTAGGAGACGAGCGTACCTTTACGCAAATGCTCTATGATCAGGGCTATCTCATTTGGCGTAAATTGAAGAAAGTCCAGCGGATATATGCCTTATTCTCCTTGTTTTGGCGGATGGCATCTTTGTAACTCATGCGCATGAAAGCCAAGAACAAAAGGCATTCCTCACATCATTCAATATATATGTGGAAGCGATATCTCCTCTATAGAGGACAAGAAATTTTAGAGCAATCGGGCAAAAAGCGCGAGAAAATGAAGTACTTTCAAGGCGCCATAGAATGGACATATGTTCACTAAAGCGGTCATAATTTTCTCATTGGTCGTGTCGGACCCATAAGTACTCAAACTGCTCATGGCGAGGCCTTGAATCCTAAAATACTTCACGCTTGCGCTAGGAGGACTGGAGTACCCTCAAATTGTAAATTGAAAAAATCCGCGGATATATGCCTTATTCTCCTCCTTGTTAAACATGTGGCGTGCAAAGGCATTCCTCGCATCGTTCAATATATATGTGAAGCGCCTCTATAGAGGACAAGAAATTTTAGGGCAAACTCATGCGTAAAGCGGTCAAAGCCCGAAGAACTCAAAGGCATAGGACTCCTAGGAGGCATCGGTCACTTTTTGGCCTGAAAGTCAAGAACATCATTAATGTGGAAGCGAGTTTGGACATGTCACTTCCTTTTGAAGGAAATTCGAGAGATTATGTAGCTTATAGACATTAGCCTCCGTAGGGACAAAGCGCACTTTTCTGCAGATGCTCCATGATCCGGCAATCTCATTTGCGCAGAATTGAAGAAAATCCAGCTATATGCCTTATTCTCCTTGTTTTCGCGGATGGCATGTCAGAATCTGCGCCGCGTGAAAGCCAAGAACAAAAGGGCATTCTCTGGCATCGGTCAATATATATGTGGAAACGATATGTCCTCTATAGAGGACAAGGAATTTTGGGCAATCGCCATGAGCGCGACAAGAAGATGAAGTACTTTCAAGGACTGCCATAGAAAGGATGATGTTCACAGCGGTCATAATTTTGTCATTTGGAGTCGTGTCGGCCCATAAGTACTCAAACTGCTTTCGCGGCGGCGTGCGAATCAAAAAATACTCACGCTTCCGCTGGATGCCGAATACCCTCAAATTCAGCCTTAAGCGGGACTTTTTGCCCTGAAAGTCAAAGAACATCATTCGGCGCTGTTTTTGAGACAAGTTTAACCCATTAGCACTTCCTTTTGAAGGAAATTCGAGAGATTATGTTGCTTATAGACATTAGCCCCCTGGTAGGGACAAGCGTACCTTCTGCAGATGCTCCATGATCAAGGCTATCTCATTTGGCGTAAATTGAAGAAAATCCAGCAGCTATATGCCTTATTCTCCTTGTTTTTGCTGGATGGCATCTTTGTAACTCATGGCGTGAAAGCCAAGAACAAAAGGGCATTCCTCGCATCGGTCAATATATATGTGGAAGCGATATGTCCTCTATAGAGGACAAAAATTTTAGAACAATCGGTGCGAAGCGCACGAAAAAATGAAGTACTTTCAAGGACGCCATAGAAAGGACAGATGTTCACGCAACGGTCATAATTTTGTCATTTGGAGTCCGTGTGCGGACCCATAAGTACTCAAAGCTGTCAAGTAGCGCTGAATCCAAAAATACCCACGCTCCCTATAGAGGACAAGAAATTTTGGGGCAATCGGGCAAGAAAAAAGCGAGAGGAAATGAAGTACTTTCAAGGACTGCCATAGAATAGACAGATGTTCACTAAAACGGTCATAATTTTTTCATTCGGAGTCCGTGTCGGACCCATAAGTACTCAAACTGCTCGCGGCGAGAGCGCGAATCCAAAAAATACTCCACGCTTGCGCCAGGAGGCCCGGAGTACCCTCAAATTCAGCCTTAAGCAGGACTTTTTGGCCCTGAAAGTCAAAGAACATCATTCGTCGCTGTTTTTCAGACAAGTTTCTGGACCCATTAGCACTTCCTTTTGAAGGAAATTCGAGAGATTATGTTGCTTATAGACATTAGACCCCCTGGTAGGGACAAACGTACCTTTCTGCAGATGCTCCATGATCCGGGCTATCTCATTTGGCCGTAAATTGAAGAAAATCCAGCGGCTATATGCCTTATTCTCCTTGTTTTCGCCGGATGGCATGCTGTAACTCATGCGCGTGAAAGCCAAGAACAAAAGGGCATTCCTCGCATCGGTCAATATATATGTGGAAACGATATGTCCTCTATAGGACAAGAAATTTTGGGGCAATCGCAAAAGCGACGAGAAAATGAAGTACTTTCAAGGGCGCCATAGAAAGGACAGATGTTCACTAAAACGGTCATAATTTTGTCATTTGAGTCCGTGTCGGACCCATAAGTACTCAAACTGCTTTCATGGCGGTATGAATCAAAAATACTCACGCTTCCGCCAGATGCCCGGAGTACCCTCAAATTCAGCCTTAAGCAGGACTTTTTGGCCCCGAAAGTCAAAGAACATCATTAAATCGCTGTTTTTGGACAAGTTTCTGAACCCATTGGCACTTCCTTTTGAAGGAAATTCGAGAGATTATGTTGCCTATAGACATTAGCCCCCTTGGTAGGGACAAACGTACCTTTCTGCAGATGCTCTATGATCCGGGCTATCTCATTTGGCCGTAAATTGAAGAAAGTCCAGCGGATATATGCCTTATTCTCCTTTTTTTCGCCGGATGGCATGCTGTTACTCATGCGCGTGAAAGCCAAGAACAAAAAGGCATTCCTCGCATCGTTCAATATATATGTGGATACGATATCTCCTCTATAGAGGACAAGAAATTTTGGGGCAATCAGGCAAAAAGCGACGAGAAATGAAGTACTTTCAAGGGCGCCATAGAATGGACAGATGTTCACTAAAACGGTCATAATTTTTTCATTCGAGTGCGTGTCGGACCCATAAGTACTCAAACTGCTTTCATGGCGAGAGCTTGAATCAAAAAATACTCACGCTTGCGCTAGGAGGCCGGAGTACCCTCAAATTCAGCCTTAAGTAGGACTTTTGGCCGAAAGTTAAAGAACATCATTTGTCGCTGTTTTTCGAGACAAGTTTACGGACCCATTAGCACTTCCTTTTGAGGAAATTCGAGAGATTATGTTGCTTATAGACATTAGCCCCCCTGGTAGGGACAAACGTACCTTTCTGCAGATGCTCCATGATCCGGGCTATCTCATTTGGCCGTAAATTGAAGAAAATCCAGCGGCTATATGCCTTATTCTCCTTGTTTTCGCCGGATGGCATCTTTGTAACTCATGCGGCGTGAAAGCCAAGAACAAAAGGGCATTCCTCGCATCGGTCAATATATATGTGGAAACGATATGTCCTCTATACAGGACAAGAAATTTTGGGGCAATCAGGCAGAAAGCGCATGAGAAAATGAAGTACTTTCAAGGACTGCCATAGAAAGGACAGATGTTCACGAAAACGGTCATAATTTTGTCATTTGGAGTCCGTGTCGGACCCATAAGTACTCAAACTGCTTTCGCATATGTGAATCAAAAATACTCACGCTTCCGCCAGATGCCCGAGTACCCTCAAATTCAGCCTTAAGCAGGACTTTTGGTACGAAAGTCAAAGAACATCATTCGTCGCTGTTTTTCAGACAAGTTTCTGAACCCATTGGCACTTCATTTTGAAGGAAATTCGAGAGATTATGTTGCCTATAGACATTAGCCCCCTTGGTAGGGACGAACGTACCTTTCTGCAAATGCTCTATGATCCGGGCTATCTCATTTGGCCGTAAATTGAAGAAAGTCCAACGGATATATGCCTTATTCTCCTTGTTTTCGCCGGATGGCATGCTGTAACTCATGCGCGTGAAAGCCAAGAACAAAAGGGCATTCCTCGCATCGGTCAATATATATGTGGAAACGATATCTCCTCTATACAGGACAAGAATTTGGGGCAATCGGGCAGAAAGCGCACAAGAAAATGAAGTACTTTCAAGGACTGTCATAGAAAGGACAGATGTTCACGAAAACGGTCATAATTTTGTCATTTGGAGTCCGTGTCAGGCCCATAAGTACTCAAACTGCTCGCGGTCAGCGTGCGAATCCAAAAAATAATCCACGCTTCCGCCAGGATTCTCGGAGTACCCTCAAATTCAGCCTTAAGCATGACTTTTTGGCCCTGAAAGTCAAAGAACATCATTCGTCGCTGTTTTTCAGACAAGTTTCTGAACCCATTGGCACTTCCTTTTGAAGGAAATTCGAGAGATTATGTTGCCTATAGACATTAGGCCCCTTGGTAGGGACGAACGTACCTTTCTGCAAATGCTCTATGATCCGGGCTATCTCATTTGGCCGTAAATTGAAGAAAGTCCAACGGATATATGCCTTATTCTCCTTGTTTTCGCCGGATGGCATGCTGTAACTCATGCGCGTGAAAGCCAAGAACAAAAAGGCATTCCTCACATCATTCAATATATATGTGGAAACGATATCTCCTCTATAGAGGACAAGAAATTTTGGGGCAATCAGGCAAAAAGCGCACGAGAAAATGAAGTACTTTCAAGGACTGCCATAGAATGGACAGATGTTCACGAAAACGGTCATAATTTTGTCATTCGGAGTCCGTGTCGGACCCATAAGTACTCAAGCTGCTCGCGGCGAGAGCGCGAATCCACAAAATACTCCACGCTTGCGCTAGGAGGACTGGAGTACCCTCAAATTCAGCCTTAAGTAGGACTTTTTGGCCCTGAAAGTTAAAGAACATCATTAAATCATTGTTTTTGAGACAAGTTTACGGACCCATTAGCAATTCCTTTTGAAGGAAATTGAGAGATTATGTTGCTTATAGACATTAGCCCCCTGGTAGGGACAAGCGTACCTTCTGCAGATGCTCCATGATCCGGCTATCTCATTTGGCGTAAATTAAAGAAAATCCAGCGCTATAGGCCTTATTCTCCTTGTTTTCACGGATGGCATCTTTGTAACTCATGCGGCGTGAAAGCCAAGAACATAAGGGCATTCCTCGCATCGGTCAATATATATGTGGAAGCGATATGTCCTCTATAGAGGACAAGAAATTTTGGGGCAATCGGCAAAAGCGCGAGAAAATGAAGTACTTTCAAGGGCGCCATAGAAAGGACGGATGTTCACTAAAACGGTCATAATTTTGTCATTTGGAGTCCGTGTCGGACCCATAAGTACTCAAACTGCTTTCATGGCGTATGTGAATCAAAAAATACTCACGCTTCCACCGGGATGCGGAGTACCCTCAAATTCAGCCTTAAGCAGGACTTTTTGGTACGAAAGTCAAAGAACATCATTCGTCGTTGTTTTTCGGACAAGTTTCGAACCCATTGGCACTTCCTTTTGAAGGAAATTCGAGAGATTATGTTGCTTATAGACATTAGCCCCTTGGTAGGGACAAACGTACCTTCTGCAGATGCTCTATGATCCGGGCTATCTCATTTGGCGTAAATTGAAGAAAATCCAGCGGATATATGCCTTATTCTCCTTGTTTTCGCGGATGGCATCTTTGTAACTCATGCGGCGTGAAAGCCAAGAACAAAAGGCATTCCTCGCATCGTTCAATATATATGTGGAAGCGATATCTCCTCTATAGAGGACAAGAAATTTTAGGGCAATCAGCAAAAAGCGCACGAGAAAATGAAGTACTTTCAAGGACGCCATAGAATGGACATATGTTCACTAAAAGCGGTCATAATTTTGTCATTGAGTCCGTGTCGGACCCATAAGTACTCAAACTGCTTTCATGGCGAGCCTTGAATCAAAAAATACTCACGCTTGCACTAGGAGGACTGGAGTACCCTCAAATTCAGCCTTAAGTAGGACTTTTTGTACGAAAGTTAAAGAACATCATTAAATCATTGTTTTTCAGACAAGTTTCTGGACCCATTAGCACTTCCTTTTGAAGGAAATTCGAGAGATTATGTTGCTTATAGACATTAGCCCCCCTGGTAGGGACAAACGTACCTTTCTGCAGATGCTCCATGATCCGGGCTATCTCATTTGGCTGTAAGTTGAAGAAAATCCAGCGACTATATGCCTTATTCTCCTTGTTTTACCGATGGCATGTTTGTAACTCATGCGCGTGAAAGCCAAGAACAAAAGGGCATTCCTCGCATCGGTCAATATATATGTGGAAACGATATGTCCTCTATACAGGACAAGAAATTTTGGGGCAATCAGGCAGAAAGCGCACAAGAAAATGAAGTACTTTCAAGGACTGCCATAGAAAGGACAGATGTTCACGAAAACGGTCATAATTTTGTCATTTGGAGTCCGTGTCGGGCCCATAAGTACTCAAACTGCTCGCGGCGAGCGCGCGAATCCAAAAAATACTCCACGCTTCCGCTAGGATGCCCGGAGTACCCTCAAATTCAGCCTTAAGCAGGACTTTTTGTACGAAAGTCAAAGAACATCATTAAATCATTGTTTTTCAGACAAGTTTCTGAACCCATTAGCACTTCCTTTTGAAGGAAATTCGAGAGATTATGTTGCTTATAGACATTAGCCCCCCTGGTAGGGACAAACGTACCTTTCTGCAGATGCTCCATGATCCGGGCTATCTCATTTGGCCGTAAATTGAAGAAAATCCAGCGGCTATATGCCTTATTCTCCTTGTTTTCGCCGGATGGCATGCTGTAACTCATGCGCGTGAAAGCCAAGAACAAAAGGGCATTCCTCGCATCGGTCAATATATATGTGGAAACGATATGTCCTCTATACAGGACAAGAAATTTTGGGGCAATCAGGCAGAAAGCGCACGAGAAAATGAAGTACTTTCAAGGACTGCCATAGAAAGGACAGATGTTCACGAAAACGGTCATAATTTTGTCATTTGGAGTCCGTGTCGGGCCCATAAGTACTCAAACTGCTTTCATGGGCTGTGAATCAAAAAATACTCACGCTTCGCCAGATGCCCGAGTACCCTCAAATTCAGCCTTAAGCAGGACTTTTGGTACGAAAGTTAAAGAACATCATTCGTCGTTGTTTTTCACACAAGTTTCTGAACCCATTGGCACTTCCTTTCGAAGGAAATTCGAGAGAGTATGTTCCCTATAGACATTAGCCCCCTTGGTAGGGACAAACGTACCTTTCTGCAGATGCTCTATGATCCGGGCTATCTCATTTGGCCTTAAATTGAAGAAAGTCCAGCGGATATATGCCTTATTCTCCTTTTTTTCGCTGGATGGCATGCTGTAACTCATGCGCGTGAAAGCCAAGAACAAAAAGGCATTCCTCGCATCGTTCAATATATATGTGGATACGATATCTCCTCTATAGAGGACAAGAAATTTTGGGGCAATCAGGCAAAAAGCGCACGAGAAAATGAAGTACTTTCAAGGACTGCCATAGAATGGACAGATGTTCACTAAAACGGTCATAATTTTTTTCATTCGGAGTACGTGTCGGACCCATAAGTACTCAAACTGCTCGCGGCGAGAGCGCGAATCCAAAAAATACTCCACGCTTGCGCTAGGAGGACTGGAGTACCCTCAAATTCAGCCTTAAGTAGGACTTTTTGGCCCTGAAAGTTAAAGAACATCATTTGTCGCTGTTTTTCAGACAAGTTTCTGGACCCATTAGCACTTCCTTTTGAAGGAAATTCGAGAGATTATGTTGCTTATAGACATTAGCCCCCCTGGTACGGACAAACGTATCTTTCTGCAGATGCTCCATGATCCGGGCTATCTCATTTGGCCGTAAATTGAAAAAATCCAACGGTTATATGCCTTATTCTCCTTGTTTTCGCCGGATGGCATGCTGTAACTCATGCGCGTGAAAAGCCAAGAACAAAAGGGCATTCCTCGCATCGGTCAATATATATGTGGAAACGATATGTCCTCTATACAGGACAAGAAATTTTGGGGCAATCAGGCAGAAAGCGCACGAGAAAATGAAGTACTTTCAAGGACTGCCATAGAAAGGACAGATGTTCACGAAAACGGTCATAATTTTGTCATTTGGAGTCCGTGTCGGGCCCATAAGTACTCAAACTGCTCGCGGCGAGCGCGCGAATCCAAAAAATACTCCACGCTTCCGCCAGGATGCCCGGAGTACCCTCAAATTCAGCCTTAAGCAGGACTTTTTGGCCCTGAAAGTCAAAGAACATCATTCGTCGCTGTTTTTCGGACAAGTTTCTGAACCCATTGGCACTTCCTTTTGAAGGAAATTCGAGAGATTATGTTGCCTATAGACATTAGCCCCCTTGGTAGGGACAAACGTACCTTTCTGCAGATGCTCTATGATCCGGGCTATCTCATTTGGCCGTAAATTGAAGAAAGTCCAGCGGATATATGCCTTATTCTCCTTGTTTTCGCCGGATGGCATGCTGTAACTCATGCGCGTGAAAGCCAAGAACAAAAAGGCATTCCTCGCATCGTTCAATATATATGTGGAAACGATATCTCCTCTATAGAGGACAAGAAATTTTGGGGCAATCAGGCAAAAAGCGCACGAGAAAATGAAGTACTTTCAAGGACTGCCATAGAATGGACAGATGTTCACTAAAACGGTCATAATTTTGTCATTCGGGGTCCGTGTCGGACCCATAAGTACTCAAACTGCTTTCATGGCGAGCTTGAATCAAAAATACTCACGCTTGCACTAGGAGGACTGGAGTACCCTCAAATTCAGCCTTAAGTAGGACTTTTTGGCCCTGAAAGTTAAAGAACATCATTCGTCGCTATTTTTCAGACAAGTTTCTGGACCCATTAGCACTTCTTTTTGAAGGAAATTCGAGAGATTATGTTGCTTATAGACATTAGCCCCCCTGGTAGGGACAAACGTACCTTTCTGCAGATGCTCCATGATCCGGGCTATCTCATTTGGCTGTAAATTGAAGAAAATCCAGTGCTATATGCCTTATTCTCCTTGTTTTCGCGGATGGCATCTTTGTAACTCATGCGGCGTGAAAGCCAAGAACAAAAGGGCATTCCTCGCATCGGTCAATATATATGTGGAAGCGATATGTCCTCTATAGAGGACAAGAAATTTTGGGGCAATCGGTGAAAGCGCACAAGAAAATGAAGTACTTTCAAGGCGCCATAGAAAGGACAGATGTTCAAAACGGTCATAATTTTGTCATTTGGAGTCCGTGTCGGACCCATAAGTACTCAAACTGCTTTCATGACGGCCTTGTGAATCAAAAGATACTCACGCTTCGCTAGGATGCCCGGATACCCTCAAATTCAGCCTTAAGCAGGACTTTTGGCCACGAAAGTCAAAGAACATCATTAAATCATTGTTTTTCGAGACAAGTTTACGAACCCATTAGCACTTCCTTTTGAAGGAAATTCGAGAGATTATGTTGCTTATAGACATTAGCCCCCCTGGTAGGGACAAACGTACCTTTCTGCAGATGCTCCATGATCCGGGCTATCTCATTTGGCCGTAAATTGAAGAAAATCCAGCGGCTATATGCCTTATTCTCCTTGTTTTCGCCGGATGGCATGCTGTAACTCATGCGCGTGAAAGCCAAGAACAAAAGGGCATTCCTCGCATCGGTCAATATATATGTGGAAACGATATGTCCTCTATACAGGACAAGAAATTTTAGGGCAATCGGTGAAAAGCGACGAGAAAATGAAGTACTTTCAAGGGCGCCATAGAAAGGACAGATGTTCACTAAAACGGTCATAATTTTGTCATTTGGAGTCCGTGTCGGACCCATAAGTACTCAAACTGCTTTCGCGGTATGTGAATCAAAAAATACTCACGCTTCCGCCAGATGCCCGGAGTACCCTCAAATTCAGCCTTAAGCAGGACTTTTTGGCCGAAAGTCAAAGAACATCATTAAATCATTGTTTTTCGGACAAGTTTCGAACCAATTGGCACTTCCTTTTGAAGGAAATTCGAGAGATTATGTTGCCTATAGACATTAGCCCCTTGGTAGGGACAAAGCGTACCTTCTGCAGATGCTCTATGATCCGGGCTATCTCATTTGGCGTAAATTGAAGAAAGTCCAGCGGATATATGCCTTATTCTCCTTGTTTTGGCGGATGGCATCTTTGTAACTCATGCGGCGTGAAAGCCAAGAACAAAAGGCATTCTCGCATCGTTCCATATATATGTGGAAGCGATATCTCCTCTACAAAGGACAAGAAATTTTGGGGCATTCAGCAAAAAGCGCACGAGAAAATGAAGTACTTTCAAGGGCGCCATAGAATAGACAGATGTTCACTAAAGCGGTCATAATTTTGTCATTGAGTCCGTGTCGGACCCATAAGTACTCAAACTGCTTTCATGGCGAGAGCCTTGAATCAAAAAATACTCACGCTTGCGCCGGGAGGCCGGAGTACCCTCAAATTCAGCCTTAAGGAGGACTTTTTGGTACGAAAGTCAAAGAACATCATTAAATCGCTGTTTTTTGAGACAAGTTTACGAACCCATTGGCACTTCCTTTTGAAGGAAATTCGAGAGATTATGTTGCCTATAGACATTAGCCCCTTGGTAGGGACAAACGTACCTTCTGCGGATGCTCTATGATCCGGGCTATCTCATTTGGCGTAAATTGAAGAAAGTCCAGCGGATATATGCCTTATTCTCCTTTTTTTTGCCGGATGGCATGCTGTAACTCATGCACGTGAAAGCCAAGAACAAAAAGGCATTCCTCGCATCGTTCAATATATATGTGGATACGATATCTCCTCTATAGAGGACAAGAAATTTTGGGGCAATCAGGCAAAAAGCGCACGAGAAAATGAAGTACTTTCAAGGACTGCCATAGAATGGACATTTGTTCACTAAAACGGTCATAATTTTTTTCATTCGGAGTACGTGTCGGACCCATAAGTACACAAACTGCTCGCGGCGAGAGCGCGAATCCAAAAAATACTCCACGCTTGCGCTAGGAGGACTGGAGTACCCTCAAATTCAGCCTTAAGTAGGACTTTTTGGCCCTGAAAGTTAAAGAACATCATTTGTCGCTGTTTTTAAGACAAGTTTCTGGACCCATTAGCACTTCCTTTTGAAGGAAATTCGAGAGATTATGTTGCTTATAGACATTAGCCCCCCTGGTAGGGACAAACGTACCTTTCTGCAGATGCTCCATGATCCGGGCTATCTCATTTGGCCGTAAATTGAAGAAAATCCAACGGCTATATGCCTTATTCTCCTTGTTTTCGCCCGATGGCATGATGTAACTCATGCGCGTGAAAAGCCAAGAACAAAAGGGCATTCCTCGCATCGGTCAATATATATGTGGAAACGATATGTCCTCTATACAGGACAAGAAATTTTGGGGCAATCAAAGTAAAGCTTAACGAGCGAAAATGAAGTACTTTCAAGGGCGCCATAGAAAGGACAGATGTTCACTAAAGCGGTCATAATTTTGTCATTTGGAGTCCGTGTCGGACCCATAAGTACTCAAACTGCTTTCATGGCGGTATGTGAATCAAAAATACTCACGCTTCGCCAGATGCCCGGAGTACCCTCAAATTCAGCCTTAAGCAGGACTTTTTGGCCCTGAAAGTCAAAGAACATCATTCGTCGCTGTTTTTCAGACAAGTTTCTGAACCCATTGGCACTTCCTTTTGAAGGAAATTCGAGAGATTATGTTGCCTATAGACATTAGCCCCCTTGGTAGGGACAAACGTACCTTTCTGCAGATGCTCTATGATCCGGGCTATCTCATTTGGCCGTAAATTGAAGAAAGTCCAGCGGATATATGCCTTATTCTCCTTGTTTTCGCCGGATGGCATGCTGTAACTCATGCGCGTGAAAGCCAAGAACAAAAAGGCATTCCTCGCATCGTTCCATATATATGTGGAAACGATATCTCCTCTACAAAGGACAAGAAATTTTGGGGCATTCAGGCAAAAAGCGCACGAGAAAATGAAGTACTTTCAAGGGCGCCATAGAATGCAGATGATGTTCACTAAAGCGGTCATAATTTTGTCATTGGTCCGTGTCGGACCCATAAGTACTCAAACTGCTCGCGCAAGAGCGCGAATCAAAAATACTCACGCTTGCGCAGAGAGCCCGGAGTACCCTCAAATTCAGCCTTAAGGAGGACTTTTGGCCTTGAAAGTCAAAGAACATCATTAAATCATTGTTTTTTGAGACAAGTTTACGGACCCATTAGCACTTCCTTTTGAAGGAAATTCGAGAGATTATGTTGCTTATAGACATTAGCCCCCTGGTAGGGACAAGCGTACCTTCTGCGGATGCTCCATGATCCGGGCTATCTCATTTGGCGTAAATTGAAGAAAATCCAGTGACTATATGCCTTATTCTCCTTGTTTTCGCGGATGGCATCTTTGTAACTCATGCGGCGTGAAAGCCAAGAACAACAGGGCATTCCTCGCATCGGTCGATATATATGTGGAAGCGATATGTCCTCTATCTGAGGACAAGAAATTTTGGGGCAATCAGACGAAAAGCGCACGAGAAAATGAAGTACTTTCAAGGGCGCCATAGAAAGGACGGATGTTCACTAAAGCGGTCATAATTTTGTCATTTGGAGTCCGTGTCGGGCCCATAAGTACTCAAACTGCTCGCGGCGAGCGCGCGAATCCAAAAAATACTCCACGCTTCCGCCAGGATGCCCGGAGTACCCTCAAATTCAGCCTTAAGCAGGACTTTTTGGTACGAAAGTCAAAGAACATCATTAAATCATTGTTTTTGAGACAAGTTTCTGAACCCATTGGCACTTCCTTTTGAAGGAAATTCGAGAGATTATGTTGCCTATAGACATTAGCCCCCTTGGTAGGGACAAACGTACCTTTCTGCAGATGCTCTATGATCCGGGCTATCTCATTTGGCCGTAAATTGAAGAAAGTCCAGCGGATATATGCCTTATTCTCCTTGTTTTCGCCGGATGGCATGCTGTAACTCATGCGCGTGAAAGCCAAGAACAAAAAGGCATTCCTCGCATCGTTCAATATATATGTGGAAACGATATCTCCTCTATAGAGGACAAGAAATTTGGGGCAATCGGGAAAAAGCGCGCGAAAAAATGAAGTACTTTCAAGGACGCCATAGAATGGACAGATGTTCACAAAAGCGGTTATAATTTTGTCATTGGTCCGTGTCGGACCCATAAGTACTCAAACTGCTTTCATGGCGAGAGAGCTTGAATCAAAAATACTCACGCTTGCGCCAGAGGCCGAGTACCCTCAAATTCAGCCTTAAGTAGGACTTTTTGCCCCGAAAGTCAAAGAACATCATTAAATCATTTGTTTTTCAGACAAGTTTCTGGACCCATTAGCACTTCCTTTTGAAGGAAATTCGAGAGATTATGTTGCTTATAGACATTAGCCCCCCTGGTAGGGACAAACATACCTTTCTGCAGATGCTCCATGATCCGGGCTATCTCATTTGGCCCTAAATTGAAGAAAATCCAGCGGCTATATGCCTTATTCTCCTTGTTTTCGCCGGATGGCATGCTGTAACTCATGCGCGTGAAAGCCAAGAACAACAGAGCATTCCTCGCATCGGTCAATATATATATGGAAACAATATGTCCTCTATACAGGACAAGAAATTTTGGGGCAATCAGGCAGAAAGCGCATGAGAAAATGAAATACTTTCAAGGACTGCCATAGAAAGGACAGATGTTCACGAAAACGGTCATAATTTTGTCATTTGGAGTCCGTGTCGGGCCCATAAGTACTCAAACTGCTCGCGGCGAGTGCGCGAATCCAAAAAAATACTCCACGCTTCCGCCAGGATGCCCGGAGTACCCTCAAATTCAGCCTTAAGCAGGACTTTTTGGCCCTGAAAGTCAAAGAACATCATTAAATCGCTGTTTTTTGAGACAAGTTTACGAACCCATTGGCACTTCCTTTTGAAGGAAATTCGAGAGATTATGTTGCCTATAGACATTAGCCCCTTGGTAGGGACAAAGCGTACCTTCTGCGGATGCTCTATGATCCAGGCTATCTCATTTGGCCGTAAATTGAAGAAAGTCCAGCGGATATATGCCTTTTCTCCTTGTTTTCGCCGGATGGCATGCTGTAACTCATGCGCGTGAAAGCCAAGAACAAAAAGGCATTCCTCGCATCGTTCAATATATATGTGGAAACGATATCTCCTCTATAGAGGACAAGAAATTTTGGGGCAATCAGGCAAAAAGCGCACGAGAAAATGAAGTACTTTCAAGGACTGCCATAGAATGGACATTTGTTCACTAAAACGGTCATAATTTTTTTCATTCGGAGTACGTGTCGGACCCATAAGTACACAAACTGCTCGCGGCGAGAGCGCGAATCCAAAAAATACTCCACGCTTGCGCTAGGAGGACTGGAGTACCCTCAAATTCAGCCTTAAGTAGGACTTTTTGGCCCTGAAAGTTAAAGAACATCATTTGTCGCTGTTTTTAAGACAAGTTTCTGGACCCATTAGCACTTCCTTTTGAAGGAAATTCGAGAGATTATGTTGCTTATAGACATTAGCCCCCCTGGTAGGGACAAACGTACCTTTCTGCAGATGCTCCATGATCCGGGCTATCTCATTTGGCGTAAATTGAAGAAAATCCAACGGCTATATGCCTTATTCTCCTTGTTTTCGCCGATGGCATGCTGTAACTTATGCGCGTGGAAAGCCAAGAACAAAAGGGCATTCCTCGCATCGGTCAATATATATGTGGAAACGATATGTCCTCTATACAGGACAAGAAATTTTGGGGCAATCGGTGAAAAGCGACGAGAAAATGAAGTACTTTCAAGGACGCCATAGAAAGGACAGATGTTCACAGCGGTCATAATTTTGTCATTTGGAGTCCGTGTCGGACCCATAAGTACTCAAACTGCTTTCATGGCGTATGTGAATCAAAAAATACTCACGCTTCCGCCAGGGCCCGGAGTACCCTCAAATTCAGCCTTAAGCAGGACTTTTTGGCCACGAAAGTCAAAGAACATCATTCGTCATTGTTTTTCGGACAAGTTTACGAACCAATTGGCACTTCCTTTTGAAGGAAATTCGAGAGATTATGTTGCCTATAGACATTAGCCCCTTGGTAGGGACAAGCGTACCTTCTGCGGATGCTCTATGATCGGGCTATCTCATTTGGCCGTAAATTGAAGAAAGTCCAGCGGATATATGCCTTATTCTCCTTGTTTTCGCCGGATGGCATGCTGTAACTCATGCGCGTGAAAGCCAAGAACAAAAAGGCATTCCTCGCATCGTTCCATATATATGTGGAAACGATATCTCCTCTACAAAGGACAAGAAATTTTGGGGCATTCAGGCAAAAAGCGCACGAGAAAATGAAGTACTTTCAAGGACTGCCATAGAATAGACAGATGTTCACTAAAACGGTCATAATTTTGTCATTCGGAGTCCGTGTCGGACCCATAAGTACTCAAACTGCTTTCATGCAAGAGCGCGAATCCAAAAATACTCACGCTTGCGCGGGAGGCCGGAGTACCCTCAAATTCAGCCTTAAGGAGGACTTTTTGTACGAAAGTCAAAGAACATCATTCGTCGCTGTTTTTGAGACAAGTTTACGGACCCATTAGCACTTCCTTTTGAAGGAAATTCGAGAGATTATGTTGCTTATAGACATTAGCCCCCTGGTAGGGACAAGCGTACCTTCTGCAGATGCTCCATGATCCGGCTATCTCATTTGGCGTAAATTGAAGAAAATCCAGCGACTATATGCCTTATTCTCCTTGTTTTCGCGGATGGCATTTGTAACTCATGCGGCGTGAAAGCCAAGAACAACAGGGCATTCCTCGCATCGGTCAATATATATGTGGAAGCGATATGTCCTCTATCTGAGGACAAGAAATTTTGGGGCAATCAGACGAAAAGCGACGAGAAAATGAAGTACTTTCAAGGACGCCATAGAAAGGACGGATGTTCACTAAAGCGGTCATAATTTTGTCATTTGGAGTCCGTGTCGGGCCCATAAGTACTCAAACTGCTTTCATAGCGTGCTGAATCAAAAAATACTCACGCTTCGCCGGGATGCCCGAGTACCCTCAAATTCAGCCTTAAGCAGGACTTTTGGTACGAAAGTCAAAGAACATCATTAAATCATTGTTTTTGAGACAAGTTTCTGAACCCATTGGCACTTCCTTTTGAAGGAAATTCGAGAGATTATGTTGCCTATAGACATTAGCCCCCTTGGTAGGGACAAACGTACCTTTCTGCAGATGCTCTATGATCCGGGCTATCTCATTTGGCCGTAAATTGAAGAAAGTCCAGCGGATATATGCCTTATTCTTCTTGTTTTCGCCGGATGGCATGCCGTAACTCATGCGCATGAAAGCCAAGAACAAAAAGGCATTCCTCGCATCGTTCAATATATATGTGGAAACGATATCTCCTCTATAGAGGACAAGAAATTTGGGGCAATCAGGAAAAAAGCGCACGAGAAAATGAAGTACTTTCAAGGACTGCCATAGAATGGACAGATGTTCACAAAAACGGTTATAATTTTGTCATTCGGAGTCCGTGTCGGACCCATAAGTACTCAAACTGCTTCATGGCGAGAGCTTGAATCAAAAATACTCACGCTTGCGCCGGGAGGCCGGAGTACCCTCAAATTCAGCCTTAAGTAGGACTTTTGGCCCGAAAGTCAAAGAACATCATTAAATCGCTGTTTTTTGGACAAGTTTGGACCCATTAGCACTTCCTTTTGAAGGAAATTCAGAGATTATGTTGCTTATAGACATTAGCCCCCCTGGTAGGGACAAACATACCTTTCTGCAGATGCTCCATGATCCGGGCTATCTCATTTGGCCCTAAATTGAAGAAAATCCAGCGGCTATATGCCTTATTCTCCTTGTTTTCGCCGGATGGCATGCTGTAACTCATGCGCGTGAAAGCCAAGAACAACAGAGCATTCCTCGCATCGGTCAATATATATATGGAAACAATATGTCCTCTATACAGGACAAGAAATTTTGGGGCAATCAGGCAGAAAGCGCATGAGAAAATGAAATACTTTCAAGGACTGCCATAGAAAGGACAGATGTTCACGAAAACGGTCATAATTTTGTCATTTGGAGTCCGTGTCGGGCCCATAAGTACTCAAACTGCTCGCGGCGAGCGCGCGAATCCAAAAAATACTCCACGCTTCCGCCAGGATGCCCGGAGTACCCTCAAATTCAGCCTTAAGCAGGACTTTTTGGCCCTGAAAGTCAAAGAACATCATTCATCGCTGTTTTTCAGACAAGTTTCTGAACCCATTGGCACTTCCTTTTGAAGGAAATTCGAGAGATTATGTTGCCTATAGACATTAGCCCCCTTGGTAGGGACAAACGTACCTTTCTGCAGATGCTCTATGATCCGGGCTATCTCATTTGGCCGTAAATTGAAGAAAGTCCAGCGGATATATGCCTTTTCTCCTTGTTTTCGCCGGATGGCATGCTGTAACTCATGCGCGTGAAAGCCAAGAACAAAAAGGCATTCCTCGCATCGTTCAATATATATGTGGAAACGATATCTCCTCTATAGAGGACAAGAAATTTTGGGGCAATCAGGCAAAAAGCGCACGAGAAAATGAAGTACTTTCAAGGACTGCCATAGAATGGACAGATGTTCACTAAAACGGTCATAATTTTGTCATTGGTCCGTGTCGGACCCATAAGTACTCAAACTGCTTTCATGGCGAGGCCTTGAATCAAAAATACTCCACGCTTGCGCAAGGAGGACTGGAGTACCCTCAAATTCAGCCTTAAGTGATAGAGGCAAAGTGATAGAGGCGGAGGTGTCCCGATCTTTCGATGAGATGATAACTATCGATTTGGTGGAGACGACTTTGACGATCCGACTACAAACGTGCACGACGTTGCGCCTTAGCAATCGCTAAACCAACTCCGAGTGGTTATTGACCACGCCGGAGCACAATCAACCTGACCACGAAGGTCTATTCCTGCAAGCAATCGAAGAACAAGCAAGAATATGATAAAAGCAATCTGAATATTGCGAGTATGTATGTAGTATTGATAAAGGTGAGGATTCGTAAGCGGTCTTGGTCTAGTCGTTGGACACAAACGAAGTACACGAAGTTGCAATGGCTAACTTTTAACTAAACAAATCCCAAGGAAAAAGCTACTAGATGGATCTACTTATATAAGAGCAAGGGGCGGCGGCCAAGGAGGTGGGAGAACGTCCCAAGGCAGCCTAAAACCAACCCTAGGTCGTACAAGGCTCATGGGCCCAAGTGGAGGTGACGTAACACCTCTGGACTTGTAGTTTGACTCGGATTCTGCTGCAGCGTCAGATTGTTTCGTCCATAACTCAACGCTCCGGACGGATTTTAAGGTGATTCCAATTGTGCTAGAAAGAGCACGAAATCTACTTTCCAACAAAAAAAGAATCACCCAATTCGGAGTCCGTATGAAAAAGTTGTTGGTGTTTTGAGTCAGGTATGTCTGTGCAGTCCGAATCTGAATCCAGAACGTGAGAGACTTGGACTCTATCTTCTCTTGGCCCAAAAGTGACGTGAGAAGACTTTTTGAACAGCACCTAAACTTCTCCTTTTCCCTTATCTTCATATCTGGATTGTACAAATGTCCCATACACCTGCAATTAGACAAAACACAAAAGTGTGTGAAGTATTTTTGTTCTGTATAACATAAATAGATTATTGAATAGTTTGCTCTAGAAATCACCTGACAAATATGCATGTATGCAATATTTTTGGTCATATCAAAGGTAGTCATGTCCTCATCATCCTCCCATTCTTGAAAATAAAGCCGTCCTCGGCGTTGCTTAATCTGAAATGTGGCTAACAAAAGAGACAAGGTGTACATATTGTATATGTATATGTCATCCATTTTTATTTCCCTCGATTTTTGCATATATGACACATGAATAGATGAGTAACTTGCATAGTTCATAAAATATAAAGCCAAAAAATTAGCACAAGAAGTAGAAGGCATGAAAATATTGCAACTCAGTTTGCACATATAAGTGAAGCTCTTATTCATTTCAAAAGATTGACAATGTTCATCATTAAACCATCCCAACGTTGGTGAATAAACCTTACTTGCATCAAATTTACATGCTACAACATGCTTAGATAAGCAAACATGCAATGAGTCATTCGACACAGAATCATCACCAAGATTAGAGGTCATATCAAAATGATTAAACATTGATTCTTTTGCATCAATGATTAATTCAATGGGTGCTCTCAAAATTGTTGGTATTTCAGTTGTTTGATCACATGGCAAAGTCAAATTATCAATATAATCCTCTAAAATAGGTGGTGTGATCAAAGTAGTAGGTAGCTCAACACATGATGTATTCAAGTTAACTAGGCATGCATCATTCTCATGTAAAGTGGAAAATCTGTACCTTTGTCATTACCTCTTATAGTCAACTCAGATGATGCAGGCACTCTCGATGGTGATGTGTCACATGGTGGAGATGATGTAGTCCTCGCAACAACGGATGTGGTTGTCATAGTACGCCTAGTAGTTGAATAAACATCTGTATCAACAGTTGGAATGTGCACCGTGGCGCTTGTTCTCCTTGTGGGCAACACGTCGTTTTATTTCTGTTCAGCTTTGCAAGCAAGACGAAACAAATGGTCCATAGGATAACACTCTTCATGAATTAGTATCTCCTGAATATTATGGTTTAATCCTCCCCAAAATCTATCCATAAAATCTTCTTCACTTTCTTCTAAAAATGAGTGCAACAAGGTAGTTTGTAAATCATCATAATATTTTGTTACGGTGTCACTACCTTGTTTTAAATGTTCCAGTTTTTTAATCATGCCACGAGTATAATAAACATCGACGAATCTATCTCTCATGACATGTTTTAAATCATCCCAAGTATTAGGTACATAATCAGGGTGTAACCGACAATATTCACTCCACCAAACTAGAGCATAACTAGTGAAAGAACCAACCGCAACCGTAACTTTTTTACATTCATCAAAATTATGGGAAGCAAATATATTATTTATGTCGAACTCCCATTCAATATATAAAGCAGGTCTAAAACGACCATTAAATGGTGGTATGGAAACATGAACCTGATCATGGATGTTTGTGCACCTCTCGTGATGGTTGTGGTATTTGCATAGGTGGTGGCATGTCTCCTGCAATCGACAAAGCCCATGAATTGATTCTGGATCCTGTCATGATTAGTAGAACAAGAAACAAAATCCAAAAATAATGTTCCTATAACTACTAGGATGTGGTGGTAAAACGCTCACAGTAAAGCAAATATCAATGTCTTACAAGTTCTTACCATGCAGCAGGTGGTGATCGGCAACCAGCGGTGTCAAGTAACTCCGAATATTGAGTAAAGCAATTGCGGGGGAGCGACGATACACGGTGTAGAAATATGTGGAGCTGGGTTGGCTATATATGGTAGCAAAAGATTAGCAATAATCGATTCAAAGATGCAATGTTGAATAAGCGCTCAACGACGGTCTTGTGCTGGTCCTAGGCTAGACCGGACTAGAGACGCGAGCCTAGAACACTAATGAGGTCACGGCGTAGCACAACTAGCATCAATGAAGGATACTAAGTAGCTCTTGACAGCAAGATATAAGTGAAGATCTGGTGGCGGTGAAGATAATGATGAAAAACAAGCGCCAAGCAGGACATACAACAACTCTCTCTCCAACTTTCCTCTTGAAAAGTTTGAGCCAATTTTCTGATAAATTCTTTCAAAGAATGCCACTAACTCAAGCTTTCCAATTCAAAAAGAATCACTCAATTCCGAGTTGATATGAGGAGTCAAAGAATTCTAAAACTGGCATGAAAAATTGGAACAAGTTGTGTCCACGAACTTCAGAGGGCAAAAAGACCTATTTAGAAGCCGATTTTGAGGTGTCAAATATTGAACTAGCTTCTGCAACTATTTAGATGCGGCTCGTCTCTAGCTTCAATTTGAGTACTCACGGAGCCAAAACGGACTTCATATGAGGAAGATACACCTGTTTTACTGAACAGTGCGCAAAAGAGATTCCAATCCGAATTCAGGTACGAGATTGATTCGAGATAGATCCGTTTTTTTTCTTCTCTCTTTTTTTTCTCACTCTTTTTCTTCTCTCTCTTTTTCTTTTTTTTCCTTTTTTTCTCTCTTTTTTTTTCTCCCTCTTTCCAAGACAAACTAGATAAGATGCAGATTGGATCAGGCGAAGATCTGAATGACCTCAACTATGATTATGACAATGAACAGCGCGTAGCACGTGATGGAAATTAATAGATGGGATGGTGGACAGCGGAAGGGATAATGATGTAGCGGCGGCGTGACTAATGTGAACAGAACTCGAAACTCTAAAGGAACTAGACACTAAGTACCAGCAACTGACACGACGATGCAAGCGATAATTCAACTATGCAAGCAACGAATAGAAAATTGCAAAGGCTCGGTGGCTTGGATAAAGGATGAACAGATCTAACTTTTTTGTGGCTTTTCATAGACTATAGGTATGAATGCGAGATGCGATCTAAACTATGAATAAGCTGTAAAATCTTACCGAGCAACTTGGCTCGATACCACTTGATAGAGGCGGAGGTGTCCCGATCTTTCGATGAGATGATAACTATCGATTTGGTGGAGCGACTTTGGCGATCCGACTACAAGCGTGCACGACGTTGCGCCTTAGCAATCGCTAAACCAACTCCAGTGGTTATTGACCACGCCGAGCACAATCAACGACAACGAAGGTCTATTCACGCAAGCAATCGAAGAACAAGCAAGAATATGATAAAAGCAATATGAATATTGCGAGTATGTATGTAGTATTGATAAAGGTGAGGATCCGTAAGCGGTCTTGGTGCAGTCGTTGGACACAAGCGAAGTACGAAGTTGCAATGGCTAACTTTAACTAAACAAAACCCAAGGAAAAAGCTACTAGATGGATCTACTTATATAGGAGCAAGGGGTGGCGGCCAAGGAGGTGGGAGAACGTCCCAAGGCAGCCTAAAACCAACCCTAGGTCGTACAAGGCTCATGGGCCCAAGTGGAGGTGACGTAACACCTCTGGACTTGTAGTTTGACTCGGATTCTGCTGCAGCGTCAGATTGTTTCGTCCATAACTCAACGCTCCGGACGGATTTTAAGGTGATTCCAATTGTGCTAGAAAGGCATGAAATCTACTTTCCAACAAAAAAAGAATCACCCAATTCGGAGTCCGTATGAAAAAGTTGTTGGCATTTTGAGTCAGGTATGTCTTGTGCAGTCCGAATCTGAATCCGAACGTGAGAGACTTGGACTCTATCTTCTCTTGGCCCAAAAGTGATGTGAGAAGACTTTTTGAACAGCACCTAAACTTCTCCTTTTCCCTTATCTTCATATGTGGATTGTACAAATGTCCCATACACCTGTAATTAGACAAAACACAAAAGTGTGTGAAGTATTTTTGTTCTGGATAACATAAATAGATTATTGAATAGTTTGCTCTAGAAATCACCTGACAAATATGCATGTATGCAATATTTTTGGTCATATCAAAGGTAGTCATGTCCTCATCACAAAGTGTCCCGTCTTTCGATGAGATGGTGGATTTCGCTTTGGTGGAAGTCGACTGATGAAGGGTGGAACCCTATAGCGACGATC
Source organism: Aegilops speltoides (assembly GCA_021437245.1). NCBI lineage: Eukaryota > Viridiplantae > Streptophyta > Magnoliopsida > Poales > Poaceae > Aegilops > Aegilops speltoides. The sequence goes on from CM038147.1 coordinate 297,814,640, forward strand.
TTTCACGTTTGGAGTGGGATCCCTCGAAGAACACGATGAACACGGGGAAGAACGGGGAGAAATCACAAGGGGAAACACTCAAGAACAAGTCCAAATCACACATCCACTAGACCATCAAACACACAAGATCACAAGGTACATGAACAACAAAGGGAAAGATACAAGGTAAGGTTCATCTCCAAGAGGAGGTCTTGATGATATCCTAGATGGATCTTCCCACAAGGGGGTCTTGATGATATCCCGCAGGATCTTCTCCTAGATGGAGGTCTTGGCCTCCAATGGAGTAGTGGTCTCTCTCTCTCAAGAGTAGAGATAGGTAGGAGCAAAGCTCACATACAAATGAGCTATCACTTTGCTACCCTAACTAGAGGAAGGGGATGGAGTATATATAGGCTAGTCCACGAAGGGGTAAGTGAGGAAGGGATACATGGGCCTTTGGCCCGACTCTGCGCGCAGGCAGGCGCCGGATGTCCGGGCTGGGGGCCGGATGTCCGGGCGTTCGCGGGACGCCGGATGTCCGGGGCATGGGCCGGATGTCCGGGCTGGTGAGGTCGGCCTCGGTGCTCTCTGGATAGGGGCGCCGGATTTCCGGGCTTATGGCCGGATGTCCGGGTTGTCGGGAAGCGCCGGATGTCCGGACTTGCGGGCCGGATGTCCGGGGCCTGTAGGTACTTGGCGGCTGGACGGCTGCTGTGGGCGATGCTTCAGGGGCCGGATGTCCGGGGTCCTATCCGGATGTCCGGGTCCTGGGGGTTGTCTCCGTCTTCTTTCGTCGTCGCTTCCAGGCTTCCCTTGCGGATGGTGTAGTTGTTCCTTGGCGCTTGCACTCCTCCTCAACATCCGTGAAGCTCCGACAATACCTATGCATGCACACGGGAGAAGTGTCAAGTAGTATACCATCCTCGAAGGGGTCAAGTGAGGACGTGTAAAGGAGAAGATTCACCTTTATGTATGAGAAGTAGAGGTCACACGTGTCACTTGCCAAATGGACTCTTGACATGGTGATGACCATAGGATGCTCCGCATCATCCCCTCCCCCTTGGGAAAGATCCGACCTCGGATCGAAATCCAAATCACCATGGGAAAGAGATGATGTCGTCGTGTAGAAGTGGACGATCACCAAGCATTCGTCAACTTGTAGTTCCAAATGGGCACTCTCCAATGTCGCACCGTCTTGGAATTCCTTCAGAAGTAGCAAAGATAACAAGCACTTGGAAAAACAAATGTGGTTGTCGTAAGAGCAAAATCATGCATTCAAGAGGTGATTCACCAAACAAGTGTTGTCATCAAGCATAGCATAGGGTGTGACAAAGGATTGTGACATGACATGTAAGCATATGAATTGAGCAAAATCAAGGTCATCATGGAAACAAGCATGTAAATGTGAGGTAGAGATGCAAGTATGTGTGACAAGAGAATAAGCATCTACCTCAAGGTCATTCCAAACAAGCATCAAGCACTCGATGAAAGGTCTATGGTAGGCATAAGCAGTATTCACAACACCAAATAGGATGAGATGTCTTAAAACATGGGTCAAGTGCAAGACAATCCAAGCATAATGTGCATAGGGTGTAGTGAATATAGCGTGGCACTCAACACAATAGAAAGAGCAATTGTTCATCATGTGTGAGGCAATCAAGTGAATCATGTGATAAGCAAAGGGACATGGCATATGTGAAGAACTAGATGCAACACACAAGGCATATATGTCATGAGGCATAGCAATGGAGCAAGCAACACATGAAGTATGATCCACAATATGCATGCTCATGGTTTGGGTGTTCTCGAGATAGAAGGATATCACCTCGAAAGCATGTCCTTGTGCGTCCTTCACAATGCCGAAGTGGTAGGAAATGTGGTGTAGAAGCGAGTCGTGGTCGAATGTATGAGGCTCGCTCTCAAGAGCTCGAATGGTCAACTCACGTGAAGTGGAAGTCGACACAAAGTCCAAGTATCCTACACAAGCACAAAACAAAACAAAGAACGTATGCGCATGGTAGATAAACACATCATCCATCATGATGGTTCTCTTCTCTTGCACATAACCATTACAAGCACAAGTGCATGAATAATATGATGCAACAATGGCGATATTCAAGGCACTAGGTATATGGTGCAAAGAGGTAAGACAAGCATGCTTCACAAGGAATATGTCAAAATCTCCAAACATATGTAAGAATGCTATGGGGGCAATCTTAAGAGCAAGACTATAGGCATTGTTGCACTCAATACATGGCCAATCTAGCATGAGAGAGGCAACACATGGAGATATATGACACCAAGCAATATGAATCATGTGCAAAGCATATAGATGGTTGTCATCAACCGCATGAGATGAGCAAGTATGACACAAGAGACAATGATCAAGATATATCATGTGAGAGGCATAAGCATGTATGTCATCAACCCAAGAAAGCAAGTAATAGTGGAACATGGGTGATGCAACATAGCAAGCAATCATAGCAATCAAGTCAAGTATGCTAGTAGTGCGAAGATGCAACATACTAGAAGGAATCATGGCAATCATGTCATTGGTGCAAATAGTGGTCATGAATAATTCACATGTCATAGCACAAGCATGAAAGCAAGATATGAGGACAATAGCATGGGGCACATGATAAACATGGCAATAGCAACAAGGATCTCTACCAAGCATGCAAATACACATAAAAGGAGCATAATGATGAAACATGGGTAGATGCAAGCAAGGGTCACAATTGCATGGCAAAGGCATAGAAGCAAGCATAGCATGCAAAGTGAACACGGTAAAATGAGCATAATGTGAGAAGTGGTAAATGGCCCATAGCCGTGTGAGAGCCAAGTAGAGGAGATGCGCGTAGTCCTTGCGCGAAGGGGATGTTGGTAAGGATAGTCCATTGGATCCCAAATCGTCATTGCTCTCAAGAGCTCGTTTTGTCAACTCGTGGGATTGCGAAGTTCACAAGTATTCATGGGTACCTACACAAAAGAGACACAAACGAAAGAAATTGTGTGTGTGGTAAATGTACACATCATCCATCATGATGTGTATGTGCACGTGTGAGTTAGCACAAGATAAGCAATGCTCGAAGAAATTTGATGCATGGTATAAGAACATGTCATCCATCATGAAAGAATAGTTATTGTGTATGACGCGATGGGGATGCAAATTGAGCATACAATTATATGGCACGTCAAAAGCATGTTTATTCATGGGGAGCATATGGTGCACACAAGTATCGGGATCATGCAATGAATGGGATGGATCAAAATCTCCTAAAATGCATGAGGAAACTATGGGGGTCTCCTCATGAGCAATATCGGAAACATCACATGGAGAAAATGGACAACATCCAAAACAATGCATATCCGAAGCTAGTTGGTCATGGCATGGCATATGAGATAAATGACGCAAAGGGAGCATATCAATATTATCACAAGAAAAACAAATGCCAATAACCATGGGCTTGTCATCTATGCCGTATGTACAAATTGGGTTCATTTTAATGGCATATGCATAGTCACTATGAAGAGATTGCAAATAAGACATATGGTTGATCTCATGCATAGCATATGACAAGGCAAGCAGATTATCAAACATGATGTGACCTAAAGAATTGTCACAAGAAATCCTATGTAACATGGCATCACTACTAATAGACTCCACATGAGAATCATCATATTCATCATAAATGGGCAAATCATCACATGGGGAAATCATACTAGCATGAAGCATGGCAATAGGTGGATCAACATCATGCAAGCAATCAATGTCAAGAATGTCCACTAGTGGGACAAGAGCATCACCTTCACCTATGTTACCATTGTCATTCCACTCAAGTGGTGTAGGTGAGGTGGGAAAGACCAAATGGTGGTCATCTTCATCTTGATGGAACCATGTGGGGGTGCATCATATTCCACCATGGCCATCGTCTTGTCCAATGGGAGGACGAAGTCGTCGAGTATCGGCGCGTCATCATAAATGGGACCTGGCACCAAATGAGAAGACACAATAGAGGTAGAGGTCAAGTTGTTAGAAATGCAAATGGCCTCATGAGACCTATCAACTATCTCACTCTCTCTATGTGGTGGTTCACTCACTCCCTCAAAATAGGTGCACTCAATCTCACATATGGTGGAGTCACTCATCTCACTCAAGTGGTGGGGGTTGTGGCTCTCCTCACATGGGAATTGTGGCAACTCATCATATATGGGGCTAGTGGTGAAGTCACTCTCACTCTCAATATGGTGGCAAAAGTCACTCAAGTCATCATACGTCGCCGTGGTCGAAGGGAAAATCCCATGCTCAACCATCTCGTTGTCGTCACCGTGGATGAAGGCCGAAGATGGCACATCATCACTCTCCTCCATGACCGAAGGGAAAATCCCATGCTTGATCATCTCGTCACCGTCGCCGTAGATGAAGGCCGAAGATGGCACATCATCACTCTCACCTCCAAAGATGGAAGCATCATCCTTGCTCGCCACCTTGTCGCTCGCCTCCAAAGCTTGGTCCTTGAGGGTCTCCGTAGTCGTACTCGTCGCCGCACCGTCTTGGAAAAGAGTCGAAGTAGACTCGGCACCATCAATGCCACAAAGAGGGATGGCGGTGAAGTCAAACTTGGTAGCATCGTCTTGGAGCTCGTCGGGCTTGGACATCTTGGTGGTACTAGCCTCATTCTTGTCGAGAGCTTGGTCGCATGAAGTTTGCTTGGGGTGGAGAAGCCTTGGCCTTCATGAGTTCTTGTTCGCCTTGAGAGCACCAATGTAGTAGTCGTCGATGGACTTGTAGTTCTCGAGGAAGATGGTCTTGGAGATGTCGTTGTGCAATCCCATCATGAAGTGGAACTTCATCGAAATGGGGTCGTCCACGCCGGCTCGTCGCAAGGCAATCATCATCTCCTTGAAGTACTTGTCGATGGACTTGGATCCTTGGGTGGTGTTCTCCAATTGGCGTCGAAGTTGTTCCATGTAGGTTGGAGGCACAAACTCTCGTCGTAAAGTTCTCTTCGTCTTGGGCCAACTCATCTCGTAGCTCTCCGAAGGTGTGTGAAGCCACCATATCGAGGCGTAGTCGTGGAAGTTTCTTGTGGCGCACTTCACTTGATCTTCGGGACGAACTTGATGTAGCTTGAGGTAGTCGTCCATCAAACGCTCCCACTCGAGGTACTCCTCGGGTTCTTGAGTCCCATAGAAAGGAATCGTGTGGTCAATGTCGAGGTCGTAGTAGCTCGTGGAAGTCGCGGACTTGAGCTTGGGAGCTTCTCTTGGCGTAGTCTTGGGGTTCTTGTTGGCGAAGATGTCGTATGTCCGTGGCGAAGATGCCTTGAAGTCGCTTGGCGAAGATGCCAAGGGAGATGGTGAAGTCATTGGCGGTTGTTGATGTAGAGCTCTTGACCTTCACGTTCTTGTTGGTGATGGTGTCGATGCCGATGTGATCTTGCGGAGATGGTAGCTCGGAAGCATGTGCTCTTGGCGTCTTCTCGAAGATGAGGAAGATCGCTTGTAGGACTTGATGAGGGCTTTGATCTCCTCCATTTTAGCTTGCATCTTGGCGTCGGAGTTGTTGTTCATGGCATCGAACTCGTCGTTGTTGTTGTAGACCGAAGATGAAATGCCTTGCCTATCCATCACAAGACTCGAGTAGAGGTGAGTAGGAAATGAGATAAACAATACCAAGTTACCTTTTCCCAAAGGTGAGGATGCATCCCGTGTCACTCAATGTCAGATGAAAGAATAGTGGAATTGGTGCGGACTTGTTCACTCACACCTATCAAGTAAAGCTTATGGTAGAGCTCGGTGAGGATAGTGGCACAAAATTTGATGCAAAATGTTAGCAAGAGTCAATAATGTTGAAAGAGATTCACAAATTCGCAAGCGAAACAAGTAGACCAATAGCAATATGTGGCTCACGGAAACACACACACGGATAGATAAATGGGGTCGTGCAACCAAGGAATGAGCACAGAATGTGGAATGCACGGAAAACTCTCGTGCTGCACAACTCAAGAGAGACGCTAGCACGATTGCTCAATAGGCGGATACGACACTTGTGCACAACCTATAAGATGCAAAATGTATTAAATTTCTATCCAAAGTATGCTATATATGTATGGTTCCCGGTGTTTCTCACACAATGATCCAAGATGATCAAATATGATACCGTATGATATATTGTGATGCTATGGCTATTGCTTACAAGCTCTTTTCTCTTTTTCTTTTGCTTAAAAGCTTTATTCTCTCTCTTTTTTCTATGGCCACTTTTGCACAATGCACAAACCAAGATAGCAATTGTGTATATGCGGGAACAAACTTGAGGCACAATGGATGATATGATACCAAGATGATATGGTATGTATGCAATGGATGGTGGAACACTAATGTGCACAAGTAACGTTGCCGGCAATACTCAAATGGCTAGTCTCGATAGGCAAGTAACGCAAAATGGGCTAGGGGTTAACAATGCAATTGCAAGGGTAATATACAATGGTGTCGTCGAGGTTACCGTCCTTGGTGATGATGAGTGGCGGTGTTCTTGGTGTAGATACCAAGATGATGGAGACTCGTCCCTAATTAGCCGAAACACCTTAGGAAACGGAAAAACCGCAAACTCAAAATCTCAAAGGCAAATGCCAAATGGTGGTAGCGGAAAAGCGGTGGTGGTTTTGCACTAGGCAATGCGGAAGTGGAATGATGGGCTATACACGTGTCGGAGTTGAAGTTGCCGTCCCTAAGTAGCCGAAACACCTTAGGAGACAATAGCCACAACTCAAACAAAAATTGGGTTAAGTTGGGGTGGAAATGTATGGTGGGCACGTCTATGTGGAAATGGTGGTGGTGGTTGATGAAGAAGAAATCGTCCCTAAGTAGCCGAAACACCTTAGGAGACTCGAATCACTACTCAAACAACCTCAAATGCAATGGGGTGCAATATGGGTTAGCTTGCGGAAGTCGGTGGTGGTAATGCGGATGATATGGTGGAGCGCCTAGGCAAACTTGCCAAATTTTGGAAACTTTGATGGAGTCAAATGGTGTTTGTGTTATTTTTGTGGGATGGGGGATGTTAATAGCTTCAAAACGAGCTAAAGAACGTCAAAATCGGACTCCGGATGAATTAGTTATGGCCGAAACGGTGAAACGGAAAAACTGAAATCCCAGGGGCCGGACATCCGGGGGTCGGGCCGGATTTCGGGACTGATGTCGAACCGGCGCGAAATTGCGCCCAGAGCGGATGTCCGGGCTATTGGCGGATTTCGAGCTGGCGGATGTCCGGGGCTCGGGCCGGATGTCCGGGCTCCAAATCCGAGGATGAACTCGAGGAACTCGATTTTGGGGCGGAAATTGATGATTTCGGGGGCAAAATTTGATGGATTTCGTGGATGGAAGGTGGGGAAACTTGGGGGAAAGCTAGATCCACTTGAAAGCAAGCAAATCCACGGATCAAAATCAACAAAACATCATCAAACCAACAAATCACAAAAAAATTTGGGGCTATTTTTGGTGGGGATTTTCGGATTTAGGACGAAATCAACAAAATCAAGCTAGAAAACACGGGGTAGGGGCTCCAAAAACGTGATCAACGTGGCTCATGATACCATAATGATGCAGGGTGGAACCCTATAGCGACGATCTTTCACGTTTGGAGTGGGATCCCTCGAAGAACACAATGAACACGGGGAAGAACGGGGAGAAATCACAAGGGGAAACACTCAAGAACAAGTCCAAATCGCACATCCACTAGACAATCAAACACACAAGATCACAAGGTACATGAACAACAAAGGGAAAGATACAAGGTAAGGTTCATCTCCAAGAGGAGGTCTTGATGATATCCTAGATGGATCTTCCCACAAGGGGGTCTTGATGATATCCCGCAGGATCTTCTCCTAGATGGAGGTCTTGGCCTCCAATGGAGTAGTGGTCTCTCTCTCAAGAGTAGAGATAGGTAGGAGCAAAGCTCACATACAAATGAGCTATCACTTTGCTACCCTAACTAGAGGAAGGGATGGAGTATATATAGGCTAGTCCATGAAGGGTAAGTGAGGAAGGATACATGGGCCTTTGGCCGACTCTGTATGAGCGGCGCCGGATGTCCGGGCTGGGGGCCGGATGTCCGGGCGTTCGCGGGACGCTGGATGTCCGGGGCATGGGCCGGATGTCCAGTCTGGTGAGGTCGGCCTCGGTGCTCTCTGGATAGGGGCGTCGGATTTCCGGGCTTATGGCCGGATATCCGGGCTGTCGGGAAGCGCCGGATGTCCGGACTTGTGGGCCGGATGTCCGGGGCCTGTAGGTACTTGGCGGCTGGACGGCTGCTGTGGGCGATGCTCCAGGGGCCGGATGTCCGGGGTCCTGGTCGGATGTCCGAGTCCTGGGGGTTGTCTCCGTCTTCTTTCGTCGTCTCTTCCAGGCTTCCCTTGCGGATGGTGTAGTTGTTCCTTGGCGCTTGCACTCCTCCTCAACATCCGTGAAGCTCCGACAATACCTATGCATGCACACGGGAGAAGTGTCAAGTAGTATACCATCCTCGAAGGGGTCATGTGAGCACGTGTAAAGGAGAAGATTCACCTTTATGTATGAGAAGTAGAGGTCACACGTGTCACTTGCCAAACGGACTCTTGACATGGTGATGACCATAGGATGCTCCGCATCATCGACTTTGACGATCCGACTACGAACGTGCGAGGACGTCGCGCCTTATCAATCGCTAAACCAACTCCGAGAGGCTATTGACCACGCCGGAGCACGATCAACCTGACCACGAGGGTCTATTTCCTGCGAGCAAACGAAGAACAAGCAAGAAACTAAGATTGCAATCTGGATATTGCGAATATAAGATGAAAGCTTTATTGATAAAGGTGGGGTTACTGTGGCGCCTTTGTGCAGTCGTTGAACACAAGCGGCATGCGAAGTTGCAGCTATGGCGAACTTTTAATCTAAACAAAACCCAAAGTCTAAGCGGTGCCCTAAGGGCTGTATATATGGAGGAAGAGGGGTGAATTTCGTGGCCCTTGGTGGAGGGTCGAAACTAACCCTATCTCTTGTTTCCCCACACATACGGACTCTAAAAATAGCCTATACTTATGTATTTCGAAATTACATGGGCCTGGCCCACTAATAAGGTGACGCAGCACCTAGAATAGCCTCTGGACGAAATTTATGAAGTGGCATCTTGTATATTTCGTCCAAGGCTTCATGCACTCATTATGGTGGCTTCAAAGTCCTGAAATCATCACTTGTAACTCCGTTCTTGTCCCCCTTGCACCTGCCATCATCTCCATGCTTGTTCTTGCTCCAATGTTCATCCTTCTCCAAGCTAGGCCCTTCATTTGTAAGCAAAACAAATGTATCTAATTTAGGTAGCATCATATTCTCATGAACATTAGAATCATTACCAAGAAACGAAAGTACCTGGTAACTTAGTTGGCATGCGCGAGCTCTAGTAATTGGTCCAGTATGTATAGCAGTAGGGGCTGTGGGTGTAACAATGGTATTGATGTCCTCATCATCCTCCCCTTCTTGAAATGAAGTCGTCCTCGACGGAAGTTCATCTTCCTCACCCAAATATGGCTTCAAATCTACAATGTTAAAAGTGGGACTAACCCCAAAATATGCAGGCAGCTCAAGTTTATATGCATTATCATTTACTTTCTCCAACACCTTAAAGGGATCAACAGCACGTGGCATTAGCTTTGATTTGCGCAAATCAGGAAACCTATCCTTACGCAAATGTAACCAAACAAGATCTCCAGGTGCAAACACAACATGTTTTCTACCCTTATCTCCAGCAAGTTTATATTTAGCATTCGTACGCTCAATGTTTTCCTTAGTTAACTCATGCATTTTTAAAATCAAATCAGCACGTTCTTTAGCATCAAAATTAACCTTCTCCGAAGATGGAAGAGGCAACAAATCAATAGGTGCACGAGGTAGGAAACCATACACAACTTCAAAAGGGCACATCTTAGTAGTAGAATGCAATGAATGATTATAGGCAAATTCAATATGAGGCAAGCATTCCTCCCACATTTTCTTATTATTCTTTAGAACAGCCCTAAGCATAGTAGACAATGTTCTATTGACTACTTCAGTTTGTCCATCAGTTTGGGGGTGACAAGTAGTACTAAAAAGCAGTTTAGTCCCCAACTTAGCCCATAAACATCTCCAAAAGTGGCTAAGAAATTTAGTATCACGATCTGAAACAATAGTATTTGGCACACCATGCAAGCGAATAATTTCACGAAAGAACAAATCAGCAACATTAACAGCATCATCGCTTTTATGACATGGTATAAAATGTGCCATTTTCGAGAATCTATCCACGACAACAAATATGCTATCCCTCCCCTTCTTTGTTCTAGGTAAACCTAAAACAAGGTCCATAGATATATCCTCCCAAGGAACACTAGGTACAGGCAAAGGCATATATAAACCATGAGGATTGAGTCGTGACTTAGCTTTTTGACATGTAGTGCAGCGAGCAATAAAGCGCTCAACATCCCGTCTCATCTTTGGCCAAAAGAAATGAGTAGCAAGTACGTCCTCCGTCTTCTTCACGCCAAAGTGTCCCATTAGTCCTCCTCCATGCGCCTCCTGCAACAACAAAAGACGAACGGAGCTAGCTGGAATGCATAGCTTGTTAGCATGGAACACAAATCCATCATTAACGACAAACTTGTTCCATGTTCTTCCTTCATTACAATTCTGCAATACATCTTTAAAAGCAGCATCATGCACATATTGATCTTTGATGGTCTCCAAACCAAATATTTTGAAGTCAAGTTGTGAAAGCATAGTATAGCGACGAGACAATGCATCAGCAATAACGTTTTCTTTACCCTTCTTGTGTTTAATGACATAAGGGAAAGTCTCAATGAATTCAACCCATTTAGCATGTCTACGATTCAGTTTAGCTTGACTTTTAATATGTTTCAAAGATTCATGATCAGAATGTATAACAAATTCTTTGGGCCATAAATAATGTTGCCATGTTTCTAAAGTCGAACAAGAGCATATAATTCTTTATCATAAGTAGAATAATTCAGACTAGGCCCACTCAATTTTTAGAAAAGTATGCAACAGGTTTGCCATCTTGTAATAACACACCTCTAATCCAATTCCACTAGCATCACATTCCAGCTCAAAAGTCTTATTAAAATCAGGAAGTTGGAGTAAAGGAGCATGTGTCAACTTATCTTTCAACACCGTGAAGGCTTCTTCCTGTGCGGTACCCCAAACAAAAGGCACATCCTTCTTTGTAAGCTCATTGAGAGGTGCAGCAATGGTGCTGAAATCTCTCACAAAACGCCTATAGAATCCAGCGAGGCCAAGAAAACTCCTCACTTGTGTGACCGTTTTGGGCTGCATCCAACTCTCAATAGCTTCAATCTTGGCTTTATCAACTTCAATTCCCTGTGGAGTAACAACATAGCCAAGGAAAGACACTCGGTCGGTGCAAAAGGTGCACTTCCCAAGGTTACCAAACAAACGTGCATCACGTAGAGCAATAAAAACAGCACGTAAATGTTCCAAATGTTCCTCCAAAGATCTGCTATAAATCAATATGTCATCAAAGTAAACTACCACAAATCGTCCAATGAAAGCACATAAAACTTCGTTCATTAATCTCATGAAAGTACTAGGTGCATTAGTTAACCCAAAAGGCATGACTAACCACTCATATAATCCAAACTTAGTTTTAAATGCTGTTTTCCATTCATCCCCAATTTCATACGAATTTGATGGTATCCACTCATAAATCAACTTTGGAGAATATTGTAGAGCCACTCAATTCATCAAGCATATCATCTAGCCTAGGAATAGGATGACGATAACGAATAGTAATATTATTAATGCCTCTACAATCAACACACATACGCGATGTACCATCCTTTTTCGGCACTAGAATAATAGGAACAGCACAAGGACTAAGGGATTCGCGTATATAACCTTTGTCGAGAAGCTCTTGTACTTGACGCATAATCTCCTTCGTCTCCTCCGGATTGGTACGATATGGCGACGGTTTGGCGGTGAAGCACCGGGAATTAAGTCAATCGATGCTCAATCCCTCGAATAGGCGGTAATCCGGTGGCACGTCTTGTGGAAAGACGTCGGTGAACTCTGCAAAATGTTAGTGACAAAGGCGGCAAAGAGGAAGGCACGTCCTCGAATGAAAATAATGCCTCTTTGCACACAAAAGCATAGCAAACAGATTTGCTAAAATCTAGCTCATCAATATCAGATTTAGTGGCAAGTAAACATGCACTTTTCAATTTAATTTCGAAGCAACACTAGATGGTTTACTATTAGGCTTCATATGTTGCTCAAATTCTTTTGCCACAATCTGATTTTCACTCTTATTTTCTCTGTTTTGCTTTATTAGCTCTATTAATATCATCTTTCAAAATGGACTCAGGAGTCATAGGAAGCAAAGTAATATTTTATCCTTATGAACAAGAGTATCTTGATTGTTTCTACCATGGTGTCTGAAATTTTATCAAATTGCCATGGTCGACCAATTAATAAGGAACATGCTTGCATACGTACCACATCACAATCAACATAATCAGCATATGTAGAGATACTAAAATGCACACCTAACAGATCGTGTTACCTTAACCTTGCCGCTGTTGTTGAACCATTGGATGTAGTAAGGATGTGGATGTGGTCTTGTGGTGAGAGATAGCTTCTCCACCATCTCCATGCTAGCCAAGTTGTTGCAGCTCCTCCATCTATGATGGCCTTGAATAGAACGTTCCTTCACAACTCCTTTGTATGGAACAAATTATGCCTCTGATTTTGCTCAGCTTGTGTAACCTGCACACTCAAAACACGTTGAGCAACTAAACATTCATACTGTCGGCATCTTGACAGCCATGTATTGTGTCTCATGATCAGAATCATCTCCACCGTGTTCCTCATGTGTAATAAGAGCCAAAGTCTCCTCATCATAGTCACTAGCGGACTCATACCCACCATCCTCGAGCAATCATCACACGCTGAGATTTGCATTCTCTCATAAAATGTCCTCTTCCCTTACAACGACGACAAATATTATCACTTGTGTGCCCTGTTGACGCCATGGAAGAAGAAGAACTCTGTGCAGGCCAGCGGTGTGCTCTTGGCGAGATAGTGGTGGTTGTGCACCTTTCTTGTATCACGGTTGGAGGTGGCTTTGAAGGAGGTGATGGTGCGGTGGAAGTAGATGATGCACGTGCTGTCCATGATGAAGGTCGACTGCGAGAAAAGTTAGTGCGGCGCCAATGCTGTCGATCCTGCACTTCACGTTCAGCTTTACAAGCAAGATGGAATAAGCAGTGATATTATTATAATCCTTATAATCTAGAATGGTCGAATCTCTCTATTTAATCCACCCGTAAAAGCGTGCAAGCATAGCTTCATTCTCCTCAACAATACCACATCTAATCAAGCCGGTTTGTAATTCCCGATAATATTCTTCTACTAAATTTTTCCTTGTCTTAAGCGCTGCAATTTTTGAAGTAATTCACGTTGATAATATGGTGGAACCCAACGAGTACGCATAGCAGTTTTCAAAGCAGCCCAAGTATTTGGAACATGATATAATCTACAATGTTGAGACCACCAAACACATGCAAAGCTAGTGAAAGCACAAACAGCAGCAGGAACACGTCTCTCCTCGGGATATTGTAAACATGTAAATCGTTGTTCGGTTTCTAACTCCCAAGTAAGATACATATCGGGAACATATCTACCCTCAAATGGTGGAATATTCAATTTCAGTTTAGGGAGATGGTCATGATCTCGTACTGAGGGGGAGCCCTAACATTGCCATTATTTGCATGTGGGCGACACGGTGGTTGTGGTCTGGTGGTTGCACGTAGTTCGATGTTGATCAACCTCATCCTCATAATCGCCCACATACTTATCATCCTCCTCGTACCAGCAGCAGCGATGGCGAGGAGCCAAAGAAGCACCAACAACAATAGCAGCGGCACCAGAATTTTGTCCTGGCTCAATAGGAACACGCTGAGCTCGTCCATACTGATTCGGAAGGGGGCGTAGTTGTTGTCGTTGCAGAGGTGTGATAGGTACAGCCGGCGGTGGTTGTGGAAACCGCGCGAGCAATTCATCAAACTTGCTATGAAGCTTTGTTTCAAACGTCTTCTCAATGCCATCTATCTTCTCCATGGCCCCGTCAAATCTGTTTAGCACATCTTGCACCTGTCCACTCATCATTTGCTGAAATTTATCATGTAGCTGTTTGTTCCTCAGGTTCTCCCAATCAGTCTCATCGGCTTGTGATCCTACCATGGTTAGCAGCAAATAGAAACACACAAGAATATGATCCTACAGACTACTAAGAAGTGGTGGTGGTGTATCACAAACCCGTCAAGCAAATCTCAAATTCTTACCAGTTCTTACCAAAGAAGAAGCGGTGATCGGCAACCGTTGTAGTCAAAACTCTCAAAGCTTGGATAGAGCGATTACCAGGGAGAGTCCAACGCACGACGTAGATGTATGTGGAGCTGGGAAGGCTTATAATATGGTAGCAAAAAGGGTTAGCAATAATCAATTCAGAGATGCAAAGTTGAATAAACGCTCAACGACGGTACTGTGCTGGTCCTAGGCTAGACCGTGCTAGAGACGCGAGCCTAGAACTGATGAGGACATGACTACCTTGTATATGATCAAAAATATTGCATACATGCATATTTGTCAGGTGATTTCTAGTGCAAACTATTCAATAATATATTTATGTTATCCAGAACAAAAATACTTCACATACTTTTGTGTTTTGTCTAATTGCAGGTGTATGGGACATTTGTACAATCCACATATGAAGATAAGGGAAAAGGAGAAGTTTAGGTGCTGTTCAAAAAGTCTTCTCACGTCACTTTTGGGCCAAGAGAAGATAGAGTCCAAGTCTCTCACGTTCTGGATTCAGATTCAGACTGCACAGACATACCTGACTCAAAACGTCAACAACTTTTTCATACGGACTCCGAATTGGGTGATTCTTTTTTTTCTGGAAAGTAGATTTCATGCTCTTTCCAGCACAGTTGGAATCACCTTAAAAGCCGTCCGGAGCGTTGAGTTATGGACGAAACAATCTGACGCTGCACCAGAATCCGAGTCAAACTACAAGTCCAAAGGTGTTCGTCACCTCCACTTGGGCCCATTGGCCTTGTACGACCTAGGGTTAGTTTTAGGCTGCCTTGGGACGTTCTCCCACCTCCTTGGCCGCCACCTTGCTCCTATATAAGTAGATCCATCTAGTAGCTTTTCCTTGGGATTTGTTTAGTTAAAGTTAGCCATTGCAACCGTGTGCCGTTTGTGTCCAACGACCGGACCAAGACCGCTTACGGATCCCCACCTTTATCCATACTTCATACATACCGCAATATTCAGATTGCTTTTATCATATTCTTGCTTGTTCTTGATTGCTTGCGGTATAGACCTTCGTGGTCGGGTTGATTGTGCTCGGCGTGGTCAATAACCTCTCGGAGTTGGTTTAGCGATTGCTAAGGCGCAGCGTCGTGCACGTTTGTAGAGCGGATCGTCAAAGTCATCTTCACCAAATCGATAGTTATCATCTCATCGAAGATCGGGACACCCTCGCTCTATCAAGTGGTATCAGTTTTCAGGTTGCTCGGTGAGATTTTACAGTTTTCATAGTTTAGATCGCATCATCATTCATACCTATAGTCCATGAAAAAGCCACAAAAAAGTTAGATCTGTTCATCCTTTATCCAAGCCGATCGAGCCTTTGCAATTTTCGATTCGTTGCTTGCATAGTTGAATTATCGGTTGCACCGTCGTGTCGATTGCTGGTCTTAGTGTCTAGTTCCTTTAGAGTTTGAGTTCTGTTCACATTAGTCACGCCGCCATTGCATCATTATCCTTCCGCTGTCCACCATCCCATCTATTAATTTCCACCACGTGCTACGCTACTGTTCATTGTCATAATCATAGTTGAGGTCATTCACATCTTCGTCTGATCAATCTGCATCTTATCTAGTTTGTCTTGGAAAGAGGGAGAAAAAAAAAGAAAGAAAAAAAAAGAAAGAAAAAAAAGGAAAGAAAAAAAAAGAAAAAAAGAGAGAAGAAAAAGGAAAAAAAAAAGCGTGAGGAAAAAAAGAGAGAAGAATCTGTTTTGCGCACTGTTCAGTAAAACAGGTGTATCTTCCTCATACGAAGTCCGTTTTGGCTCCGTGAGTACTCAAATTGAAGCTAGCGACGAGCCGCATTTAAATAGTTGCAGAAGCTAGTTCAATATTTGACACCTCAAAATCGGCTTCTAAATAGGTCTTTTTGCCCTCCGAAGTTCGTGAACACAGCTTGTTCCAATTTTCAGGCCAGTTTTAGAATTCTTTGACTCCTCATATCAACTCGGAATTGAGTGATTCTTTTTGCATTGGAAAGCTTGAGTTAGTAGCATTCTTTGAAAGAATTTATCAGGAAATTGGCTCAAACTTTTCAAGAGGAAAATTGGAGAGAGAGTTGTTGTATGTCCTGCTTGGTAGTTGTTTTTCATCATTATCTTCACTACCGTTGTGATCTTCACTTATATCTTGCTGTCAAGAGCTACTTAGTATCCTTCATTGATGCTAGTTGTGCTACGCCGTGACCTCATTAGTGTTCTAGGCTCCGTCTCTAGTTCGGTCTAGCCTAGGACCAGCACGATACCGTCGTTGAGCGTTTATTCAACATTGCATCTCTGAATTGATTATTGCTAATCTTTTGCTACCATATATAGCCAACCCAGCTCCACATATTTCTACACCGTGTATCGTACATTCCCCGGCAATCGCTTTACACAATCTTGAGTTATTTGACATCGCTGGTTGCTGTCACCACCTGCCGCATGGTAAGAACTTGTAAGATATTGATATTTGCTTTCTTGTGAGCACTTTACAGCCACATCCTAGTAGTTCATAGGAACATTATTCTGGAATTTTGTTTCTTGTTTCTACTAATCATGACAGTCCGGAGATAGAAGTTCTTGGACGACGGACACATCTTCACCATCACGAGAGTTGGGACAACACACACAACCACATGGTCAGGTTATCTCTTTACCGTCATTTGAGGGTAGATTTAATCCTGCTATTTATTTAGCTTGGGAGTTTGAAGTAGAACAAGTTTTAGTAACCATGACTTTTACGAACTTGTGCGATACGATCTGCCACTAGAGCATTCTTGGTTTTGCTACATTTGGTGGAGTGTGCATTGTAAGAAAAACATTGATAACCAACCCACAACTTGGAAAGATTTGAAAGATGTAATGAGAAAACAGTTTTCCCTCCTTACTATAAATGCGTGAATTGCTTATAAATTTGAACAATTTAAACAAGGCAATAACACTGTTCATGCTTACTACCGAGAGTTCAAATCTTATATACATCATTGTGACATAGAAGAATCTGAGAATGATACAATGAATAGATTTTTTGTGGTTTGAACCATGATATTGAGGCAAGATTTCAGTATATTCCTCGTTGCATTCTTGGTATGTATGTTCGTGCTTGTACCTTTGAGAGACGATTCAGGAGGATGCATTGGGTGACTACAACAACTACAATTCAGTTCATGCTCACCACCATGATTGGTTCCTCCTTTATTGCACCTACTAGAGCAGCCCCACCTCGGGCGTGACATCATCAAGAGTAAGGTGCATTGTCTACGTCTGTAACTACATCAGCTACGTCTTTGCGACAAGGTATGATAAAGGTATTGATGATATAACTTCACATGAGAATGATGCATCCCTAGTTAACTTGAATACATCATGTGTTGAGCTACCCACTACTTTGATCACACCACCTATTTTTGAGGATTATGTTGATAATTTGACTATGCCATGTGATCAAACAACTGAAATACCAACAATTTTGAGAGCACCAATTGAATTAACTGTTGATGCAAAAGAATCAATGTTTAATCGTTTTGATATGACCTCTAATCTTGGTGATGATTACGTGTCGAATGACTCATTGCATGTTTGCTTATCTAAGCATGTTGTAGCATGTAAATTTGATTCAAATAAGGTTTATTCACCAATGTTGGGATGGTTTAATGATGAACATTGTCAATCTTTTGAAATAAATAAGAGCTTCACTTATATGTGCAAACTGAGTTGCAATATTTTCATGCCTTCCAGTTCTTGTGCTAATTTGTTGGCTTTAGATTTTATGAACTATGCAAGTTATTCATCTATTCATGTGTCATATATGCAAAAATCAAGGAAGTAAAATGGATGGCGTATACATATACAACATGCACACCTTGTCTCTTTTGTTAGCCACATTTCAGATTAAGCAACGCCGAGGACGGCTTTATTTTCAAAAAGGGAGGATGATGAGGACATGACTACCTTGTATATGATCAAAATATTGCATACATGCATATTTGTCGGTGATTTCTAGTGCAAACTATTCAATAATATATTTATGTTATCGAACAAAAATACTTCACATACTTTTGTGTTTTGTCTAATTGCAGGTGTATGGGACATTTGTACAATCCACATATGAAGATAAGGGAAAAGGAGAAGTTTAGGTGCTGTTCAAAAAGTCTTCTCACGTCACTTTTGGGCCAAGAGAAGATAGAGTCCAAGTCTCTCACGTTACGGATTCAGATTCGGACTGCACAGACATACCTGACTCAAAACGTCAACAACTTTTCATACGGACTCCGAATTGGGTGATTCTTTTTTGTTGGAAAGTAGATTTCATGCTCTTTCCAGCACAGTTGGAATCACCTTAAAAGCCGTCCGGAGCGTTGAGTTATGGACGAAACAATCTGACGCTGCACCAGAATCCGAGTCAAACTACAAGTCCAAAGGTGTTACGTCACCTCCACTTGGGCCCATTGGCCTTGTACGACCTAGGGTTAGTTTTAGGCTGCCTTGGGACGTTCTCCCACCTCCTTGGCCGCCACCCTTGCTCCTATATAAGTAGATCCATCTAGTAGCTTTTCCTTGGGATTTGTTTAGTTAAAGTTAGCCATTGCAACCGTGTACTTCGTTTGTGTCCAACGACCAGACCAAGACCGCTTACGGATCCCCACCTTTATCCATACTTTATACATACCGCAATATTCAGATTGCTTTTATCATATTCTTGCTTGTTCTTGATTGCTTGCGGTATAGACCTTCGTGGTCGAGTTGATTGTGCTCGGCGTGGTCAATAACCTCTCGGAGTTGGTTTAGCGATTGCTAAGGCGCAACGTCGTGCACGTTTGTAGTCGGATCGTCAAAGTCATCTTCACCAAATCGATAGTTATCATCTCATCGAAAGATCGGGACACCCTCGCTCTATCAAGAACACTAACAAAATCACGGCGCTGCACGTAAACAAGGGAGGAGCACACACTGATTTTTTTTCTTTTTTTTTCACTTTGTTTTGCACTTTTTTTCCTCTATTTTTTTTGCTCCGCAACAAATTTTTTCGAAAAAGTCTACAAATGGTCTAAAACTGCCTAGCCAAATTTTTCAGACTTAGTTTTTTTTTGAAGCTGGAACTATTTTTCTTCTGCGGATGGCTCGGAAGTTGGAGTCCTTCTCATCACGACTCGGAGTATCGCGTGATCTGGAAATCGAGAACAATGCAACAATTCTTGGACTCGGACTAGGACTGGTGGCGGAGATGAAACTGGTGGGGCGCGGACTGGTGGCGAGAGATGAATCTGGTGGAACTTCGGATTGGTGGCGGAGATGAATCTGGTGGAACTTCGGACGGTGGCGGATATATGTTGCGAGTGAACTCGGATTGGCGTGATGGCGGCGGATATGTGGTGGCGTATATGGATTCGGATTGGCGGCGATGATGCGGTGGTGATATATGGCAGCGGCGGACGTGACAACTGTGAACGAACTCGAAACTCTAAAAGACTAGGCGCTAAGACCAGCAACTTGACACGACGATGCAACCACAAATTCAACAAAGCAAATCTGAGAAAAGATTATGCAAAGGCTTAGATTGGTTCGGATGGGATGAACTAACCTAATTTTTTGGCTTTTTCGTGGACTATAGGTATGAAGAACAGACTTGATCTAAACTACGAAAAACTGTAAAATCTCACCAAGCAACCTGGAAATCTGATACCACTTGATAGAGGCAAAGTGTCCCGTCTTTCGATGAGATGGTGGATTTCGCTTTGGTGGAAGTCGACTTTGACGATCCGACTACGAACGTGCGAGGACGTCGCGCCTTAGCAATCGCTAAACCAACTCCGAGAGGTTATTGACCACGCCGAACACGATCAACGACCACGAGGTCTATTTCCTGCGAGCAAGCGAAGAACAAGCAAGAAGCTGAGATTGCAATCTGGATATTGCGACATTAAGTAGGACTTTTGGTACGAAAGTCAAAGAACATCATTAAATCATTTGTTTTTATAGACAAGTTTACGGACCCATTGGCACTTCCTTTTGAAGGAAATTCGAGAGATTATGTTGCTTATAGACATTAGCCCCCTGGTAGGGACAAGCGTACCTTCTGCGGATGCTCTATGATCCGGGCTATCTCATTTGGCGTAAATTGAAGAAAATCCAGCGGCTATATGCCTTATTCTCCTTGTTTTCGCGGATGGCATCTTTGTAACTCATGCGCGTGAAAGCCAAGAACAAAAGGGCATTCTCGCATCGGTCGATATATATGTGGAAGCGATATCTCCTCTATAGAGGACAAGAAATTTTAGGGCAATCGGGCAAAAAGCGCATGAGAAAATGAAGTACTTTCAAGGGCGCCATAGAAAGGACAGATGTTCACTAAAGCGGTCATAATTTTGTCATTGAGTCCGTGTCGGACCCATAAGTACTCAAACTGCTTTCATGGCGGTCTGTGAATCAAAAATACTCACGCTTGCGCTAGGAGGCCGGAGTACCCTCAAATTCAGCCTTAAGCAGGACTTTTTGTACGAAAGTCAAAGAACATCATTCGTCATTGTTTTTGAGACAAGTTTACGAACCCATTGGCACTTCCTTTTGAAGGAAATTCGAGAGATTATGTTGCTTATAGACATTAGCCCCCTGGTAGGGACAAGCGTACCTTCTGCGGATGCTCTATGATCCGGGATCTCATTTGGCCGTAAATTGAAGAAAATCCGGTGGCTATATGCCTTATTCTCCTTGTTTTCGCGGATGGCATCTTTGTAACTCATGCGGCGTGAAAGCCAAGAACAAAAGGCATTCTCGCATCGTTCAATATATATGTGGAAGCGATATCTCCTCTATAGAGGACAAGAAATTTTAGGGCAATCGGGCAAAAAGCATGCGAGAAAATGAAGTACTTTCAAGGGCGCCATAGAATGGACGGATGTTCACTAAAGCGGTCATAATTTTGTCATTGGTCCGTGTCGGACCCATAAGTACTCAAACTGCTTTCATGGCGAGAGCGCGAATCAAAAATACTCACGCTTGCGCCGGGAGGCCGGAGTACCCTCAAATTCAGCCTTAAGCAGGACTTTTGGTACGAAAGTCAAAGAACATCATTAAATCATTTGTTTTTGAGACAAGTTTACGGACCCATTGGCACTTCCTTTTGAAGGAAATTCGAGAGATTATGTTGCTTATAGACATTAGCCCCTGGTAGGGACAAGCGTACCTTCTGCGGATGCTCTATGATCCGGGCTATCTCATTTGGCGTAAATTGAAGAAAATCCAGTGACTATATGCCTTATTCTCCTTGTTTTAGCGGATGGCATCTTTGTAACTCATGCGGCGTGAAAGCCAAGAACAAAAGGGCATTCTGGCATCGGTCAATATATATGTGGAAACGATATCTCCTCTATAGAGGACAAGAAATTTTAGGGAAATCGGCGAAAAGCGCGAGAAAATGAAGTACTTTCAAGGACGCCATAGAAAGACGGATGTTCACTAAAGCGGTCATAATTTTGTCATTGAGTCCGTGTCGGACCCATAAGTACTCAAACTGCTTTCATGGCGGTATGTGAATCAAAAATACTCCACGCTTGCGCCGGAGGAGGCGGAGTACCCTCAAATTCAGCCTTAAGCAGGACTTTTGGCCTGAAAGTCAAAGAACATCATTAAATCATTGTTTTTCAGACAAGTTTACGAACCCATTGGCACTTCCTTTTGAAGGAAATTCGAGAGATTATGTTGCTTATAGACATTAGCCCCTGGTAGGGACAAGCGTACCTTCTGCGGATGCTCTATGATCGGGCTATCTCATTTGGCCGTAAATTGAAGAAAATCCATGACTATATGCCTTATTCTCCTTGTTTTTCGCGGATGGCATCTTTGTAACTCATGCGCGTGAAAGCCAAGAACAAAAGGCATTCTGGCATCGGTCAATATATATGTGGAAGCGATATCTCCTCTATAGAGGACAAGAAATTTTAGGGCAATCGGGCAAAAAGCGCGCGAGAAAATGAAGTACTTTCAAGGACGCCATAGAATGGACGGATGTTCACTAAAGCGGTCATAATTTTTTCATTGGTCCGTGTCGGACCCATAAGTACTCAAACTGCTTTCATGGCGGCTTGAATCAAAAATACTCACGCTTGCGCGGGAGGCCGGAGTACCCTCAAATTCAGCCTTAAGCAGGACTTTTTGTACGAAAGTCAAAGAACATCATTAAATCGCTTTTTTTAGACAAGTTTACGAACCCATTGGCACTTCCTTTTGAAGGAAATTCGAGAGATTATGTTGCTTATAGACATTAGCCCCCTGGTAGGGACAAAGCGTACCTTCTGCGGATGCTCTATGATCCGGGCTATCTCATTTGGCGTAAATTGAAGAAAATCCAATGCTATATGCCTTATTCTCCTTGTTTT
This sequence comes from Aegilops speltoides, assembly GCA_021437245.1. Classification (NCBI taxonomy): domain Eukaryota; kingdom Viridiplantae; phylum Streptophyta; class Magnoliopsida; order Poales; family Poaceae; genus Aegilops; species Aegilops speltoides. The sequence goes on from CM038147.1 coordinate 297,837,395, forward strand.
CGCGGATGGCATCTTTGTAACTCATGCGCGTGAAAGCCAAGAACAAAAGGGCATTCTGGCATCGGTCAATATATATGTGGAAGCGATATCTCCTCTATGAGGACAAGAAATTTTAGGGAAATCGGCAAAAAAGCGCGCGAGAAAATGAAGTACTTTCAAGGGCGCCATAGAAAGGACAGATGTTCACTAAAGCGGTCATAATTTTGTCATTGAGTCCGTGTCGGACCCATAAGTACTCAAACTGCTTTCATGGCGAGTATGTGAATCAAAAATACTCACGCTTCCACCGGGAGGCGGAGTACCCTCAAATTCAGCCTTAAGCAGGACTTTTGGTACGAAAGTCAAAGAACATCATTAAATCATTGTTTTTCAGACAAGTTTACGAACCCATTGGCACTTCCTTTTGAAGGAAATTCGAGAGATTATGTTGCTTATAGACATTAGCCCCCTGGTAGGGACAAGCGTACCTTCTGCGGATGCTCTATGATCCGGGCTATCTCATTTGGCCGTAAATTGAAGAAAATCCAGTGACTATATGCCTTATTCTCCTTGTTTTTCGCGGATGGCATCTTTGTAACTCATGCGCGTGAAAGCCAAGAACAAAAAGGCATTCTCGCATCGGTCAATATATATGTGGAAGCGATATCTCCTCTATAGAGGACAAGAAATTTTGGGGCAATCAATCGGCAAAAAGCGCGAGAAAATGAAGTACTTTCAAGGGCGCCATAGAAAGGACAGATGTTCACTAAAGCGGTCATAATTTTGTCATTTGGTCCGTGTCGGACCCATAAGTACTCAAACTGCTTTCATGGCGGTGAATCAAAAATACTCACGCTTGCGCCGGGAGGCCGGAGTACCCTCAAATTCAGCCTTAAGCAGGACTTTTTGCCACGAAAGTCAAAGAACATCATTAAATCATTGTTTTTTAGACAAGTTTACGAACCCATTGGCACTTCCTTTTGAAGGAAATTCGAGAGATTATGTTGCTTATAGACATTAGCCCCCTGGTAGGGACAAGCGTACCTTCTGCGGATGCTCTATGATCCGGGCTATCTCATTTGGCGTAAATTGAAGAAAATCCAATGACTATATGCCTTATTCTCCTTGTTTTCGCGGATGGCATCTTTGTAACTCATGCGGCGTGAAAGCCAAGAACAAAAGGCATTCTCGCATCGTTCAATATATATGTGGAAGCGATATCTCCTCTATAGAGGACAAGAAATTTTAGGGCAATCGGCAAAAAGCGCGCGAGAAAATGAAGTACTTTCAAGGGCGCCATAGAATGGACAGATGTTCACTAAAGCGGTCATAATTTTGTCATTGGTCCGTGTCGGACCCATAAGTACTCAAACTGCTTTCATGGCGAGTATGTGAATCAAAAAATACTCCGCTTGCGCCGGGAGGCCGGAGTACCCTCAAATTCAGCCTTAAGCAGGACTTTTTGGTACGAAAGTCAAAGAACATCATTAATCATTTGTTTTTCAGACAAGTTTACGAACCCATTGGCACTTCCTTTTGAAGGAAATTCGAGAGATTATGTTGCTTATAGACATTAGCCCCTGGTAGGGACAAGCGTACCTTCTGCGGATGCTCTATGATCAAGGCTATCTCATTTGGCCGTAAATTGAAGAAAATCCAGTGACTATATGCCTTATTCTCCTTGTTTTCGCGGATGGCATCTTTGTAACTCATGCGCGTGAAAGCCAAGAACAAAGGGCATTCTCGCATCGGTCAATATATATGTGGAAGCGATATCTCCTCTATAGAGGACAAGAAATTTTAGGGCAATCGGGCAAAAAGCGCGCGAGAAAATGAAGTACTTTCAAGGGCGCCATAGAATGGACGGATGTTCACTAAAGCGGTCATAATTTTGTCATTTGAGTCCGTGTCGGACCCATAAGTACTCAAACTGCTTTCATGGCGATGTGCATGAATCAAAAATACTCCCGCTTGCGCGGGAGGCGGAGTACCCTCAAATTCAGCCTTAAGCAGGACTTTTTGGTACGAAAGTCAAAGAACATCATTAAATCTTTGTTTTTAGACAAGTTTACGAACCCATTGGCACTTCCTTTTGAAGGAAATTCGAGAGATTATGTTGCTTATAGACATTAGCCCCTGGTAGGGACAAGCGTACCTTCTGCGGATGCTCTATGATCGGGCTATCTCATTTGGCGTAAATTGAAGAAAATCCAATGCTATATGCCTTATTCTCCTTGTTTTCGCGGATGGCATCTTTGTAACTCATGCGGCGTGAAAGCCAAGAACAAAAAGGCATTCTGGCATCGTTCAATATATATGTGGAAGCGATATCTCCTCTATAGAGGACAAGAAATTTTAGGGCAATCGGCAAAAAGCATGCGAGAAAATGAAGTACTTTCAAGGATTGCCATAGAATGGACGGATGTTCACTAAAGCGGTCATAATTTTGTCATTGAGTCCGTGTCGGACCCATAAGTACTCAAACTGCTTCATGGCGAGAGCTTGAATCAAAAATACTCCACGCTTGCGCGGGAGGCCGGAGTACCCTCAAATTCAGCCTTAAGCAGGACTTTTTGGTACGAAAGTCAAAGAACATCATTAAATCATTGTTTTTGAGACAAGTTTACGAACCCATTGGCACTTCCTTTTGAAGGAAATTCGAGAGATTATGTTGCTTATAGACATTAGCCCCCTGGTAGGGACAAGCGTACCTTCTGCGGATGCTCTATGATCCGGGCTATCTCATTTGGCCGTAAATTGAAGAAAATCCAATGACTATATGCCTTATTCTCCTTGTTTTCGCGGATGGCATCTTTGTAACTCATGCGGCGTGAAAGCCAAGAACAAAAGGGCATTCTGGCATCGGTCGATATATATGTGGAAGCGATATCTCCTCTATAGAGGACAAGAAATTTTGGGGCAATCGGCAAAAGCGCGAGAAAATGAAGTACTTTCAAGGACTGCCATAGAATGGACAGATGTTCACTAAAGCGGTCATAATTTTGTCATTGGAGTCCGTGTCGGACCCATAAGTACTCAAACTGCTTTCATGGCGAAGCGCTTGAATCAAAAATACTCCCGCTTGCGCCGGGAGGCGGAGTACCCTCAAATTCAGCCTTAAGCAGGACTTTTGTACGAAAGTCAAAGAACATCATTAAATCATTGTTTTTAGACAAGTTTACGAACCCATTGGCACTTCCTTTTGAAGGAAATTCGAGAGATTATGTTGCTTATAGACATTAGCCCCCTGGTAGGGACAAAGCGTACCTTCTGCGGATGCTCTATGATCAGGCTATCTCATTTGGCCGTAAATTGAAGAAAATCCAAAGGCTATATGCCTTATTCTCCTTGTTTTCGCGGATGGCATCTTTGTAACTCATGCGGCGTGAAAGCCAAGAACAAAAGGCATTCTGGCATCGTTCAATATATATGTGGAAGCGATATCTCCTCTATAGAGGACAAGAAATTTTAGGGCAATCGGGCAAAAAAGCGCGAGAAAATGAAGTACTTTCAAGGGGCGCCATAGAATGGACGGATGTTCACTAAAGCGGTCATAATTTTGTCATTGGTCCGTGTCGGACCCATAAGTACTCAAACTGCTTTCATGGCGAGCGCTTGAATCAAAAATACTCCCGCTTGCGCGGGAGGCCGGAGTACCCTCAAATTCAGCCTTAAGCAGGACTTTTGGTACGAAAGTCAAAGAACATCATTAAATCATTGTTTTTCAGACAAGTTTACGAACCCATTGGCACTTCCTTTTGAAGGAAATTCGAGAGATTATGTTGCTTATAGACATTAGCCCCCTGGTAGGGACAAGCGTACCTTCTGCGGATGCTCTATGATCAAGGCTATCTCATTTGGCGTAAATTGAAGAAAATCCAATGACTATATGCCTTATTCTCCTTGTTTTCGCGGATGGCATCTTTGTAACTCATGCGGCGTGAAAGCCAAGAACAAAAGGCATTCTGGCATCGGTCAATATATATGTGGAAGCGATATCTCCTCTATAGAGGACAAGAAATTTTGGGGCAATCGGCAAAAAAGCGCGCGAGAAAATGAAGTACTTTCAAGGGCTGCCATAGAATGGACGGATGTTCACTAAAGCGGTCATAATTTTGTCATTTGAGTCCATGTCGGACCCATAAGTACTCAAACTGCTTTCATGGCGAACTGTGAATCAAAAATACTCCCGCTTGCGCCGGGAGGCCGGAGTACCCTCAAATTCAGCCTTAAGCAGGACTTTTGGTACGAAAGTCAAAGAACATCATTAAATCATTGTTTTTTAGACAAGTTTACGAACCCATTGGCACTTCCTTTTGAAGGAAATTCGAGAGATTATGTTGCTTATAGACATTAGCCCCCTGGTAGGGACAAAGCGTACCTTCTGCGGATGCTCTATGATCCGGGCTATCTCATTTGGCGTAAATTGAAGAAAATCCAAAGGCTATATGCCTTATTCTCCTTGTTTTCGCGGATGGCATCTTTGTAACTCATGCGCGTGAAAGCCAAGAACAAAAGGCATTCTGGCATCGTTCAATATATATGTGGAAGCGATATCTCCTCTATAGAGGACAAGAAATTTTAGGGCAATCAGGCAAAAAGCGCGAGAAAATGAAGTACTTTCAAGGGCGCCATAGAATGGACAGATGTTCACTAAAGCGGTCATAATTTTGTCATTGGTCCGTGTCGGACCCATAAGTACTCAAACTGCTTTCATGGCGGAGCCGTGAATCAAAAATACTCCCGCTTGCGCGGAGAGGCGGAGTACCCTCAAATTCAGCCTTAAGCAGGACTTTTGGTACGAAAGTCAAAGAACATCATTAAATCATTGTTTTTCAGACAAGTTTACGAACCCATTGGCACTTCCTTTTGAAGGAAATTCGAGAGATTATGTTGCTTATAGACATTAGCCCCCTGGTAGGGACAAGCGTACCTTCTGCGGATGCTCTATGATCCGGGCGATCTCATTTGGCCGTAAATTGAAGAAAATCCAGTGACTATATGCCTTATTCTCCTTGTTTTTGCGGATGGCATCTTTGTAACTCATGCGGCGTGAAAGCCAAGAACAAAAGGGCATTCTGGCATCGGTCGATATATATGTGGAAGCGATATCTCCTCTATAGAGGACAAGAAATTTTAGGGCAATCGAGGCAAAAGCGCGAGAAAATGAAGTACTTTCAAGGACATCATAGAATGGACGGATGTTCACTAAAGCGGTCATAATTTTGTCATTGAGTCCGTGTCGGACCCATAAGTACTCAAACTGCTTTCATGGCGAGCCTGCGAATCAAAAATACTCCCGCTTGCGCGGGAGGCCGGAGTACCCTCAAATTCAGCCTTAAGCAGGACTTTTTTGTACGAAAGTCAAAGAACATCATTAAATCTTTGTTTTTTAGACAAGTTTACGAACCCATTGGCACTTCCTTTTGAAGGAAATTCGAGAGATTATGTTGCTTATAGACATTAGCCCCCTGGTAGGGACAAAGCGTACCTTCTGCGGATGCTCTATGATCCGGGCTATCTCATTTGGCGTAAATTGAAGAAAATCCAAAGGCTATATGCCTTATTCTCCTTGTTTTAGCGGATGGCATCTTTGTAACTCATGCGGCGTGAAAGCCAAGAACAAAAGGCATTCTGGCATCGTTCAATATATATGTGGAAGCGATATCTCCTCTATAGAGGACAAGAAATTTTAGGGCAATCGGGCAAAAAGCGCGCGAGAAAATGAAGTACTTTCAGGGCGCCATAGAATGGACAGATGTTCACTAAAGCGGTCATAATTTTGTCATTGGTCCGTGTCGGACCCATAAGTACTCAAACTGCTTTCATGGCGAGCGTGAATCAAAAATACTCCCGCTTGCGCCCGGGAGGCCGGAGTACCCTCAAATTCAGCCTTAAGCAGGACTTTTTGGCCCGAAAGTCAAAGAACATCATTAAATCATTGTTTTTCAGACAAGTTTACGAACCCATTGGCACTTCCTTTTGAAGGAAATTCGAGAGATTATGTTGCTTATAGACATTAGCCCCCTGGTAGGGACAAGCGTACCTTCTGCGGATGCTCTATGATCCAGGCGATCTCATTTGGCCGTAAATTGAAGAAAATCCAGTGACTATATGCCTTATTCTCCTTGTTTTAGCGGATGGCATCTTTGTAACTCATGCGGCGTGAAAGCCAAGAACAAAAGGGCATTCTGGCATCGGTCAATATATATGTGGAAGCGATATCTCCTCTATAGAGGACAAGAAATTTTGGGGCAATCGGGCAAAAAGCATGCGAGAAAATGAAGTACTTTCAAGGACTGCCATAGAATGGACAGATGTTCACTAAAGCGGTCATAATTTTGTCATTGAGTCCGTGTCGGACCCATAAGTACTCAAACTGCTTTCATGGCGAGCCTTGAATCAAAAATACTCCCGCTTGCGCCGGGAGGCCGGAGTACCCTCAAATTCAGCCTTAAGCAGGACTTTTTGTACGAAAGTCAAAGAACATCATTAAATCATTTGTTTTTTTAGACAAGTTTACGAACCCATTGGCACTTCCTTTTGAAGGAAATTCGAGAGATTATGTTGCTTATAGACATTAGCCCCCTGGTAGGGACAAGCGTACCTTCTGCGGATGCTCTATGATCCGGGCTATCTCATTTGGCCGTAAATTGAAGAAAATCCAATGGCTATATGCCTTATTCTCCTTGTTTTTTTTCGCGGATGGCATCTTTGTAACTCATGCGGCGTGAAAGCCAAGAACAAAAGGCATTCTGGCATCGTTCAATATATATGTGGAAGCGATATCTCCTCTATAGAGGACAAGAAATTTTAGGGCAATCGAGGCAAAAAGCGCGCGAGAAAATGAAGTACTTTCAAGGGCGCCATAGAATGGACAGATGTTCACTAAAGCGGTCATAATTTTGTCATTGGTCCGTGTCGGACCCATAAGTACTCAAACTGCTTTGCGGCGAGCGTGAATCAAAAATACTCCCGCTTGCGCCGGGAGGCCGGAGTACCCTCAAATTCAGCCTTAAGCAGGACTTTTTGGTACGAAAGTCAAAGAACATCATTAAATCGCTGTTTTTCAGACAAGTTTACGAACCCATTGGCACTTCCTTTTGAAGGAAATTCGAGAGATTATGTTGCTTATAGACATTAGCCCCCTGGTAGGGACAAGCGTACCTTCTGCGGATGCTCTATGATCGGGCTATCTCATTTGGCGTAAATTGAAGAAAATCCAGTGACTATATGCCTTATTCTCCTTGTTTTGGCGGATGGCATCTTTGTAACTCATGCGGCGTGAAAGCCAAGAACAAAAGGGCATTCTGGCATCGGTCAATATATATGTGGAAGCGATATCTCCTCTATAGAGGACAAGAAATTTTAGGGCAATCGGCAAAAAGCGCGCGAGAAAATGAAGTACTTTCAAGGACTGCCATAGAATGGACGGATGTTCACTAAAGCGGTCATAATTTTGTCATTGAGTCCGTGTCGGACCCATAAGTACTCAAACTGCTTTCATGGCGAGCTTGAATCAAAAATACTCCCGCTTGCGCCGGGAGGCGGAGTACCCTCAAATTCAGCCTTAAGCAGGACTTTTGGCCTGAAAGTCAAAGAACATCATTCGTTCTTTGTTTTTTAGACAAGTTTACGAACCCATTGGCACTTCCTTTTGAAGGAAATTCGAGAGATTATGTTGCTTATAGACATTAGCCCCCTGGTAGGGACAAGCGTACCTTCTGCGGATGCTCTATGATCGGGCTATCTCATTTGGCGTAAATTGAAGAAAATCCAGCGGCTATATGCCTTATTCTCCTTGTTTTCGCGGATGGCATCTTTGTAACTCATGCGGCGTGAAAGCCAAGAACAAAAGGCATTCTGGCATCGTTCAATATATATGTGGAAGCGATATCTCCTCTATAGAGGACAAGAAATTTTAGGGCAATCGGGCAAAAAGCGCGCGAAAATGAAGTACTTTCAAGGGCGCCATAGAATGGACGGATGTTCACTAAAGCGGTCATAATTTTGTCATTGGTCCGTGTCGGACCCATAAGTACTCAAACTGCTTCATGGCGGCGTGAATCAAAAATACTCCCGCTTGCGCCGGGAGGCCGGAGTACCCTCAAATTCAGCCTTAAGCAGGACTTTTGGCCCGAAAGTCAAAGAACATCATTAAATCATTGTTTTTCAGACAAGTTTACGAACCCATTGGCACTTCCTTTTGAAGGAAATTCGAGAGATTATGTTGCTTATAGACATTAGCCCCCTGGTAGGGACAAGCGTACCTTCTGCGGATGCTCTATGATCAAGGCTATCTCATTTGGCGTAAATTGAAGAAAATCCAGTGACTATATGCCTTATTCTCCTTGTTTTCGCGGATGGCATCTTTGTAACTCATGCGGCGTGAAAGCCAAGAACAAAAGGGCATTCTGGCATCGGTCAATATATATGTGGAAGCGATATCTCCTCTATAGAGGACAAGAAATTTTAGGGCAATCGGCAAAAAAAGCAGCGAGAAAATGAAGTACTTTCAAGGGGCGCCATAGAATGGACAGATGTTCACTAAAGCGGTCATAATTTTGTCATTGAGTCCGTGTCGGACCCATAAGTACTCAAACTGCTTTCATGGCGAAACAGCGAATCAAAAATACTCACGCTTGCGCGGGAGGCCGGAGTACCCTCAAATTCAGCCTTAAGCAGGACTTTTTGGCCGAAAGTCAAAGAACATCATTCATCGCTGTTTTTAGACAAGTTTACGAACCCATTGGCACTTCCTTTTGAAGGAAATTCGAGAGATTATGTTGCTTATAGACATTAGCCCCCTGGTAGGGACAAGCGTACCTTCTGCGGATGCTCTATGATCCGGGCTATCTCATTTGGCGTAAATTGAAGAAAATCCAAAGGCTATATGCCTTATTCTCCTTGTTTTAGCGGATGGCATCTTTGTAACTCATGCGGCGTGAAAGCCAAGAACAAAAGGCATTCTGGCATCGTTCAATATATATGTGGAAACGATATCTCCTCTATAGAGGACAAGAAATTTTAGGGCAATCGGGCAAAAAGCACGAGAAAATGAAGTACTTTCAAGGACGCCATAGAAAGGACAGATGTTCACTAAAGCGGTCATAATTTTGTCATTGGTCCGTGTCGGACCCATAAGTACTCAAACTGCTTTCATGGCGAGCGTGAATCAAAAATACTCGCCGCTTGCCGGGAGGCCGGAGTACCCTCAAATTCAGCCTTAAGCAGGACTTTTGGTACGAAAGTCAAAGAACATCATTAAATCATTGTTTTTCGGACAAGTTTACGAACCCATTGGCACTTCCTTTTGAAGGAAATTCGAGAGATTATGTTGCTTATAGACATTAGCCCCCTGGTAGGGACAAGCGTACCTTCTGCGGATGCTCTATGATCCGGGCTATCTCATTTGGCGTAAATTGAAGAAAATCCAGTGACTATATGCCTTATTCTCCTTGTTTTTGCGGATGGCATCTTTGTAACTCATGCGGCGTGAAAGCCAAGAACAAAAAGGCATTCTGGCATCGGTCAATATATATGTGGAAACGATATCTCCTCTATAGAGGACAAGAAATTTTAGGGCAATCGGCAAAAAGCGCGCGAGAAAATGAAGTACTTTCAAGGGCGCCATAGAATGGACGGATGTTCACTAAAGCGGTCATAATTTTGTCATTGAGTCCGTGTCGGACCCATAAGTACTCAAACTGCTTTCATGGCGACCTTGAATCAAAAATACTCCCGCTTGCGCCGGGAGGCCGGAGTACCCTCAAATTCAGCCTTAAGCAGGACTTTTGGCCCGAAAGTCAAAGAACATCATTCATTCATTGTTTTATAGACAAGTTTACGAACCCATTGGCACTTCCTTTTGAAGGAAATTCGAGAGATTATGTTGCTTATAGACATTAGCCCCCTGGTAGGGACAAGCGTACCTTCTGCGGATGCTCTATGATCGGGCTATCTCATTTGGCCGTAAATTGAAGAAAATCCAAGGCTATATGCCTTATTCTCCTTGTTTTAGCGGATGGCATCTTTGTAACTCATGCGGCGTGAAAGCCAAGAACAAAAGGGCATTCCTAGCATCGGTCAATATATATGTGGAAACGATATCTCCTCTATAGAGGACAAGAAATTTTAGGGAAATCGAGGCAAAAAAGCGCGCGAGAAAATGAAGTACTTTCAAGGACGCCATAGAAAGGACAGATGTTCACTAAAGCGGTCATAATTTTGTCATTTGAGTCCGTGTCGGACCCATAAGTACTCAAACTGCTTTGGCGGCCTGTGAATCAAAAATACTCCACGCTTGCGCCAGGAGGCCGGAGTACCCTCAAATTCAGCCTTAAGCAGGACTTTTTGGTACGAAAGTCAAAGAACATCATTAAATCATTGTTTTTCGGACAAGTTTACGAACCCATTGGCACTTCCTTTTGAAGGAAATTCGAGAGATTATGTTGCTTATAGACATTAGCCCCCTGGTAGGGACAAGCGTACCTTCTGCGGATGCTCTATGATCAAGGCTATCTCATTTGGCCGTAAATTGAAGAAAATCCAGCGACTATATGCCTTATTCTCCTTGTTTTCGCGGATGGCATCTTTGTAACTCATGCGGCGTGAAAGCCAAGAACAAAAGGCATTCTGGCATCGGTCAATATATATGTGGAAGCGATATCTCCTCTATAGAGGACAAGAAATTTTGGGGCAATCGGCAAAAAGCGCGCGAGAAAATGAAGTACTTTCAAGGGCGCCATAGAATGGACAGATGTTCACTAAAGCGGTCATAATTTTGTCATTGAGTCCGTGTCGGACCCATAAGTACTCAAACTGCTTTCTGGCGAGCGAGCTTGAATCAAAAATACTCCCGCTTGCGCCGGGAGGCCGAGTACCCTCAAATTCAGCCTTAAGCAGGACTTTTTGTACGAAAGTCAAAGAACATCATTCGTTCTTTGTTTTTATAGACAAGTTTACGACCCATTGGCACTTCCTTTTGAAGGAAATTCGAGAGATTATGTTGCTTATAGACATTAGCCCCCTGGTAGGGACAAGCGTACCTTCTGCGGATGCTCTATGATCCGGGCTATCTCATTTGGCCGTAAAATGAAGAAAATCCAAGGCTATATGCCTTATTCTCCTTGTTTTCGCGGATGGCATCTTTGTAACTCATGCGCGTGAAAGCCAAGAACAAAAGTGCATTCTGGCATCGGTCAATATATATGTGGAAGCGATATCTCCTCTATAGAGGACAAGAAATTTTAGGGCAATCGGCAAAAAAGCGCGAGAAAATGAAGTACTTTCAAGGACGCCATAGAAAGGACGGATGTTCACTAAAGCGGTCATAATTTTGTCATTTGAGTCCGTGTCGGACCCATAAGTACTCAAACTGCTTTCATGGCGAAGTATGTGAATCAAAAATACTCCCGTTTGCGCGGGAGGCCGAGTACCCTCAAATTCAGCCTTAAGCAGAACTTTTGGTACGAAAGTCAAAGAACATCATTAAATCGCTGTTTTTCAGACAAGTTTACGAACCCATTGGCACTTCCTTTTGAAGGAAATTCGAGAGATTATGTTGCTTATAGACATTAGCCCCTGGTAGGGACAAGCGTACCTTCTGCGGATGCTCTATGATCCGGGCGATCTCATTTGGCGTAAATTGAAGAAAATCCAGCGACTATATGCCTTATTCTCCTTGTTTTAGCGGATGGCATCTTTGTAACTCATGCGGCGTGAAAGCCAAGAACAAAAGGCATTCTGGCATCGGTCAATATATATGTGGAAACGATATCTCCTCTATAGAGGACAAGAAATTTTAGGGCAATCGGGCAAAAAGCGCGAGAAAATGAAGTACTTTCAAGGACTGCCATAGAATGGACGGATGTTCACTAAAGCGGTCATAATTTTGTCATTGAGTCCGTGTCGGACCCATAAGTACTCAAACTGCTTTCATGGCGACGCCTTAAGCAGGATATAAATCAAAAATACTCCCGCTTGCGGGAGGCCGGAGTAGCCTCAAATTCAGCCTTAAGCAGGACTTTTTGTGAAAGTCGATCATTCGTTTTGATGAGATGATAGACTGGATTTCGATTTGGTGAAGCGACTTTGGCGATCCGACTACAAGCGTGCCTGACGTTGTGCCTTAGCAATCGCTAAACCAACTCCGAGAGGTTATTGACCACGCGAGCACAATCAACGACCACGAAGGTCTATTCTGCAAGCAATCGAAGAACAAGCAAGAATATGATAAAAGCAATCTGAATATTGCGAGTATGTATGAAGTATTGATAAAGGTGGGGATCCGTAAGCGGTCTTGGTGCAGTCGTTGGACACAAGCGAAGTACGAAGTTGCAATGGCTAACTTTTAACTAAACAAATCCCAAGGAAAAGCTACTAGATGGATCTATTTATATAGGAGCAAGGGGTGGCGGCCAAGGAGGTGGGAGGACGTCCCAAGGCAGCCTAAAACTAACCCTAGGTCGTACAAGGCCAATGGGCCCAAGTGGAGGTGGCGTAACACCTTTGGACTTGTGGTTTGACTCGGATTCTGGTGCAGCGTCAGATTGTTTTGTCCATAACTCAACGCTCCGGACGTATTTTAAGGTGATTCAAATTGTGCTGGAAAGAGCATGAAATCTACTTTCAACAAAAAGAATCACCCAATTCGAGTCCGTATGAAAAAGTTGTTGACGTTTTGAGTCAGGTATGTCTGTGCAGTCGAATCTGAATCGAGAACGTGAGAGACTTGGACTCTATCTTCTCTTGGCCCAAAAGTGACGTGAGAAGACTTTTGAACAGCACCTAAACTTCTCCTTTTCCCTTATCTTCATATGTGGATTGTACAAATGTCCCACACACCTGCAATTAGACAAAACACAAAAGTATGTGAAGTATTTTTGTTACGGATAACATAAATATATTATTGAATAGTTTGCACTAGAAATCACACGACAAATATGCATGTATGCAATATTTTGGTCTTATCCAAGGTAGTCATGTCCTCATCATCCTCCCTTCTTGAAAACAAAGCCGTCCTCGGCGTTGCTTAATCTGAAATGTGGCTAACAAAAGAGACAAGGTGTACATGTTGTATATGTATCGTCATCCATTTTACTTCCCTTGATTTTTGCATATATGACACATGAATAGATGAGTAACTTGCATAGTTCATAAAATCTAAAGCCAACAAATTAGCACAAGAACTAGAAGGCATGAAAATATTGCAACTCGGTTTGCACATATAAGTGAAGCTCTTATTTATTTCAAAAGATTGACAATGTTCATCATTAAACCATCCCAACATTGGTGAATAAACCTTACTTGCATCAAATTTACATGCTACAATATGCTTAAATAAGCAAACATGCAATGAGTCATTCGACACAGAATCATCACCAAGATTAGAGGTCATATCAAAAGCGATTAAACATTGATTCTTTTGCATCAACAGTTAATTCAATGGGTGCACTCAAAATTGTTGGTATTTGGTTGTTTGATCACATGGCGCATTCATGGCGGTATCAAGATTCTCTAAAATAGGTGTTGTGCTCAAATCACTAGGTAACTCAACACATGATGCATTCAAGTTAACTAGGGATGCATCATTCTCATGTGAAGTTATATCATCAATACCTTCTTTGTTACCTTATGCAAAGGCGTGGCTGATGTAGGTACAGAGGCGTAGACAATGCACCATACTCTTGAGATGATGTCGCTCACAATCCGAGGTGGGGCTGCTCTAGTAGGTGCAATGGTGGAGGAACCAACCGGCGGTGGTGAGCATGAACTGGAATAGTAGTTGTTGTAGTCACCCAATGCATCCTCCTGTAATTGTCTCTCAAAGGTACAAGCACGAACATACATACCGGTAATGCAACGAGGAATATCTGAAATCTTGCCCGAATATCATGGTTCAAACCACCAAAAATCTATTCATTGTATCATCCTCAGATTCTTCTATGTCACAATGATGCATATAAGATTTGAACTCTTGGTAGTAAGTATGAACAGTGTTATTGCCTTGTTTAAATTGTTCAAATTTGCGAAGCAATTCACGACGATAGTAAGGAGGGAAAAACTGTTTTCTCATTACATCTTTCAAATCTTTCCAAGTTGTGGGTTGGTTATCAATGTTTTTCTTACAATGCACACTCCACCAAGCAGAAGCAAAACCAGTAAATGCTCTAGTGGCAGCTCGTACTCGCTCAAGTTCGGAAAAAACATGTTGACTAAAACTTGTTCTACTTCAAGCTCCCAAGCTAGATAAATAGCAGGATTAAATCTACCCTCAAATGGCGGTAAAAGCTAACTTTGGCCATGTGCTTGTGTGTGTTGTCCCAACTCTCGTGATGGTGAAGATGTGTTAAATCGTCCAAGAACTTCTATCTCGAAACCTGTCATGATTAGTAGAAACAAGAAACAAAATTCGAGAATAATGTTCCTATGAACTACTAGGATGTGGTTGTAAAGTGCTCACGATAAAGCAAATATCAATATCTTACAAGTTCTTACCATGCGGCGGTGGTGATAGGCAACCAGCGATGTCAAATAACTCGAAGATTGTGTAAGCGATTGCCGGTGAGCGTCACGTATACGGTGTAGAAATATGTGGAGCTGGGTTGGCTATATATGGTAGCAAAAGATTAGCAATAATCAATTCGGAGATGCAATGTTGAATAAGCGCTCAATGACAGTCTTGTCTTTGGTCCTAGGCTGAGACCGGACTAGAGCAGCGAGCCTAGAACACTAATGAGGTCACGGCGTAGCACAACTAGCATCAATGAAGGATACTAAGTAGCTCTTGACAGCAAGATATAAGTGAAGATCCTAGCAGTAGTGAAGATAATGATGAAAAACAACTACCAAGCGGGATATACAACAACTCTCTCTCAACTTTCCTCTTGAAAAGTTTGAGCCAATTTTATGATAAATTCTTTCAAAGAATGCTACTAACTCAAGCTTTCCAATGCAAAAAGAATCACTCAATTCGAGTTGATATGAGGAGTCAAAGAATTCTAAAACTGGCGTGAAAAATTGGAACAAGCTGTGTTCACGAACTTGGAGGGCAAAAGACCTATTTAGAAGCCGATTTTGAGGTGTCAAATATTGAACTAGCTTCTGCAACTATTTAGATGCGGCTCATCACTAGCTTCAATTTGAGTACTCACGGAGCCAAAAGCGGACTTCGTATGAGGAAGATACACCTGTTTTACTGAACAGTGCACAAAAGCAGATTCAATCCGAATTCAGGTACGAGATTGATTCTAGATAGATCCGATTTTTTTTCTCTCTTTTTTTCTCACGCTTTTTTTCTTTTCTTTTTTTTTCTCTTTTTTCTTTTTTTTTTTTTCTTTTTTTTCTTTTTCTCTTTTTTTTCTCTCTCTTTTTTTCTCCCTCTTTCCAAGACAAACTAGATAAGATGTAGATTGGATCGGCGAAGATGTGAATGACCTCAACTATGATTATGACAATGAGCATTAGCGTGTATGCGTGGTGAAATTAATAGATGGGATGGTGGACAGCGGAAGGGATAATGATTAGCGGCGGCGTGACTAATGTGAACAGAACTCGAAACTCTAAAGGAACTAGACACTAAGACCAGCAACTCGACACGACGATGCAACCGATAATTCAACTATGCAAGCAATGAATAGAAAATTGCAAAGGCTCGGTGGCTTGGATAAAGGATGAACAGATCTAACTTTTTTGTGGCTTTTCATGGACTATAGGTATGAATAGCGAGATCGATCTAAACTATGAAAAGCGTAAAATCTCACCGAGCAACTGAAAGCTGATACCACTTGATAGAGGCAAAGGTGTCCGATCTTTCGATGAGATGATAACTATCGATTTGGTGAAAGCGACTTTGACGATCCGACTACAAGCGTGCCTGACGTTGCGCCTTAGCAATCGCTAAACCAACTCCGAGAGGTTATTGACCCGCGGAGCACAATCAACGACCACGAAGGTCTATTCCTGCAAGCAATCGAAGAACAAGCAAGAATATGATAAAAGCAATCTGAATATTGCGAGTATGTATGAAGTATTGATAAAGGTGGGGATCCGTGGCGGTCTTGGTGGTCGTTGGACACAAGCGAAGTACGAAGTTGCAATGGCTAACTTTTAACTAAACAAATCCCAAGGAAAAGCTACTAGATGGATCTACTTATATAGGAGCAAGGGGTGGCGGCCAAGGAGGTGGGAGGACGTCCCAAGGCAGCCTAAAACTAACCCTAGGTCGTACAAGGCCAATGGGCCCAAGTGGAGGTGACGTAACACCTTTGGACTTGTGGTTTGACTCGGATTCTGGTGCAGCGTCAGATTGTTTTGTCCATAACTCAACGCTCCGGACGTATTTTAAGGTGATTCAATTGTGCTGGAAAGAGCATGAAATCTACTTTCCAACAAAAAAGAATCACCCAATTCGAGTCCGTATGAAAAAGTTGTTGACGTTTTGAGTCAGGTATGTCTGTGCAGTCGAATCTGAATTCAGAACGTGAGAGACTTGGACTCTATCTTCTCTTGGCCCAAAAGTGACGTGAAAGACTTTTGAACAGCACCTAAACTTCTCCTTTTCCTTATCTTCATATGTGGATTGTACAAATGTCCCACACACCTGCAATTAGACAAAACACAAAAGTATGTGAAGTATTTTTATTACGGATAACATAAATATATTATTGAATAGTTTGCACTAGAAATCACGACAAATATGCATGTATGCAATATTTTGGTCTTATCCAAGGTAGTCATGTCCTCATCAATCCAAAAAATACTCCACGCTTGCCAGAGGCCCGAGTTCAAATTCAGCCTTAAGCAGGACTTTTTGGCCATAGAATGGACGAAGTCAAAGAACATCTGCTGTTTTTCGGACAAGTTTCTGGACCCATTAGCACTTCCTTTTGAAGGAAATTCGAGAGATTATGTTGCTTATAGACATTAGCCCCCTGGTAGGGACAAACGTACCTTTCTGCAGATGCTCTATGATCCGGGCTATCTCATTTGGCCGTAAATTGAAGAAAATCCAAAGGCTATATGCCTTATTCTCCTTGTTTTCGCGGATGGCATCTTTGTAACTCATGCGGCGTGAAAGCCAAGAACAAAAGGGCATTCTGGCATCGGTCAATATATATGTGGAAGCGATATCTCCTCTATAGAGGACAAGAAATTTTAGGGCAATCAGGCAAAAGCATGCGAGAAAATGAAGTACTTTCAAGGACTGCCATAGAAAGGACGGATGTTCACTAAAGCGGTCATAATTTTGTCATTGGTCCGTGTCGGACCCATAAGTACTCAAACTGCTTTCATGGCGGCAATGTGAATCAAAAATACTCCCGCTTGCGCGGGAGGCCGAGTACCCTCAAATTCAGCCTTAAGCAGGACTTTTTGGTACGAAAGTCAAAGAACATCATTAAATCGTTGTTTTTTAGACAAGTTTACGAACCCATTGGCACTTCCTTTTGAAGGAAATTCGAGAGATTATGTTGCTTATAGACATTAGCCCCTGGTAGGGACAAGCGTACCTTCTGCGGATGCTCTATGATCCGGGCGATCTCATTTGGCCGTAAATTGAAGAAAATCCAGTGACTATATGCCTTATTCTCCTTGTTTTCGCGGATGGCATCTTTGTAACTCATGCGGCGTGAAAGCCAAGAACAAAAGGCATTCTGGCATCGGTCAATATATATGTGGAAACGATATCTCCTCTATAGAGGACAAGAAATTTTAGGGCAATCGAGGCAAAAGCGCGCGAGAAAATGAAGTACTTTCAAGGACGCCATAGAATGGACAGATGTTCACTAAAGCGGTCATAATTTTGTCATTGAGTCCGTGTCGGACCCATAAGTACTCAAACTGCTTTCATGGCGAGCGCGAATCAAAAATACTCCCGCTTGCATCGGGAGGCCGGAGTACCCTCAAATTCAGCCTTAAGCAGGACTTTTTGGCCTGAAAGTCAAAGAACATCATTCGTCGTTGTTTTTTATAGACAAGTTTACGAACCCATTGGCACTTCCTTTTGAAGGAAATTCGAGAGATTATGTTGCTTATAGACATTAGCCCCCTGGTAGGGACAAGCGTACCTTCTGCGGATGCTCTATGATCCGGGCTATCTCATTTGGCGTAAATTGAAGAAAATCCAAAGACTATATGCCTTATTCTCCTTGTTTTCGCGGATGGCATCTTTGTAACTCATGCGGCGTGAAAGCCAAGAACAAAAGGGCATTCTGGCATCGGTCAATATATATGTGGAAGCGATATCTCCTCTATAGAGGACAAGAAATTTTAGGGCAATCGGCAAAAGCGCGCGAGAAAATGAAGTACTTTCAAGGACGCCATAGAAAGGACGGATGTTCACTAAAGCGGTCATAATTTTGTCATTGGTCCGTGTCGGACCCATAAGTACTCAAACTGCTTTCATGGCGAGCTGTGAATCAAAAATACTCCCGCTTGCGCCGGGAGGCCGGAGTACCCTCAAATTCAGCCTTAAGCAGGACTTTTTGTACGAAAGTCAAAGAACATCATTAAATCATTTGTTTTTAGACAAGTTTACGAACCCATTGGCACTTCCTTTTGAAGGAAATTCGAGAGATTATGTTGCTTATAGACATTAGCCCCCTGGTAGGGACAAGCGTACCTTCTGCGGATGCTCTATGATCAAGGCGATCTCATTTGGCGTAAATTGAAGAAAATCCAGCGGATATATGCCTTATTCTCCTTGTTTCGCGGATGGCATCTTTGTAACTCATGCGGCGTGAAAGCCAAGAACAAAAGGCATTCTGGCATCGGTCAATATATATGTGGAAGCGATATCTCCTCTATAGAGGACAAGAAATTTTAGGGCAATCGGCAAAAAGCGCGCGAGAAAATGAAGTACTTTCAAGGGCGCCATAGAATGGACAGATGTTCACTAAAGCGGTCATAATTTTGTCATTGAGTCCGTGTCGGACCCATAAGTACTCAAACTGCTTTCATGGCGAGTGCGAAATCAAAAATACTCCCGCTTGCGCCGGGAGGCCGGAGTACCCTCAAATTCAGCCTTAAGCAGGACTTTTGGACACGAAAGTCAAAGAACATCATTCGTTGTTGTTTTTTAGACAAGTTTACGAACCCATTGGCACTTCCTTTTGAAGGAAATTCGAGAGATTATGTTGCTTATAGACATTAGCCCCCTGGTAGGGACAAGCGTACCTTCTGCAGATGCTCTATGATCAGGGCTATCTCATTTGGCGTAAATTGAAGAAAATCCAAGGCTATATGCCTTATTCTCCTTGTTTTCGCGGATGGCATCTTTGTAACTCATGCGGCGTGAAAGCCAAGAACAAAAGGGCATTCTGGCATCGGTCAATATATATGTGGAAGCGATATCTCCTCTATAGAGGACAAGAAATTTTAGGGCAATCGGGCAAAAGCGCGCGAGAAAATGAAGTACTTTCAAGGACGCCATAGAAAGGACGGATGTTCACTAAAGCGGTCATAATTTTGTCATTGAGTCCGTGTCGGACCCATAAGTACTCAAACTGCTTTCATGGCAAGCCTGTGAATCAAAAATACTCCCGCTTGCGCCAGGGGCGGAGTACCCTCAAATTCAGCCTTAAGCAGGACTTTTTGTACGAAAGTCAAAGAACATCATTAAATCGTTGTTTTTCAGACAAGTTTACGAACCCATTGGCACTTCCTTTTGAAGGAAATTCGAGAGATTATGTTGCTTATAGACATTAGCCCCTGGTAGGGACAAGCGTACCTTCTGCGGATGCTCTATGATCCGGGCTATCTCATTTGGCGTAAATTGAAGAAAATCCAGCGACTATATGCCTTATTCTCCTTGTTTTCGCGGATGGCATCTTTGTAACTCATGCGGCGTGAAAGCCAAGAACAAAAGGCATTCTGGCATCGGTCAATATATATGTGGAAGCGATATCTCCTCTATAGAGGACAAGAAATTTTAGGGCAATCGAGGCAAAAAGCGCGAGAAAATGAAGTACTTTCAAGGACGCCATAGAATGGACAGATGTTCACTAAAGCGGTCATAATTTTGTCATTGGTCCGTGTCGGACCCATAAGTACTCAAACTGCTTTCATGCGAGCGTGCGAATCAAAAATACTCCCGCTTGCGCCGGGAGGCCGGAGTACCCTCAAATTCAGCCTTAAGCAGGACTTTTTGGACTGAAAGTCAAAGAACATCATTCGTTGTTGTTTTTAGACAAGTTTACGAACCCATTGGCACTTCCTTTTGAAGGAAATTCGAGAGATTATGTTGCTTATAGACATTAGCCCCCTGGTAGGGACAAGCGTACCTTCTGCGGATGCTCTATGATCCGGGCTATCTCATTTGGCGTAAATTGAAGAAAATCCAATGACTATATGCCTTATTCTCCTTGTTTTAGCGGATGGCATCTTTGTAACTCATGCGGCGTGAAAGCCAAGAACAAAGGGCATTCCTGGCATCGGTCAATATATATGTGGAAGCGATATCTCCTCTATAGAGGACAAGAAATTTTAGGGAAATCGGTGAAAAAGCGCGAGAAAATGAAGTACTTTCAAGGGCGCCATAGAAAGACAGATGTTCACTAAAGCGGTCATAATTTTGTCATTGGTCCGTGTCGGACCCATAAGTACTCAAACTGCTTTCATGGCGGTATGTGAATCAAAAATACTCCCGCTTGCGCCGGGAGGCCGGAGTACCCTCAAATTCAGCCTTAAGCAGGACTTTTTGTACGAAAGTCAAAGAACATCATTAAATCATTGTTTTTCAGACAAGTTTACGAACCCATTGGCACTTCCTTTTGAAGGAAATTCGAGAGATTATGTTGCTTATAGACATTAGCCCCTGGTAGGGACAAGCGTACCTTCTGCGGATGCTCTATGATCGGGCTATCTCATTTGGCGTAAATTGAAGAAAATCCAGCGGATATATGCCTTATTCTCCTTGTTTTCGCGGATGGCATCTTTGTAACTCATGCGGCGTGAAAGCCAAGAACAAAAGGCATTCTCGCATCGTTCAATATATATGTGGAAGCGATATCTCCTCTATAGAGGACAAGAAATTTTAGGGCAATCAAGCAAAAAGCGCATGAGAAAATGAAGTACTTTCAAGGGCGCCATAGAATGGATAGATGTTCACTAAAGCGGTCATAATTTTTTCATTGGTCGGTGTCGGACCCATAAGTACTCAAACTGCTTTCATGGCGAGTATATGAATCAAAAATACTCCCGCTTGCGCCGGGAGGCCGGAGTACCCTCAAATTCAGCCTTAAGCAGGACTTTTGGTACGAAAGTCAAAGAACATCATTCGTTGTTGTTTTATAGACAAGTTTACGAACCCATTGGCACTTCCTTTTGAAGGAAATTCGAGAGATTATGTTGCTTATAGACATTAGACCCCTGGTAGGGACAAGCGTACCTTCTGCGGATGCTCTATGATCCGGGCTATCTCATTTGGCGTAAATTGAAGAAAATCCAGTGACTATATGCCTTATTCTCCTTGTTTTAGCGGATGGCATCTTTGTAACTCATGCGGCGTGAAAGCCAAAAACAAAGTGCATTCTGGCATCGGTCGATATATATGTGGAAGCGATATCTCCTCTATAGAGGACAAGAAATTTTGGGGAAATCGGCAAAAGCGCGGGAGAAAATGAAGTACTTTCAAGGGGCGCCATAGAAAGGACGGATGTTCACTAAAGCGGTCATAATTTTGTCATTTGGAGTCCGTGTCGGACCCATAAGTACTCAAACTGCTTTCATGGCGGTATGTGAATCAAAAATACTCCCGCTTCGCCGGGAGGCGGAGTACCCTCAAATTCAGCCTTAAGCAGGACTTTTTTACGAAAGTCAAAGAACATCATAAATCATTGTTTTTCAGACAAGTTTACGAACCCATTGGCACTTCCTTTTGAAGGAAATTCGAGAGATTATGTTGCTTATAGACATTAGCCCCTTGGTAGGGACAAGCGTACCTTCTGCGGATGCTCTATGATCAAGGCTATCTCATTTGGCGTAAATTGAAGAAAATCCAGCGACTATATGCCTTATTCTCCTTGTTTTTGCGGATGGCATCTTTGTAACTCATGCGGCGTGAAAGCCAAGAACAAAAAGGCATTCTCGCATCGGTCAATATATATGTGGAAACGATATCTCCTCTATAGAGGACAAAAATTTTAGGGCAATCGGCAAAAAGCATGCGAGAAAATGAAGTACTTTCAAGGGCGCCATAGAATGGACGGATGTTCACTAAAGCGGTCATAATTTTGTCATTGGTCCGTGTCGGACCCATAAGTACTCAAACTGCTTTCATGGCGAGCGTGAATCAAAAATACTCCCGCTTGCGCCGGGAGGCGGAGTACCCTCAAATTCAGCCTTAAGCGGGACTTTTTGGCCGAAAGTCAAAGAACATCATTCGTTGTTGTTTTTCAAACAAGTTTACGAACCCATTGGCACTTCCTTTTGAAGGAAATTCGAGAGATTATGTTGCTTATAGACATTAGCCCCCTGGTAGGGACAAACGTACCTTCTGCGGATGCTCTATGATCAAGGGCTATCTCATTTGGTAGTAAATTGAAGAAAATCCAATGGCTATATGCCTTATTCTCCTTGTTTTCGCGGATGGCATCTTTGTAACTCATGCGGCGTGAAAGCCAAGAACAAAAGGGCATTCTGGCATCGGTCAATATATATGTGG
This sequence comes from Aegilops speltoides, assembly GCA_021437245.1. Taxonomy (NCBI): domain Eukaryota; kingdom Viridiplantae; phylum Streptophyta; class Magnoliopsida; order Poales; family Poaceae; genus Aegilops; species Aegilops speltoides. The sequence goes on from CM038147.1 coordinate 297,860,037, forward strand.
AAGCGATATCTCCTCTATAGAGGACAAGAAATTTTAGGGAAATCGGGCAGATAGCGCAGGAGAAAATGAAGTACTTTCAAGGGCGCCATAGAAAGGACGGATGTTCACTAAAGCGGTCATAATTTTGTCATTTGGAGTCCGTGTCGGACCCATAAGTACTCAAACTGCTTTCATGGCGGTATGTGAATCAAAAATACTCCCGCTTGCGCGGGATGCCGGAGTACCCTCAAATTCAGCCTTAAGCAGGACTTTTTGGTACGAAAGTCAAAGAACATCATTCGTCATTGTTTTTTCAGACAAGTTTACGAACCCATTGGCACTTCCTTTTGAAGGAAATTCGAGAGATTATGTTGCTTATAGACATTAGCCCCCTGGTAGGGACAAGCGTACCTTCTGCGGATGCTCTATGATCCGGGCTATCTCATTTGGCCGTAAATTGAAGAAAATCCAGTGACTATATGCCTTATTCTCCTTGTTTTCGCGGATGGCATCTTTGTAACTCATGCGGCGTGAAAGCCAAGAACAAAAAGGCATTCTGGCATCGTTCAATATATATGTGGAAGCGATATCTCCTCTATAGAGGACAAGAAATTTTAGGGCAATCGGCAAAAAGCGCACGAGAAAATGAAGTACTTTCAAGGGCGCCATAGAATGGACAGATGTTCACTAAAGCGGTCATAATTTTGTCATTGGTCCGTGTCGGACCCATAAGTACTCAAACTGCTTTCATGGCGAGAGTGAATCAAAAATACTCCACGCTTGCGCGGGAGGCGGAGTACCCTCAAATTCAGCCTTAAGCAGGACTTTTGGACACGAAAGTCAAAGAACATCATTCGTCGTTGTTTTTAGACAAGTTTACGAACCCATTGGCACTTCCTTTTGAAGGAAATTCGAGAGATTATGTTGCTTATAGACATTAGCCCCCTGGTAGGGACAAGCGTACCTTCTGCGGATGCTCTATGATCAAGGGCTATCTCATTTGGCCGTAAATTGAAGAAAATCCAGTGGCTATATGCCTTATTCTCCTTGTTTTCGCGGATGGCATCTTTGTAACTCATGCGGCGTGAAAGCCAAGAACAAAAGGGCATTCTGGCATCGGTCAATATATATGTGGAAGCGATATCTCCTCTATAGAGGACAAGAAATTTTGGGGAAATCGGCAAAAGCATGCGAGAAAATGAAGTACTTTCAAGGGCGCCATAGAAAGGACAGATGTTCACTAAAGCGGTCATAATTTTGTCATTGAGTCCGTGTCGGACCCATAAGTACTCAAACTGCTTTCATGGCGTATGTGAATCAAAAATACTCCCGCTTGCGCCGGGAGGCCGGAGTACCCTCAAATTCAGCCTTAAGCAGGACTTTTTGTACGAAAGTCAAAGAACATCATTAAATCATTGTTTTTAGACAAGTTTACGAACCCATTGGCACTTCCTTTTGAAGGAAATTCGAGAGATTATGTTGCTTATAGACATTAGCCCCTTGGTAGGGACAAGCGTACCTTCTGCGGATGCTCTATGATCCGGGCTATCTCATTTGGTAGTAAATTGAAGAAAATCCAGCGGATATATGCCTTATTCTCCTTGTTTTCGCGGATGGCATCTTTGTAACTCATGCGGCGTGAAAGCCAAGAACAAAAGGCATTCTGGCATCGTTCAATATATATGTGGAAGCGATATCTCCTCTATAGAGGACAAGAAATTTTAGGGCAATCGAGCAAAAAGCGCGCGAGAAAATGAAGTACTTTCAAGGACGCCATAGAATGGACGGATGTTCACTAAAGCGGTCATAATTTTGTCATTGGTCCGTGTCGGACCCATAAGTACTCAAACTGCTTTCATGGCGAGAGTGCGAATCAAAAATACTCCCGCTTGCGCGGGAGGCGGAGTACCCTCAAATTCAGCCTTAAGCAGGACTTTTGGACACGAAAGTCAAAGAACATCATTAAATCGTTGTTTTTAGACAAGTTTACGAACCCATTGGCACTTCCTTTTGAAGGAAATTCGAGAGATTATGTTGCTTATAGACATTAGCCCCCTGGTAGGGACAAGCGTACCTTCTGCGGATGCTCTATGATCAGGGCTATCTCATTTGGCCGTAAATTGAAGAAAATCCAGTGACTATATGCCTTATTCTCCTTGTTTTAGCGGATGGCATCTTTGTAACTCATGCGGCGTGAAAGCCAAGAACAAAAGGGCATTCCTGGCATCGGTCAATATATATGTGGAAGCGATATCTCCTCTATAGAGGACAAGAAATTTTAGAAATCAGGCAAAAAGCGCGAGAAAATGAAGTACTTTCAAGGGGCGCCATAGAAAGGACGGATGTTCACTAAAGCGGTCATAATTTTGTCATTGGAGTCCGTGTCGGACCCATAAGTACTCAAACTGCTTTCATGGCGAGCCTGTGAATCAAAAATACTCCCGCTTGCGCCGGGAGGCCGAGTACCCTCAAATTCAGCCTTAAGCAGGACTTTTGGTACGAAAGTCAAAGAACATCATTCGTCGTTGTTTTTTAGACAAGTTTACGAACCCATTGGCACTTCCTTTTGAAGGAAATTCGAGAGATTATGTTGCTTATAGACATTAGCCCCCTGGTAGGGACAAGCGTACCTTCTGCGGATGCTCTATGATCCGGGCTATCTCATTTGGCGTAAATTGAAGAAAATCCAGCGGATATATGCCTTATTCTCCTTGTTTTAGCGGATGGCATCTTTGTAACTCATGCGGCGTGAAAGCCAAGAACAAAAGGCATTCTCGCATCGTTCAATATATATGTGGAAGCGATATCTCCTCTATAGAGGACAAGAAATTTTAGGGCAATCAAGCAAAAAGCGCGCGAGAAAATGAAGTACTTTCAAGGACGCCATAGAATGGATAGATGTTCACTAAAGCGGTCATAATTTTGTCATTGGTCCGTGTCGGACCCATAAGTACTCAAACTGCTTTCATGGCGAGAGCGTGAATCAAAAATACTCCCGCTTGCGCCGGGAGGCCGGAGTACCCTCAAATTCAGCCTTAAGCAGGACTTTTTGGTACGAAAGTCAAAGAACATCATTAAATCGTTGTTTTTGAGACAAGTTTACGAACCCATTAGCACTTCCTTTTGAAGGAAATTCGAGAGATTATGTTGCTTATAGACATTAGCCCCCTGGTAGGGACAAGCGTACCTTCTGCGGATGCTCTATGATCCGGGCTATCTCATTTGGCGTAAATTGAAGAAAATCCACGGCTATATGCCTTATTCTCCTTGTTTTAGCGGATGGCATCTTTGTAACTCATGCGGCGTGAAAGCCAAAACAAAAGGGCATTCTGGCATCGGTCGATATATATGTGGAAGCGATATCTCCTCTATAGAGGACAAGAAATTTTGGGGAAATCGGTGAAAAGCGCAGGAGAAAATGAAGTACTTTCAAGGGCGCCATAGAAAGGACGGATGTTCACTAAAGCGGTCATAATTTTGTCATTGAGTCCGTGTCGGACCCATAAGTACTCAAACTGCTTTCATGGCGTATGTGAATCAAAAATACTCCCGCTTCGCCGGGATGCCGGAGTACCCTCAAATTCAGCCTTAAGCAGGACTTTTTGGCCTGAAAGTCAAAGAACATCATTAAATGTTGTTTTATAGACAAGTTTACGAACCCATTGGCACTTCCTTTTGAAGGAAATTCGAGAGATTATGTTGCTTATAGACATTAGCCCCCTGGTAGGGACAAGCGTACCTTCTGCGGATGCTCTATGATCCGGGCTATCTCATTTGGCGTAAATTGAAGAAAATCCAGCGGATATATGCCTTATTCTCCTTGTTTTCGCGGATGGCATCTTTGTAACTCATGCGGCGTGAAAGCCAAGAACAAAAAGGCATTCTGGCATCGTTCAATATATATGTGGAAACGATATCTCCTCTATAGAGGACAAAAAATTTTAGGGCAATCGGGCAAAAAAGCATGCGAGAAAATGAAGTACTTTCAAGGGCGCCATAGAATGGACGGATGTTCACTAAAGCGGTCATAATTTTGTCATTGGTCCGTGTCGGACCCATAAGTACTCAAACTGCTTTCATGGCGAGCCTTGAATCAAAAATACTCACGCTTGCGCGGGAGGCGGAGTACCCTCAAATTCAGCCTTAAGCGGGACTTTTGGTACGAAAGTCAAAGAACATCATTAAATCGTTGTTTTTCAAACAAGTTTACGAACCCATTGGCACTTCCTTTTGAAGGAAATTCGAGAGATTATGTTGCTTATAGACATTAGCCCCCTGGTAGGGACAAACGTACCTTCTGCGGATGCTCTATGATCAGGGCTATCTCATTTGGCGTAAATTGAAGAAAATCCAGTGACTATATGCCTTATTCTCCTTGTTTTCGCGGATGGCATCTTTGTAACTCATGCGGCGTGAAAGCCAAGAACAAAAGGGCATTCTGGCATCGGTCGATATATATGTGGAAGCGATATCTCCTCTATAGAGGACAAGAAATTTTAGGAAATCGAGGCAGAAAGCATGCGAGAAAATGAAGTACTTTCAAGGGCGCCATAGAAAGGACGGATGTTCACTAAAGCGGTCATAATTTTGTCATTTGAGTCCGTGTCGGACCCATAAGTACTCAAACTGCTTTCATGGGTGTGAATCAAAAATACTCCCGCTTGCGCCGGGATGCGGAGTACCCTCAAATTCAGCCTTAAGCAGGACTTTTTGGTACGAAAGTCAAAGAACATCATTAAATTGTTGTTTTTAGACAAGTTTACGAACCCATTGGCACTTCCTTTTGAAGGAAATTCGAGAGATTATGTTGCTTATAGACATTAGCCCCCTGGTAGGGACAAGCGTACCTTCTGCGGATGCTCTATGATCCGGGCTATCTCATTTGGCGTAAATTGAAGAAAATCCAGCGGATATATGCCTTATTCTCCTTGTTTTCGCGGATGGCATCTTTGTAACTCATGCGGCGTGAAAGCCAAGAACAAAAGGCATTCTCGCATCGTTCAATATATATGTGGAAGCGATATCTCCTCTATAGAGGACAAGAAATTTTAGGGCAATCAAGCAAAAAGCGCGAGAAAATGAAGTACTTTCAAGGGCGCCATAGAATGGATAGATGTTCACTAAAGCGGTCATAATTTTGTCATTGGTCCGTGTCGGACCCATAAGTACTCAAACTGCTTTCATGGCGAGCGCTGTGAATCAAAAATACTCCCGCTTGCGCCGGGAGGCGGAGTACCCTCAAATTCAGCCTTAAGCAGGACTTTTTGTACGAAAGTCAAAGAACATCATTAAATCGTTGTTTTTCAGACAAGTTTACGGACCCATTGGCACTTCCTTTTGAAGGAAATTCGAGAGATTATGTTGCTTATAGACATTAGACCCCTGGTAGGGACAAGCGTACCTTCTGCGGATGCTCTATGATCGGGCTATCTCATTTGGCGTAAATTGAAGAAAATCCAGTGACTATATGCCTTATTCTCCTTGTTTTTCGCGGATGGCATCTTTGTAACTCATGCGGCGTGAAAGCCAAAAACAAAAGGGCATTCTCGCATCGGTCGATATATATGTGGAAGCGATATCTCCTCTATAGAGGACAAGAAATTTTGGGAAATCGGAAAAGCGCGGAGAAAATGAAGTACTTTCAAGGGCGCCATAGAAAGGACGGATGTTCACTAAAGCGGTCATAATTTTGTCATTTGGAGTCCGTGTCGGACCCATAAGTACTCAAACTGCTTTCATGGCGTATGTGAATCAAAAATACTCCACGCTTGCGCGGGAGGCCGGAGTACCCTCAAATTCAGCCTTAAGCAGGACTTTTGGTACGAAAGTCAAAGAACATCATTCGTTGTTGTTTTTAGACAAGTTTACGAACCCATTGGCACTTCCTTTTGAAGGAAATCGAGAGATTATGTTGCTTATAGACATTAGCCCCTTGGTAGGGACAAGCGTACCTTCTGCGGATGCTCTATGATCCGGGCTATCTCATTTGGCGTAAATTGAAGAAAATCCAGCGGATATATGCCTTATTCTCCTTGTTTTCGCGGATGGCATTTTGTAACTCATGCGGCGTGAAAGCCAAGAACAAAAAGGCATTCTCGCATCGTTCAATATATATGTGGAAACGATATCTCCTCTATAGAGGACAAAAATTTTGGGGCAATCGAGCAAAAGCGCACGAGAAAATGAAGTACTTTCAAGGACGCCATAGAATGGACAAATGTTCACTAAAGCGGTCATAATTTTTTCATTGGTCCGTGTCGGACCCATAAGTACTCAAACTGCTTTCATGGAGCCTTGAATCAAAAATACTCACGCTTGCGCCGGGAGGCCGGAGTACCCTCAAATTCAGCCTTAAGCGGGACTTTTTGGTACGAAAGTCAAAGAACATCATTAAATCGCTGTTTTTCAAACAAGTTTACGGACCCATTGGCACTTCCTTTTGAAGGAAATTCGAGAGATTATGTTGCTTATAGACATTAGCCCCCTGGTAGGGACAAACGTACCTTCTGCGGATGCTCTATGATCCGGGCTATCTCATTTGGCGTAAATTGAAGAAAATCCAGCGGCTATATGCCTTATTCTCCTTGTTTTGGCGGATGGCATCTTTGTAACTCATGCGGCGTGAAAGCCAAGAACAAAAGGGCATTCTCGCATCGGTCAATATATATGTGGAAGCGATATCTCCTCTATAGAGGACAAGAAATTTTAGGGAAATCGGGCAGATAAGCGAGGAGAAAATGAAGTACTTTCAAGGACTGCCATAGAAAGGACGGATGTTCACTAAAGCGGTCATAATTTTGTCATTTGAGTCCGTGTCGGACCCATAAGTACTCAAACTGCTTTCATGGCGTATGTGAATCAAAAATACTCACGCTTGCGCCGGGAGGCGGAGTACCCTCAAATTCAGCCTTAAGCAGGACTTTTTGGCCACGAAAGTCAAAGAACATCATTAAATCATTGTTTTTAGACAAGTTTACGAACCCATTGGCACTTCCTTTTGAAGGAAATTCGAGAGATTATGTTGCTTATAGACATTAGCCCCCTGGTAGGGACAAGCGTACCTTCTGCGGATGCTCTATGATCCGGGCTATCTCATTTGGCGTAAATTGAAGAAATCCAATGGATATATGCCTTATTCTCCTTGTTTTGGCGGATGGCATCTTTGTAACTCATGCGGCGTGAAAGCCAAGAACAAAAGGCATTCTCGCATCGTTCAATATATATGTGGAAGCGATATCTCCTCTATAGAGGACAAGAAATTTTAGGGCAATCAAGCAAAAAGCGCACGAGAAAATGAAGTACTTTCAAGGACGCCATAGAATGGATAGATGTTCACTAAAGCGGTCATAATTTTTTCATTGGTCCGTGTCGGACCCATAAGTACTCAAACTGCTTTCATGGCGAGCCTTGAATCAAAAATACTCCCGCTTGCGCGGGAGGCCGGAGTACCCTCAAATTCAGCCTTAAGCAGGACTTTTTGTACGAAAGTCAAAGAACATCATTAAATCGTTGTTTTTCAGACAAGTTTGGACCCATTAGCACTTCCTTTTGAAGGAAATTCGAGAGATTATGTTGCTTATAGACATTAGCCCCCTGGTAGGGACAAGCGTACCTTCTGCGGATGCTCTATGATCCGGGCTATCTCATTTGGCCGTAAATTGAAGAAAATCCAGTGACTATATGCCTTATTCTCCTTGTTTTCGCGGATGGCATCTTTGTAACTCATGCGGCGTGAAAGCCAAAAAAAAAGGGCATTCTCGCATCGGTCGATATATATGTGGAAGCGATATGTCCTCTATAGAGGACAAGAAATTTTGGGAAATCAAGCAAAAAGCGCGAGAAAATGAAGTACTTTCAAGGACGCCATAGAAAGGACGGATGTTCACTAAAGCGGTCATAATTTTGTCATTTGAGTCCGTGTCGGACCCATAAGTACTCAAACTGCTTTCATGCGGCGTGTGAATCAAAAAATACTCCACGCTTGCGCGGGAGGGCGGAGTACCCTCAAATTCAGCCTTAAGCAGGACTTTTTGGCCTGAAAGTCAAAGAACATCATTCGTCATTGTTTTTATAGACAAGTTTACGAACCCATTGGCACTTCCTTTTGAAGGAAATTCGAGAGATTATGTTGCTTATAGACATTAGCCCCCTGGTAGGGACAAGCGTACCTTCTGCGGATGCTCTATGATCCGGGCTATCTCATTTGGCGTAAATTGAAGAAAATCCGGCGGATATATGCCTTATTCTCCTTGTTTTAGCGGATGGCATCTTTGTAACTCATGCGGCGTGAAAGCCAAGAACAAAAAGGCATTCTGGCATCGTTCAATATATATGTGGAAACGATATCTCCTCTATAGAGGACAAAAATTTTAGGGCAATCGGCAAAAAGCGCGAGAAAATGAAGTACTTTCAAGGGCGCCATAGAATGGACAAATGTTCACTAAAGCGGTCATAATTTTTTCATTGAGTCCGTGTCGGACCCATAAGTACTCAAACTGCTTTCATGGCGAGCCTTGAATCAAAAATACTCCGCTTTGCCGCGGGAGGCCGAGTACCCTCAAATTCAGCCTTTAGCAGGTCTTTTTGGCCCTGAAAGTCAAAGAACATCATTCGTCGTTGTTTTTCAAACAAGTTTCTGAACCCATTGGCACTTCCTTTTGAAGGAAATTACAGAGATTACGTTGCTTATAGACATTAGCCACCCTGGTAGGGACAAACGTACCTTTCTGCAGATGCTCTATGATCCGGGCAATTTCATTTGGCGTAAATTGAAGAAAATCCAGTGACTATATGCCTTATTCTCCTTGTTTTCGCGGATGGCATCTTTGTAACTCATGCGCGTGAAAGCCAAGAACAAAAGGGCATTTCTCGCATCGGTCAATATATATGTGGAAGCGATATGTCCTCTATAGAGGACAAGAAATTTTGGGAAATCAACAAAAACAGAATTCTAGAATAATGTTCCTATGAACTAGGCTGTGGTTGTAAAGTGCTCACATAAAGCAAATATCAATATCTTACAAGTTCTTACCATCGGCGGTGGTGATAGGCAACCAGCGATGTCAAATATCGAGGATTGTGTAAAGATTGCGAGGCGTCGTATACGGTGTAGAAATATGTGGAGCTGGTTTGGCTATATATGGTAGCAAAAGATTAGCAATAATCAATTCAGAGATGCAATGTTGAATAAGCGCTCAGACCCAGTCTTGTGCTGGTCCTAGGCTAGACGGACTAGAGGCACGAGCCTAGAACACTAATGAGGTCGCAGGCGTAGCACAACTAGCATCAATGAAGGATACTAAGTAGCTCTTGACAGCAAGATATAAGTGAAGATAGCAGTAGTGAAGATAATGATGAAAAACAACTACCAAGCGGGACATACAACAACTCTCTCTCAACTTTCCTCTTGAATTTGAGCCAATTTTCTGATAAATTCTTTCAAAATGCTACTAACTCAAGCTTTCCAATGCAAAGAATCACTCAATTCGAGTTGATATGAGGACTCAAAAATTCTAAAACTAAGCGTGAAAATTGAAACAAGCTGTGTTCACGAACCGGAGGCAAAACGACCTATTTAGAAGCCGATTTTGAGGTGTCAAATATTGAACTAGCTTCTGCAACTATTTAGATCTACTCGTCGCTAGCTTCAATTTGAGTACTCACGGAGCCAAAAGCGGACTTCATATGAGGAAGATACACCTGTTTTTACTGAGCGATTACAAAACAGATTCAATCCGAATTCGGTACGAGATTGATTCTAGATAGATCTTTTTCTTCTCTTTTCCTCCGCTTTTTCTTTTCTCTCTTTTCTTTTTGTTCTTTCCTTTTTTCTCTCTTTTTCTCTTTTTTCTCTTTTTTCTCTCTTTTTTTCTCCCTCTTTCCAGACAAACTAGATAAGATGTAGTTGGATCGGCGAAGATGTGAATGACCTCAACTATGATTATGACAATGAATGGCAGCGTGCGTGGTGAAATTCATAGATGGGATGATGGACAGCGGAAGGGATAATGATGTAGTGACTAATGTGACAGAACCGAAACTCTAGGAACTAGACACTAAGACCAAAGCCCGACCACGTGATCAACCAAATTCAACTATACAAAGCAATGAATAGAAAATTGCAAAAACTCGGACTGGCTTGGATAAGGATGAACAGATCTAACTTTTTTATGGCTTTTTCGACTTGTAGGTATGAATGCGGATCGATCTAAACTATGAAAAGCTGTAAAATCTCACGAGCAACTGGCAGATACCACTTGATAGGCGGGGGTGTCGATCTTTCGATGAGATGATAACTATCGATTTGGTGAAGATGACTTTGACGATCCGACTACAAGCGTGCCTGACGTTCGCCTTAGCAATCGCTAAACCAACTCCGAGAGTTATATTGCAGACACGATCAACGACCACGAAGGTCTATTCCTGCAAACAGCAATCGAAGAACAAGCAAGAATATGATAAAAGCAATCTGAATATTGCGGTATGAAGTATTGATAAAGGTGGGGATCCGTGGCGGTCTTGAGTAGTCGTTGGACACAAGCAAGTACCGCGAAGTTGCAATGGCTAACTTTTCTAAACAAATCCCAGGGAAAAGCTACTAGATGGATCTATTTATATAGGAGCAAGGGGTGGCAGCCAAGGAGGTGGGAGGACGTCCCAAGGCAGCCTAAAACTAACCCTAGGTCGTACAAGGCCAATGGGCCCAAGTGGAGGTGACGTAACACCTTTGGACTTATGTAGTTTGACTCAGATTCTGGTGCAGCGTCAGATTGTTTCGTCTATAACTCAACGCTCCGGACGTATTTTAAGGTGATTCAACTGTGCTGGAAAGAGCATGAAATCTACTTTCAACAAAAAAGAATCACCCAATTCGAATCCGTATGAAAAAAAGTTGTTGTTTTGAGTCAGGTATGTCTGTGCAGTCCGAATCTGAATCCAGAACGTGAGAGACTTGGACTCTATCTTCTCTTGGCCCAAAAGTGACGTGAGAGACTTTTGAACAACACCTAAACTTCTCCTTTTCCTTATCTTCATATGTGGATTGTATAAATGTCCCATACACGCAATTAGACAAAACACAAAAGTATGAAATATTTTGTTACGGATAACATAAATATATTATTGAATAGTTTGCACTAGAAATCACGACAAATATGCATGTATGCAATATTTTGGTCTTATCAAACGTAGTCATGTCCTCATCAGCGAATCCAAAAAATACTCACGCTGCGCTTGGGAGGCCGGTACCCTCAAATTCAGCCTTAAGCAGGACTTTTTAGCTGAAAGTCAAAAGAACATCATTAGGTGTTTTTCGGACAAGTTTACGGACCCATTAGCACTTCCTTTTGAAGGAAATTAGAGATTATGTTTCTTATAGACATTAGCCCCCTGGTTGAGACAAATGCTATCATTCATTCAAAATCGATATTATGCCTTATTTTGTTGTTTATGCATCTTTAACTCATGGGTGAAAGCCAAGAACAAAAATTCCTCGCCAGTCAATATATGTGGAAATGATATGTCCTCTATAGACAAAATTTTGAAATCAGGCAAAATGAAGTACTTTCAGGACATCCATAGAAGGACGGATGTTCATAAGCGATCATAATTTTGTCATTGAGTCGTGTCGACCATAAGTACTAAACAAAGCGGCTGACCGTGAATCAAAAAAAATACTCCGCTTGAGATGCGATACCCTCAAATTCAGCCTTATGCAGGACTATTGGCTGAAAGTCAAAGAACATCATTATTTTTGAGACAAGTTTCTGAACCCATTGGCACCAAAGAGATTATGTTGCCTATAGACAAGGGACAAAGCGTACCTTCTGCGGATGCTCTATGATCCGGGCTATCTCATTTGGCGTAAATTGAAGAAAGATCCAGCGGATATATGCCTTATTCTCCTTGTTTTCGCGGATGGCATCTTGCTCATCTTGGCGTGAAAGCCAGAACAAAAGGCATTCCTCGCATCGTTCAATATATATGTAAACCATATCTCCTGAGGACGAAATTTTGGAAATCGCGGCATGCGAGAAAATGATACTTTCAAAAGGCGCCATAGAATGGACAGATTTTCCATAAAGCGGTCATAATTTTTCATTAGTCCGTGTCGGACCCATAAGTACTCAAACTGCTGGCAATGAATCAAAAATACTCACGCGCAGGGCAGTACCCTCAAATTCAGCCTTAGTTTTTGGCGAAAGTCAAAAATCATATTTATTTTGAGACAAGTTTACGGACCCATTCCTTTTGAAGAAAATTAGAGATTATGTTTCTTATAGACATTAGCCCCCTGGTAGGACAAATGTACCTTCTGCGAGATGCTCCATGATCAAGGCTATCTCATTTGGCGTAAAATGAAAAATCCGATATACCTTATTCTCCTTGTTTTCCTTGGATGGCATCTTTATCATCCGTGAAAGCCAAGAACAAAAGGGCATTCTATGATCAATATATGTAGGACTAAGAAATTTTGAAATCAGTGATATATATTAAACAATTATTTTTGTCAGTCAATTGCAATATCAAAAATACTGATACCCTCAAATTCATTACAAAGGTCAAAGAACATCATTGTTGATTTGAAGGAGATTCGAGATTATCATAGCCCCATAGGTAGGACAAGCGTGCCTTCTGCGGATGCTCTATCATGGGCTATCTCATTTGGCGTAAATTGAAGAAAGTCCGCGGATATATGCCTTATTCTCCTTGTTTACGCGGATGGCATCTTTGTAACTCATGCGGCGTGAAAGAAAAAGCATTCTCGCATCGTTCAATATATAAACGATATCTCTCTATAGAGGACATGAAATTTTAGAACGTCGGGCAGCGTAAGAAAATGAAGTACTTGGGCGCCGCCATAGAAGACGGATGTTCACTAAAGCGGTCATAATTTTTTCATTGGTCGTGTCGGACCCATAAGTACTCAAACTGCGAAAGTGGCTACTCACGCTTCTTTGAGAGGCCGGTACCCTCAAATTCAGCCTTAAGCGGGACTTTTGGACACAGTCAAAGAACATCATTAATCATTGTTTTTTCGGACAAGTTTGGACCCATTAGCACTTCCTTTTGAAGGAAATTGATTATGTTTCTTATAGACATTGGCCCCCCTGGTAGGGACAAGCGTACCTTCTGCAGATGCTCCGATCAAGACTATCTCATTTGGCCGTAAATGAAGAAAATCCGGTGACTATATTCCATTCTCCTTTTTTGGGATGGCATCTTTGTAACTCATGTGACCAAGAACAAAGGCATTCCTCACATCGGTCAATATATATGTGGAAGCGATATCTCTATCTGAGGACAGAAATGAAATCGACATGCGAGAAAATGAAGTACTAAGGATATAGAAGGAATGATTTCACAGCGGTCATAATTTTGTCATTTGGTCGTGTCGGGCCCATAAGTACTCAAACTGCTTTCATGGCGGCTGTGAATCAAAAAATACCCTCACTTGCCCGAGACCAGGTATATCAAATTCAATTAAGCAGGACTTTTTGGCTGAAAGTCAAAACATCATTAAATCATTTGTTTTTGGACAAGTTTAACCCATTGGCACTTCCTTTTGAAGAAATTAGAAGATTATGTTGCCTATAGACATTAGGTAAGGACAAGCGTACCTTTCTGGAATGCTCTATGATGGGCTATCTCATTTGGTAGTAAATTGAAGAAAGTCAGGATATATGCCTTATTCTCCTTTTTTGGCGGATGGCATCTTTGTAACTCATGCGCGTGAAAGCCAAGCAAAAGGCATTCTCGCATCGTTCAATATATATGTGAAGATATCTCCTCTAGAGGTGAAATTTTAGGGCAATCGGCCAGCGAGAAAATGAAGTACTTTCAAGACGCCATAGAATGGACAGATGTTCACTAAAGCGGTCATAATTTTTCATTGGTCGTGTCGGACCCATAAGTACTCAAAGCTGCGAAACAAAAATACTCTCACGCTTGCGCGGGAGGCCGGGTACCCTCAAATTCAGCCTTAAGAGGACTTTTGGACTGAAAGTCAAAGAACATCATTAAATCATTTTTCAGACAAGTTTGGACCTAGCACTTCCTTTTGAAGGAAATTGATTATATTTCTTATAGACATTAGCCCCTGGTAGGGACAAGCGTACGCAGGATGCTCCATGATCCGGGCTATCTCATTTGGCGTAAATAAGAAAATCCATGACTCCTTATTCTCCTTGTTTTTGGATGGCATCGCTCATGGCGTGAAAGCAAGAACAGGCATTCCTCACCGGTCAATATATGTGAAGCGATATGTCTCTATCGGGAGAAATTTTAGAAATCAGGTAAGCGCGAAAATGCTTTGGCGCCATAGAAGACAGATGTTCACGCGGTCATAATTTTGTCATTTGGGTCCGTCGGACCCATAAGTACTCAAACTGCTCGCGTAACGTCAAAATCTTCCTTGAGACCGGGATACCCTCAAATTCAGCCTTAAGCGGACTTTTTGTGAAAGTCAAAACATCATTAAATTGTTTTTTCGGACAAGTTTGAACCCATTGGCACTTCCTTTTGAAGAAATTAGAGTATGTTAGACCTTGGTAGGGACAAGCGACCTTTGCGGATGCTCTATGATCGGGCTATCTCATTTGGCCGTAAATTGAAGAAGTCCGCGGATATATGCCTTCTCCTTGTTTTGCGGATGGCATCGTAACCATATCGGCGTGAAAGCAAAAAAAGATATCGTCGATATATATGTGAAGCGATATCTCCTCTATGAGGACAAGAAATTTTGGGGCAATCAAGCAGCGCGCGAGAAAATGAAGTACTTTCAGGGCGCCGAATGGATAGATGTTCACTAAAGCGGTCATAATTTTTCATTGATTATCGGGCCCATATACTCACTGCTCATGGCGGTAGAATCAAAATACTCACGCTTGCGCGAGGCGGATACCCTCAAATTCAGCCTTAAGCAGGACTTTTTTACGAAGTCAAAGAACATCATTAATGCTGTTTTCGGACAAGTTTACGACCCATTAGCACTTCCTTTTGAAGGAAATTCGAGATTATGTTGCTTATAGACATTAGACCCTGGTAGGGACAAACACCTTCTGCAGATGCTCCATGATCGGGCTATCTCATTTGGCGTAAATTGAAGAAAATCGACTATATGCCTTATTCTCCTTGTTTTTACGCGGATGGCATCTTGTAACTCATGTGGCGTAAAAACAAAGAACATTCACGCTCGGTCAATATATATATGTGGAAGCGATATGTCTCTACTCTGGACAAAATTTTAGAAATCAGGAGAAAAGCGCGAGAAAATAAAAGTACTTTCAAGATTGCCAGAAAGGACGATGTTCACAGCGGTCATAATTTTGTCATTTGGAGTCCGTGTCGAGACCTAAGTACTCAAACTTTCATGGCATTGTAATAAAATCAAAAAACTCTCCGCTTCAGAGGATATAGAATACCCTCAAATTCATAAGCGGGACTTTTGGCCACGAAAGTCAAAGAACATCATTAAATCATTGTTTTTGAGACAAGTTTGAACCCATTGGCACTTCCTTTTGAAGGAAATTCGAGATTATGTTGCCTATAGACATTAGCCCCTTGGTAGGGACAAAGTACCTTCTGCGGATGCTCTATGATCCGGGCTATCTTATTTGGCGTAAATTGAAGAAAATCCGGATATATGCCTTATTCTCCTTGTTTTGCGGATGGCATCTTTGTAACTCATGCGGCGTGAAAGCCAAGAACAAAAAGGCATTCCTCGCCGTTCAATATATATATGTGAAACAATATCTCCTCTATAGAGACAAAAATTTTGGAAATGATCGGTAAGCATGCGAAAATGAAGTACTTTCAGGACGCCATAGAATGGACAAATGTTCACTAAGCGGTCATAATTTTTTCATTGAGTCCGTGTCGGACCCATAAGTACTCAAACTTTCATGGCGAGAGCGCGAATCAAATACTCACGCTTGCGCCGGGAGGCCGGTACCCTCAAATTCAGCCTTAAGCGGGACTTTTTGTACAAAGTCAAAGAACATCATTAATTGCATTTTTCAAACAAGTTTACGGATTAGCACTTCCTTTTGAAGGAAATTCGAGATTTATGATGCTTATAGACATTAGCCCCCTTGGTGGGACAAACATTCCTTCTGCGGATGCTCCATGATCGGGCTATCTCATTTGGCGTAAATGAAAAAATCAGCTGACTATGCCTTATTCTCCTTGTCTTCGCGGATGGCATCTTTGTAACTCATGCGGCGTGAAAGCCAAGAACAAAAGGCATTCCTCGCATCGGTCAATATATATGTGGAAGCGATATGTCCTCTCTGGGACAAGAAATTTTGGGAAATCGGCGGATAAGCGGGAGAAAATGAAGTACTTTCAGGGCGCCATAGAAAGACGGATGTTCATAAAGCGGTCATAATTTTGTCATTTGGAGTCGTGTCGGGCCCATAAGTACTCAAACTGCTGCGGCCTGTGAATCAAAAATACTCCGCTTCGCCGGGATGCAGATACCCTCAAATTCAGCCTTAAGCGGACTTTTTGTACGAAAGTCAAAACATCATTAATCATTTTTTTGAGACAAGTTTACGAACCATTGGCACTTCCTTTTGAAGAAATTAGAGATTATGTTGCCTATAGACATTAGCCCCTTGGTGGGACAAGCATTACCTGCGGATGCTCTATGATCGGGCTATCTCATTTGGCCGTAAATTGAAGAAAGTCCGGCGATATATGCCTTATTCTCCTTGTTTTCGCGGATGGCATCTTTGTAACTCATGCGTGTGAAAGCCAAGAACAAAAGGCATTCTCGCATCGTTCAATATATGTGAAGCGATATCTCCTCTATAGAGGACATGAAATTTTAAGGCAATCGGTAGCGCGCGAGAAAATGAAGTACTGGGGCGCATAGAAGGAGACGGATGTTCACTAAGCGGTCATAATTTTTCATTGAGTCCGTGTCGGACCATAAGTACTCAAACTGCTTTCATGGCGAGTGCGAAACCAAAAATACTCACGCTTGCGGGAGGCGGGTACCCTCAAATTCAGCCTTAAGCGGGACTTTTTGGACTGAAAGTCAAAAGAACATCATTCGTCGTTTTAGACAAGTTACGGACCCATTAGCACTTCCTTTGGAAATTAGAGATTATGTTTCTTATAGATTAGCCCCCTACAGTAGGGACAAAGCGTGCTGCGATGCTCCATGATCGGGCTATCTCATTTGGCCGTAAAATGAAGAAAATCCAAAACTATGCCTTATTCTCCTTGTTTTTGGATGGCATCTTTTACTCAGCGTGAAAGCCAAGAACAAGGCATTCCTCCATCGGTCAATATATGTGGAAGCGATATGTCCTCTATCTGGACGAAATTTTAGAAATCGGCGAGAAAACGAGAAAATGAAGTACTTTCAAGGCGCCATAGAAAGAACGGATGTTCACAGCGGTCATAATTTTGTCATTTGAGTCCGTGTCGGACCCAGTACTCCTGCTATATCAATATCACGCTTCGCGGATAAGATACCCTCAAATTCATTAAGAGGCTTTACGAAAGTCAAAGAACATCATTAATGTTGTTTTGGACAAGTTTCGAACCCATTGGCACTTCCTTTTGAAATTAGATTATGTTGCCTATAGACATTAGCCCCTGGTGAGACAATTTTTACATATGATCGGGCTATCTCATTTGGCCGTAAATTGAAGAAAGTCCATGGATATATACCTTATTCTCCTTGTTTTTCGGCGGATGGCATCTTTAACTCATGGCGTGAAGCCAAGAACAAAGGCATTCTCATCGTTCAATATATGTGAAGCGATATCTCCTCTAGAGGACATGAAATTTTAGAGGGCAATCGAATAAAAAGCGAAATGATGAAAATTTGCCATAGAATGGACAGATGTTCACTAAAGGTCATAATTTTTCATTGGAGTCCGTGCCGGACCCATAAGTACTCAAACTGCTTGGCAGTGATGCAACAAAAATACTCACTTGCGCCGGGAGGCCGAGTACCCTCAAATTCAGCCTTACAGGACTTTTGGACTGAAAGTCAAAGAACATCATTACGTATTTTTTCAGACAAGTTCCGGTTACTTCCTTTTGAAGGAAATTGATTATGTTTCTTATAGACCTGGTGAGACAAAGCACCTTCTGCGATGCTCCATGATCAGGGCTATCTCATTTGGCGTAAAATGAAGAAAATCCAGCGTATATATTCTTTTTAGCGGATGGCATCTTGTAACTCATCGGCGTGAAAGCCAAGAACAAAGGGCATTCCTCATCGGTCGATATATATGTGGAAGCGATATGTCTCTATACAGGACAAAATTTTGAAATCGGCAGAAAGCATGCGAGAAAATGAAGTACTTTCAGGGTGCATAGAGGAGCAGGATGTTCCGCAGCGGTCATAATTTTGTCATTTGGGTCCGTGTGCGGACATAAGTACTCAAACTGCTTTCATGGCCTAGCGAATCAAAAAATACTCACGCTTCGCCGAGTGCCGAATACCCTCAAATTCAGCCTTAGCAGGACTTTTTGTACAAGTCAAAGAACATCATTAATCATTTTTTTAGGACAAGTTTACGAACCCATGGCACTTCCTTTTGAAGAAATTAAGAGATTATGTTGCCTATAGACATTAGCCCCTTAGTAGGACAAAGCGTACCTTTATATGATCCGAAATATCTCATTTGGCGTAAATTGAAGAAAATCCAGCGGATATGCCTTATTCTCCTTGTTTTTAGGATGGCATCTTGTAACTCATGCGGCGTGAAAGCCAAGAACAAAAGGCATTCTCGCATCGTTCAATATATATGTGAAGCGATATCTCCTCTATAGGACAAAAATTTTAGGCAATCAAAAAAGCGCGAAAATACTTTCAGGGCGCCATAGAATGGATAGATGTTCACTAAAGCGGTCATAATTTTTCATTGGAATCGATTATCGGACCCATAAGTACTCAAACTGCTTTCATGGCGGGCGAATCAAAAAATACTCACTTGCGCCGGAGCCGAGTACCCTCAAATTCAGCCTTAAGGACTTTTGGCCGAAAGTCAAGAACATCATTAAATCATTGTTTTGAGACAATTTACGGACCCATTAGCACTTCCTTTTGAAGGAAATTCGAGAGATTGTTGCTTATAGACATTAGACCCCTGAGGACAAAGCGTACCTTCTGCGGATGCTCCATGATCCGGGCTATCTCATTTGGCCGTAAATTGAAGAAAATCCACGGCTATATGCCTTATTCTCCTTGTTTTACGCGGATGGCATCTTTGTAACTCATGCGGCGTGAAAGCAAAAACAAAACATTCCTCGCATGTCGTATATATGTGGAAGCGATATGTCTCTCTATGAGGACAAAGAAATTTTGAAATCGGTGAGCGGGAGAAAATAAAGTACTTTCAAGGGCGCCATAGAAAGACAGATGTTCAGGCAGGTCATAATTTTGTCATTTGGAGTCGTGTCGGACCCATAAGTACTCAAACTGCTCATGCGTATGTGAATCAAAAAATACTCCACGCTTCGCGGGATATGAGATACCCTCAAATTCAGCCTAAAGGACTTTTTGCCTGAAAGTCAAAGAACATCATTCGCTGTTTTTTCAGACAAGTTTACGAACCCATTGGCACTTCCTTTTGAAGGAAATTCGAGAGATTATGTTGCCTATAGACATTAGCCCCTTGGTAGGGACAAAGCGTACCTTTGCGGATGCTCTATGATCCAGGCTATCTTATTTGGCAAATTGAAGAGTCCATGGATATATGCCTTATTCTCCTTGTTTTGCGGATGGCATCTGTAACTCATGCGTGAAAGCCAGAACAAAAGGCATTCCTCGCATCGTTCAATATATATGTGAAACAATATCTATAGAGGACAAAAAATTTTAGAGCAATCAGGCCAAGCACGAAAAAATGAAGTACTTTCAAGGTGCCATAGAATGGACAAATGTTCACTAGCGGTCATAATTTTTCATTGGAGTCGTGTCGGACCCATAAGTACTCAAACGCTTTCAGCGAAATAATCAAAAATACTCACGCTTGCGCGGGAGGCCGGTACCCTCAAATTCAGCCTTAGCGGGACTTTTTGGCTGAAAGTCAAGAACATCATTAAATCGCTGTTTTTCAAACAAGTTTCTGGACCCATTAGCACTTCCTTTTGAAGGAAATTCGAGATTATGTTATAGACATTAGCCCCTTGGTAGGACAAACATTCCTTTCTAGGATGCTCCATGATCAGGGCTATCTCATTTGGCGTAAAATGAAGAAAATCAGTCTATACCTTATTCTCCTTTCGGCGGATGGCATCTTTGTAACTCATGGCGAAAGCCAAGAACAAAAGCATTCTGTGGTCGATATATATATGGAAGCGATATGTCCTCTATAGACAAAATTTTGGGAAATCAGGCGAGATAGAGAAAATGAAGTACTTAAATTTGCTGCCATAGAAAGAGATGTTCATAAAGCGGTCATAATTTTGTCATTTGGAGTCCGTGTCGGGCCCAGTACTCAAACTGCTTTCATGGCGTGGCGAATCAAAAATACTCACGCTTCGCCCGGAACCGAATACCCTCAAATTCAGCCTTAAGCGACTTTTTGGCCTGAAAGTCAAGAACATCATTGTCATTGTTTTTGAGACAAGTTTACGAACCCATTGGCACTTCCTTTTGAAGGAAATTCGAGAGATTATGTTGCCTATAGACATTAGCCCCTGGTAGGACAAGCGTACCTTCTGCGGATGCTCTATGATCCGGGCTATCTCATTTGGCGTAAATTGAAGAAAATCGGCGGATATATGCCTTATTCTCCTTGTTTCGCGGATGGCATCTTTTAACTCATGCGGCGTGAAAGCCAAGAACAAAAAGGCATTCCTCGCATCGTTCAATATATATGTGGAAGCGATATCTCCTCTATAGAGGACAAAAATTTTAGAGCAATCAAGCAAAAGCGCCGAAAATGAAGTACTTTCAAGGATGCCATAGAATGGATAGATGTTCACTAAAGCGGTCATAATTTTTCATTGGAATTCGGTGTCGGACATAAGTACTCAAACTGCTCATGGCCTTGAATCAAAAAATACTCCGCTTGCGCGAGGCCGGAGTACCCTCAAATTCAGCCTTAAGCAGGACTTTTTGGCTGAAAGTCAAAACATCATTAAATCATTTTTTTTGAGACAAGTTTACGGACCCATTAGCACTTCCTTTTGAAGGAAATTGAGAGATTATCTTGCTTATAGACATTAGACCTGGTGGACAAAGCGTACCTTCTGCGGATGCTCCATGATCGGGCTATCTCATTTGGCGTATTGAAGAAAATCCAGTGACTATATGCCTTATTCTCCTTGTTTTTCGCGGATGGCATCTTTGTAACTCATCGTGAAAGCAAAAACAAAAAGGCATTCCTCGCCGGTCAATATATGTGGAAGCGATATGTCCTCTATGAGGACAAGAAATTTTGAAATCGGTGACGCGGAGAAAATAAAGTACTTTCAGGGCGCCATAGAAAGACGGATGTTCACTAGCGGTCATAATTTTGTCATTTGGGTCCGTGTCGGACCCATAAGTACTCAAACTGCTTTCATGGCGGCCTTGAATCAAAAAATACTCACGCTTCGCCGGAGATGCAGATACCCTCAAATTCAGCCTTAAGCAGGACTTTTGGCCACGAAAGTCAAAACATCATTAAATCATTGTTTTGAGACAAGTTTCGAACCCATTGGCACTTCCTTTTGAAGGAAATTCGAAGATTATGTTGCCTATAGACATTAGCCCCTTGGTAGGGACAAGCGTACCTTCTGCGGATGCTCTATGATCCAGGGCTATCTTATTTGGCGTAAATTGAAGAAAATCCGGCGGATATGCCTTATTCTCCTTGTTTGCGGATGGCATGTAACTCATGCGTGAAAGCCAGAACAAAAAGGCATTCCGCATCGTTCAATATATGTGGAAACAATATCTCCTCTATAGAGGACAAAAATTTTAGGGCAATCGGGCAAAAGCATGCGAGAAAATGAAGTACTTTCAAGGCCATAGAATGGACAAATGTTCATAAGCGGTCATAATTTTTTCATTGGTCGTGTCGGACCCATAAGTACTCAAACTGCTGCATGGCGGGCGAATCCAAAAATACTCACGCTTGCGCGGGAGGCCGGTACCCTCAAATTCAGCCTTAAGCGGACTTTTTGGCCTGAAAGTCAAAGAACATCATTAATTATTTTTCAAACAAGTTTACGGACCCATAGCACTTCCTTTTGAAGGAAATTCGAAGATTATGATGCTTATAGACATTAGCCCCTTAGTGAGACAAACATTCCTTCTGCGAGATGCTCCATGATCCGGGCTATCTCATTTGGCGTAAATTGAAGAAAAAGCTATATTATTCTCCTTGTCTTGGCGGATGGCATCTTAACTCATGCGGCGTGAAAGCCAAGAACAAAGGCATTCCGCATCGGTCGATATATATGTGGAAGCGATATGTCCTCTATAGAGGACAAAGAAATTTTGGGAAATCGGTGAGATAAGGGAGAAAAATGAAGTACTTTCAAGGGCGCCATAGAAAGGACGGATGTTCATAAAGCGGTCATAATTTTGTCATTTGGAGTCGTGTCGGGTCCATAAGTACTCAAACTGCTTTCATGGTGACGCTGTGAATCAAAAAATACGCTTCCGCCGAGATAAGGTACCCTCAAATTCAGCCTTAGCAGGACTTTTGTGCGAAAGTCAAAGAACATCATTAAATGCATGTTTTGAGACAAGTTTACGAACCCATTGGCACTTCCTTTTGAAGGAAATTCGAGAGATTATGTTGCCTATAGACATTAGCCCCTGGTAGGGACAAGCGTACCTTCTGCGGATGCTCTATGATCAAGGCTATCTCATTTGGCCGTAAATTGAAGAAAATCCGGCGGATATATACCTAATCTCCTTGTTTTATGGATGGCATCTTTGTAACTCATGCGGCGTGGCCAAGAACAAAAGGCATTCTCGCATCGTTCAATATATATGTGGAAGCGATATCTCTCTATAGAGGACAAGAAATTTTAGGCGATCAAGCAAAAGCGCCGAGAAAATGAAGTACTTTCAGGGCGCCATAGAATGGATAGATGTTCACTAAAGCGGTCATAATTTTCATTGAATCGGTGTCGGACCCATAAGTACTCAAACTGCTCATGGCGATTGAATCAAAAAATACTCACGCTTGCGCTGGGAGGCCAGTACCCTCAAATTCAGCCTTAAGCGGACTTTTTGTACGAAAGTCAAAGAACATCATTAAATCGTGTTTTTGGACAAGTTTACGACCCATGGCACTTCCTTTTGAAGGAAATTGAGAGATTATGTTGCTTATAGACATTAGACCCTGGTGAGACAAACGTACCTTCTGCGATGCTCCATGATCGGGCTATCTCATTTGGCGTAAATTGAAGAAAATCCAGCGGCTATATGCCTTATTCTCCTTGTTTTGGCGGATGGCATCTTTAACTCATGCGGCGTGAAGCAAAAAAAAAAGGCATTCCCGCGCCGATCATATATATGTGGAAGCGATATGTCCTCTATGGGACAAAATTTTAGAAATCGGTGAAAAGCGCGGGAAAATAAAGTACTTTCAAGAGGCGCCATAGAAAGAAGGATGTTCACAGCGGTCATAATTTTGTCATTTGAGTCGTGTCGACCCATAAGTACTCAAACTGCTTTATGGTATGAATCAAAAATACTCACGCTTCCGCGAGACCGGAGTACCCTCAAATTCAGCCTTAGCGGACTTTTTGTACGAAAGTCAAGAACATCATTCGTCATTGTTTTTGGACAAGTTTACGAACCCATGGCACTTACTTTTGAAGAAATTCGAGATTATGTTGCCTATAGACATTAGCCCTTAGGGACAAGCGTACCTTTAGATGCTCTATGATCCGGGCTATCTTATTTGGCGTAAATTGAAGAAATCCGGCGGATATATGCCTTATTCTCCTTGTTTTCGGATGGCATCTTAACTCATGCGGCGTGAAAGCCAAGAACAAAAAATTCTCGCATCGTTCAATATATATGTGAAACAATATCTCCTCTATAGGACACAAAAATTTTGAGCGATCAAGCAGCATACGAGAAAATGAAGTACTTTCAAGGGCGCCATAGAATGGACAAATGTTCATAAGCGGTCATAATTTTTTCATTGGTCCGTGTCGGACCCATAGTACTCAAACTGCTTTCATGGCGAGGCCGAATCCAAAAATACTCGGCTTGCGCCGGAGGCCAGTACCCTCAAATTCAGCCTTAAGCGGGACTTTTTATACGAAAGTCAAAGAACATCATTAAATAGCTGTTTTTTCAAACAAGTTTACGGACCCATTAGCACTTCCTTTTGAAGGAAATTCGAGAGATTATGATGCTTATAGACATTAGCCCCCTTGGTAGGACAAACATACCTTTAGATGCTCATGATCAGGCTATCTCATTTGGCGTAAAATGAAGAAAATCCAGCGGCTATATGCCTTATTCTCCTTGTCTTGCGGATGGCATCTTGTAACTCATGCGGCGTGAAAGCCAAGAACAAAAGGCATTCCTGCGCCGGTGTATATATATATCGAAGCGATACTCCTCTATGAGGACAAGAAATTTTGGAAATCGGTGATCATGAATTTCTTTCTTTGAGTTTTCTTTCATGTTTTGTGTGGATGAATTTTGATGCAGGTGGTCTCGATATGAGGAAAAGGAAGAGGCAAGATCAAGCTTGGCGATTTCAAAACCCCGTAAATATTCAAGGAGACTCAAGCGTCTAAGCTTGGGGATGCCGGAAGGCATCGCCTCTTTCTTCACAATTCGGTATGTTTTATTTTGTTCATCGATATGTGCAGCTTAATCTTTTGCATTTAGTTTTCATTTTTCTTTTATGCACCATGATGGTATGAGATAGTCCTTGGTTGATTTATAGAATGCTAATTGCACTTCCTTAAATCTTTTGAGTATGGCTTTATAGAATGCTTCATGCTTCACTTATATCATTTGAAGTTTGGATTGCTGTTTCCCTTCACAAAAACCGCCATTTGTAGAATGCTCTTTTGCTTCACTTATATTTGTTAAGCATGGGCATATCTTTTGTAGAAATTAAACTCTCTTGCTTTTATATCTATTTAGAGGTGATAGGAATTGGTCATTCAATGGTTAGTCATAAAATCCTACATAAACTTGTAAGATCGTTGAATATGATATGTTTGATTCCTTGCAATAGTTTTGTGATATAAAGATGATGATATAAAGTTATGCTAGTGGGTAGTTGTGGATTGTAGAGACCGGTGTTGAGTTTTGCAAGTCCCATAGCATGTTATGGTAACCGTTTGTGACAAATTTGAAGCATAGGGTGTTTCTTTGATTGTCTTCTTATGAGTGGCGGTCGGGGGGAAGCGATGGTCTTTTCTACCAATCTATCCCCAGGGGCATCGTAGTTAACTTTGCTTGAGGGCTAATAAACTTTTGCAATAAGTATATGAGTTCTTTATGACTAATGTGAGTCCATGGATTATCGCACTTTTACCCTCCATCATTGCTAGCCTCTTGATGCGTATTGCCCTTTCTCACCTCGAGGTTGGTGTAAACCGATGCATCAAACCCGTGATCGTCGCTCTATCACATAAGCCTCCTTATATCTTCCTCAAAGAGCCACCATACCTCTATTATGGCATTTCCATAGCCATTCGAGATATATTGCCATGCAACTTTTATCATCATCATATACATGACTTGAGCATTCATTGCCATATTGCTTTGCATGATCGTAAGATAGCTAGCATGAGATTTTCATGGCTTGTCCGTTGTTTGATGTCATTGCTGCTAGATCATTGCAAATCGGTGCACATTGGAAGCATTCATATAGAGTCATATTTGTTCTTATATCGAGGTTTAGTATTGAGTTGTAAGTAAATAAAAGTGTGATGATCATCATTATAGAACATTGCCCCATAAAAGAGCCAAACAAGCCTAAATAGAAAAGGCCAAAGCCCAAAAAAAGAAAAAGAAAAAAAAAGGTAATGTTACGATCCTTTTACCACACTTGTGTTAGAGTAGCACCATGTTCTTCATATAGAGAGTCTCTTGAGTTATCACTTTCATATACTAGTGGGAATTTTCATTATAGAACTTGGCTTGTATATTCAACGATGGGCTTCCTCAAATGCCCTAGGTCTTCATGAGCAAGCAAGTTGGATGCACACCACTTAGTTTTAGTTTGAGCTTTCATAAACTTATAGCTCTAGTGCATCCGTTGCATGGCAATCCCTACTCCTCGCATTGACAACAATTGATGGGCATCTCCATAGCCCGTTGATTAGCAGCGTCGATGTGAGACTTTCTCCTTTTGTCTTCTCCATATAACCTCCACTATCATATTCTATTCCACCTATAGTGCTATATCCATGGCTTGCACTCATGTATTGCGTGAGGTTGAAAAAGCTGAAGCGTTAAAAAGTATGAACCAATTGCTCGGCTTGTCCTCGGGGTTGTGCATGATGGAGGCATTTTGTGTGTAGAATGAAGCATGGCCAAACTACATGATTTTGTAGGATAATCTTTCTTTGGCCATGTTGTTTTAAACGACATGATTGCTTTATTAGTGCGGTTGAAGTATTATTGTTCTTCGTCAAATGATAGACTATTGCTTTGAATCACTCGTGTCTTAATATTCATGCCATGATTAGACATGTGATCAAGATTATGCTAGGTAGCACTCCACATCAAAATTATCTTTTAGCATTTACCTACGAGGCGACAGGAATTAAGCTTGGGGATGATGATACATCTGTCGTATCTATAATTTTGATTGTTCCATGCCAATATTATTCAACTTTCATATACTTTTGGCAACTTTTTACACTATTTTTGGGACAAACATATTGATCCGATGCAGGCCATATTTGCATGTTTTATGTTTTGAAACCCAATATCAACGAGTCCAAGCGGGATAAAAGCGGACGAATTATTTTGGAATATTTGTGATTTTGGGAGGAAGAATCAGCGAGGCGGTGCAGGTGGCCAGGTGTCGCCACCACTCGGTGGCGCCCCCTCGTGGGCCCTAGTAAGCGGTTGATGCTCTACTTTGGCCCAAGAAAGCTAATTTTTGGAAAAATATCTGGATTTCAATCCAATGAGTTCGGATCTCCGATATAAAAGCGGTGCGGGAAATCGAGACCGAGCAGAGGCGGAGAGACATATCTAATCTCGGGGCTCCGCCCTCCCATGCCATGGGAGCCAAGATGAGGAAACCCTTCTCCTATCTAGGGAAGGTCAAGAAAGAAGAAGAAGAAGAAGGGGGCTCTCGCTTGCCCTGATGGCCGGAGCGGCGGGGGCCATCATCATCACCACGATCTTCACCAATACCTCGCCATCTTCACCAACATCTTCCTTCCCCATCTATAGCGGTCCACTCACGGACCACTGTACCCTCTACTTGAACATGTGCTTTATGTTTCATTTATTATCCAATGATGTGTTGCCATCCTATGATGTACAGTTGATTTTCGTTGTCCTACGGTGATTGATGAGTTGCTATGATTGGTTTGAGTTGCATGTTTTATTATTGGTGCTGTCCTATGGTCCTCTCCATGTCGGCATAAGCGAGGATCCTTAGGGTTGCAATATGTTCATGATTAAGCTTATGGTGGGTGGAGTGAAAGCGAAGCACGGACCGAGTAAGTAGGTTGTTTGTATGGGATAAAGGGAGTTGATGCTTTAATGCTATGGTGTGTTTACCTTAATGATCCTTAATAGTTGCGGATGCTTGCTAGAGTTCAATCATAAGTGCATATGATCCAAGAAGAAAAGTATGTTAGCTTATGCCTCTCCCTCAAATAAAATTGCAATAGTGATTATCGGTCTAATACGTAGTCAATTGCTTAGGAACAATTGCACAACTCCTCCACCACTTTTCCACACTCGTTATATTTACTTTATTCATTCTTTATTGAAACAGCCGCTTTATATTTACTCATTCTTTATTACTTTGCAAACCTATCCTATCACACCAAAGTCTTCTAGTTTCATACTTGTTCTGGTAAGCGAACACTAAGCATGCGTGAATCGTATCAATGGGAGATAGGGCTTGAGAGAATATTTGTTCTACATTTAGCTCCTCGTTGGGTTCGACACTCTTACTTATCGAAGAGGCTACAACTATCCCGTATACTTGCGGGTTATCAAGGTGTCACAGAACGGTTTACGTGATGAACTACTATCAATAAGGGGCGTGCGATTCGTCATCAAGTTCTACTTTCCTCCCATCACTTCTTTCGGAGAAACTCCTCTAGAAAGGATCCATTCTTAACAGAATGTCTTGCCCGGATATGTGATAGAAGGTGCCAACAGTTTCCTTTGGGTATCCTAATGACACATTTCTCGATTTGGGTTCAAGCTTATCAAGTTGAAGCTTTTTCACATAAACATCGCAGCCCCAAACTTTAAGCGACAACTTTGGTTTCTTGCCTAACCACGATTCATAAGGTGTCGTCTCAACGTTTCGATGGTGCCCTATTTGGAGCTGTCTCTAAAGCATAACCCCAAAATGATAGCGGTAAATCATAAGAGATCATAGATCGCACTATATCTAGTAAAATGCGATTACGACGTTCGGACACACCATTACGTTGTGGTGTTACGGGTGGCGTGAGTTCGAAACTATTCGCATTGTTTCAAATGTAGACCAAACTTGTAACTCAAATATTCTCCTCCATGATCGATCGTAGAAACTTTATTTTCTTGTTACGATGATTTTCCACTTCACTCTGAAAATCTTTGAACTTTTCAAATGTTTTAGACTTATTTTTCATTAAGTAGATATACCCATATCTGCTCAAATCACTGTGAAGGTGAGAAAATAACTTGATACCATGTTGAGCCTCAATATTCATCAGACCACTTACATCGGTATGTATGATTTCTAATAAATCTTGCTCGCTCCATTGTTCGGAGAACGGCGTTTTAGTCATCTTGCCCATAAGGCATGGTTCACAAGTACCAAGTGATTCATAATCAAGTGATTCCAAAAGTCCATTAGTATGGAGTTTCTTCGATGCGCTTTACACCAATATGACCAAGCGGTGCCACAAATAAGTTGCACTATCATTATCAACTCTGCATCTTTTGGCTTCTACATTATGAATATGTGTTTCACTACTATGAGATTCAACAAAATAGACCACTCTTCAAGGGTGCATGACCATAAAAGATATTACTCATATAAATGGAACAACCATTATTCTTAGATTTAAATGAATAACGTCTCACATCAGAAGATCGGATATAGTGGTCATGCTTAAGCTGGTACCAAATAACAATTATTTAGGTCAAAACTAATCCCAAAGGTAGATGTAGAGGTAGCGTGCGGCAGGCGATCACATCGACTTTGGAACCATTTCCAAGCGCCGTCACCTCGTCCTTAGCCGGTCTTGCAATCCGTAGTCCTGTTTTGAGTTGCAAATATTAGCAGCAACCGGATATCAAATACCCGGTGCTCTGCGAGCTCAGTAAGTACACATCAATAACATGTATATCACATATACCTTTGTTCACCTTGCCATCCTTCTTATCCGCCAAATACTTGGGGTAGTTCCTTCTAGTGACCAATCTGCTTGCGGTAAGAAGCACTCGATCTCGGGCTTAGGTCCAGAATTGGATTTCTTCTCTTGAGCAGCAACTTGTTTCTGTTCTTCTTGATTCCTTCTTATTCCCTTTACCCTTTTCTTGGCTGTAACCATCAACACTTGATGCTCCTTGTTGATTTGTACCTCCAACCTTGACAAAGAAGCTCAGGAATTGTTTATTCATCCCTTGCATATTATAGTTCATCCGAAGCTCTTGTACCTTGGTGGCGGTGATTGAAGAATTCTAACAATGACACTATCATTGGAAGATTAACTCCAGTTGAATCAAGTGATTGTTATACCGGATATTTTGAGTATATGTTCCTTGACGGACTATTCTTTTCCATCTTACAATTGTAGAACTCATTGGAACTTCATATCTCTTATCCGGGCATTTGCTTGAAATATTAACTTCAACTCTGGAACATCTCATATTCTCCATGACATCAAAACATCGTTGAAGTCGGTTCTTAGCCATAAAGCATGACACTCGAACCATCGAGTAGTCATCGACTTTGCTCCAAACATTCTAGCGTTTGCGTTGCATCTCTGAGGCCTGGCACCCGGCGGTGCTTCGGGGCGTAATTCTTATGCGACAATGAGGATAATCCTCAAGTTACGGACCCGTCCGTGTAATTCTACCATCATCTTTCAACTTTGCTTTCTCAAGGAGGCATTAAAATTCAACGGAACAACGGCACGGGCCATCTATCTACAACAACATAGACAAGCAAAATACTATCAGATACTAAGTTGATGATAAATTTAAGTTCAATTAATCATATTACTTAAGAACTCCCACTTAGATAGACATCTCTCTAATCATCTAAGTGATCATGTGATCCAAATCAACTAAATCATAACCGATCATCACGTGAAATGGAGTAGTTTTCAATGGTGAACATAACTATGTTGATCATATCGACTATATGATTCACGCTCGACCTTTCGGTCTCGGTGTTGAAGGCCATATCGCATATGCTAGGCTCGCCAAGTTTAACCCAGTATTCGCGTGTGCAAAACTAGCTTGCACCGGTTGTAGATGAATGTAGAGCTTATCACACGATCATCACGTGGTGTCTTGGCATGACGAACTTTGGCAATGGTTCATACTCAGGGAGAACACTTTTATCTTGAAATTTAGTGAGAGATCATATTATAATGCTATCATCAATCAAAGCAAAATAAGATGCATAAAGGATAAACATCACATGCAATCAATATAAGTGATATGATATGGCCATCATCATCTTGTGCTTGTGATCTCTATCTCCAAAGCAATCATGATCACCATCATCACCACCACGACACCTTGATCTCCATCGTAGCATCGTTGTCATCTGCCAACTATTGCTTCTCGACTATCGCCAGCTTAGTGATAAAGTAAAGCAATTCGGCGATTGCATTGCATACAATAAAGCAACAACCATATGGCTCACTCATTGCGATAACTCTGTTACAAAACATGATCATCTCATACAATAAAATTTATCATCATGTCTTGACCATATCACATCACAACATGCCTGCAAAAACAAGTTAGGCGTCCTCTACTTTGTTGTTGCAAGTTTTACGATGGCTGCAATGGGCTAAGCAAGAACCGTTCTTACCTCGCATCAAAACCACAGCGATATTTGTCAAGTTAGTGTTGTTTTAACCTTCTCAAGGACCGGGCATAGCCACACTCTGTTCAACTAAAGTTGGAGCGACACCCGCCAGCCACCTATGTGCAAAACCGTCGGTGAACCGTCTCGCGTAGCGTCGCATAATGTTGGTCCGGTGCTTCATCCAACAATACCGCCGAACAAAGAGCATGCGTGGCTATGACTTGTATCACCCACAACTCACTTGTGTTCTACCGTGCATATAACATCTCGCATAAACTGGCTCGGATGCCCTTTGTTGGTAACGTAGTAATTTCAAAAAATTCCTCGCTCGCAAGAATCATGGTGATGCATAGCAGCGAGAGGGAGAGTGTTATCCACGTACCCTCGTGAGCCGAAAGCGGAAGCATTAACTGCAGCGGTTGATGTAGTTGCGTCTTCATGATCCGACCGATCCAAGTACCGAACATACGGTACCTCCGAGTTCAACACCGTTAACCATGAGAGTTTATCAATTCCTACAGAAAAAAACACCGCCATGCTCTAAAAAGGTATAAGTGAAGCACTAGAGCAACTACCTTGCTCAAAAGATATAAGTGAAGCACATAGATTATTCTAATAAATTCACGAGTAAAATGTGTCCCTCTCAAAAGGTGTGTACAGCAAGGATATTTGTGGAAAACTCAAAATGAAAGACCCATATCATACAAGATGCTCCAAGCAAAACACATATCATGTGGTGAATATAGCCTCAAGTAAATTCACCGATGGATTGAAGGCCAAGAGGGGATGCCATCCGCGGCACCCCAAGCTTAGATGCTTGGTTTTTCTTGAATATTACCTTTGGGTGCCTTGGGTATCCCCAATCTTAGGCTCTTGCCACTCCTTATTCCATAATCCATCAAATCGTTACCAAAAACTTGAAAACTTCACAACACAAAACTCAACGAAAAACTTCGTGAGATCCGTTAGTATAATAAAATAACTCACCACTTTAGGTACTATTGTGTAGTCATTCTAAATTTAAATTGATGTTATATCTACTATATTCCAACTTTTCCATGGTTCACACCTGATACTACCCATAGATTCATGAAAATAAGCAAACAACACAAAGAACAGAATCTGTAAAAACAGAATAGTATGTAGTAATCTGGATATTTAGTATACTTCTATAACTCCAAAAATTCTGAAACATTAGGAAAATCTAGGAAATTTGTATATCAATCTTGTGTAAAAATTCAGATCAAAAGCACATTTCGTGATTTGTTAAAATTCGACAACGGCCAAAAGTTTACGTTTTTCAGCAAGATCAAATTAACTCTCACCATAGACCATCCCAAAGGTCTTACTTGGCTCAAACCTAACTATAACACTAAAACAATTACTACGAGGTAATAATGTGTATTTATTGAAAAACAGGAACAAAACAAAAACACAAAAATAAATATTGGGTTGCCTCCCAACAAGCGCTATTGTTTCACGCCCTAGATAGGCGTAATGCATAAATCTAGGTATTGTCATCTGTGTTATTCAATTCATCAATTGCACATCTATCCTTTCTAGGGATTTCATTAGGGTTTTTGGCGATCATACTCCAAGGTAGGAAATCGAGAAATTCACGTGTAGGAATTGGTTCCTTAATAATATTGATAAAGCTAGGGTAAATCTATCCCAAATAATAAAGCACGGATTGAGTCTCTGGGTTCACCGTCATGGCGTTTTTAAAAAGGTCCATGTGCTTTTAGAAATCAACCCACGTCCTATTAATTTGCTACCAAAAATAAAAGCGGTTCGCTAAGAAAAAATCCGATGCCATTGCCTCCTCTCCTCAACCCGCTTCCGCAGCCCACCTCAACCGCCGCCACCCGTGCAGCGCCTCCCCCCGCTAGCCCACTCAATCGCCGCTCCCGCCCACCAACCCAACTACCTCCGTCTCCCATCCACGCTGGATCGACATCTCCTCCAATGGATGCCGCCCAACCACCTCACCCAATAGGGCCGCCCACCAACCTCAACAAGTCGTTTCTTGCCCTTGCCGCCTCTACCTCCTCGATGCGGGCGACTCGACCCATCTGCCTCCCGTTCGTGGGCGGCGTTGGAAACAACGTTTCCATAGCTCCGCATCCAAGCGAGTGCGGCATGGGCATGCCTCCTCTCCGTGACAAAAAGCCCATAGCCCCTCAATTAGCATGGTATAATTTTTCATATTATTCACCGTGAATGTGTCATACACACGGTGCATGCATATGTATTGTCTTAACGATTATCCTATTTTTAGGATTGAACTTGCGTTTTGTGCAATGTCACGATTCATGAGGTACAATATGAGTATATTTTGGAATTGATTGGAGGCATGTTAATTTTGGAGTAGAGTATATCTTGGAATTGATTAGATGCATGTTAATTTTGGAGTATCTTGCATTTTATTCCACAAGAATAAAATTGATATACTCAATTAACAATTCTTTTTGATATGTTTGTAATCAGTCAATCATTTAGATAGAATGAGTGCGGACTTGTGGAGAAACAACAATGCGGTAACCTTGAAAGTTTATGCTCAAGGAAGATGTTGGTTAATTTCTTTGAGATGGAGTGGTACAAATGGTTCTATTTTTTTGCATCTTGGATTTTTTCGCCGATAACAATCATTGGCTCCATCATCCTTTTATCCATGCATGTGCAGGAGGAGATCATCCTTTCATCCGTGCATGTGCAGGAGATCGGAATGTCGGCATGAGAAAACTCAAAGTGACTCCTCCACCCGGCCATCCTTTGCAAGGTCGGCAAGGACACTACTCGTACATGTGCTCCTCTCCCAACCCTGATTTAATGTGAAATCTAATTGGGAGGTATTGATAAGCACCAATGTATCCTTGGTTTAATTAGTTCCCATGTCTTGAGTTACTTTCACCCTCTTGGTAAGATCAAGCCGATGAATACCTTTCGGTCTATCAATCTGATAAGCGATACAAATGCAAGGATTGCACATAAGTAATTGGATTTGACCCGTTAATTTATTGACTGTTTAACAACGCAGAAAGAAGAGTTGCTACAGGAACCTAGTCCATGCGTTGATTCATATTTTGGTTGCTTGTTGTTTCTAACTTCATCAGCGTAAATTTTAAAATGATGCATTGCTTCACCCTACTATATCCGATGCTCTCATAGTTTAATCTATCCGGTGTATACACATCTTTCTTGGTGATTGTATTTTCATGTTGCTGTCGATGCATCTACGCAACCTAACCCGAGCTAGATAAATTGTAGTTATTGTTGTATAACGATTGGTTTTGGTAAAAGTTCATCGTTATATGTTTTTGTGGGTTTTGATAAAACCACTGATCTTCGAGATATATGTTTGGTACTTGCTCTACACAAATATGCCTAGCGCTCCGCTCATGCATTCGTTTGATCGACATGATGTACATTCGAGCAACTTTGTATAGTGTTGTTAGCTGGTGGCCTATATATTTTAAGGTAATGTATGTGACTTAAGATGATGCATTCATGAATTAAGCATGGATCTTAGATTGCGTTACCTTTGCTTGAGGATCGGGCTTCGATCGTAATATAGACCTTTCAAAACATTATGTGTCATGCCCGATGCTTGAAACATAATTACCTTGCATATATTTGCAAATTTGCATACTACTATTGTTTAAGTAAAAAATGTGAACTTCAAATTATATCTTGGCTCCAGTTATTTTCTCAAAAACCAAGAGATCATTTGAGGTTTGCGTGAGTCGGTTTACAAGAGATAGCCACATGTCTTTATGAATTTAAATTGTTAGCAAAACATAGTGGAGCAGAAAGCTATTTCCTTGATTCGTCTATGTTATGGCGTTTCCATAGAAGTGATGTAAGCGTCCCCGAACACGAAAATACCGTATGATGTCCGGAGAAGATTTACGCTTACATGTGAATGGTTCTCTTGATGTTCTAAGTGATGTCTTGAAGTTCTTCTGTTTTCCCATATCATCCAAAGTGACCAAATTAATCTTTATTTGTTTGCTGGTTTGTCAAACATCACTTCATGTTGTAGTGCATTTTTCCTTTCAAAATCCATTTTATGCCATTTGGATTTATAAGCTCGGTTTATTATTTGTGGAGAATAGGAGATAAGGAAAATGGGAGGGAAAATAGTAGTTCTAGCTGGCGTTTGTTCCATAGCAAAGCTTGGGAGTTCATTCTATTATGTGCATCAAAGTCTATACATATGAGTTACTTTTCGAGGTGACATAGATTTTCTTGAGGTTATGATTTTTTATCTACTATTACTTGAATCTTTCTTACGAGTTTTTTCTTGGAGTTCTTCCTGTTTCCCATATCATCTGCTCTATATAAGCTGCTCTATAAAATTAAGTATCGCATCCTCCTTTATTGGCCAAGTTTGTTCTATTCTACTAATCGAAGCGTACAAAGGACTTGGGGCGGAGTGAACACATTTGCTTGAAGTTTTGAATTATTTACAAGTAGGGTTTGCATATTATAGTATCCAAGATTACATGGCTAAGCAACTCAATTATCTTGGTAATACCTTGAAATGGTTATACATTACGTGAGTACTCATATGCCATATTAATTTCGAGGAACAATTTATAAATTTTGTCATCTCTAAAAATATTCAAACAAAAGCGGTCATAGTTTGTATTTAGTATTTACACTTGAATAATGGATGTTTGATCGCCAAATTTAAACTAATGTTTTTAGAATAAGTTGTGGCCTTTAAGCTTGTGTGTAGTCCATTCTTGAATGTATATATAAAAATATTGGCCGTCTATTTCCTTAAGTGCAACCAATGACCAGTTTCATTTGATTTGAATTAAAGGTTGGATGCATATTAACGATACTCATTATAGGTTTTATGTTACCGGTGGCTTGATTTGAACACGTAATTTTATTACCCGTTTAAGCATACGGGCCCTTTACTAGTACTTATCATTTTAAGATCTTCGTTCCCTTTACTAGGTGATTCACCCTTATTTTTAGGAACATAAATAAACTTAGTAGGTTTGCTAGGAGGAAATTTTGGAGTAGTTTTGATAGTGGAAAAAGTGGAACCCAAATTGGTAATAATATCTTCTAGCTTACCAATTCTAATGGATCCTTGTTTTACCCTTTCATTAATTATAGGTTCTTTCTCTTTTAGGGTTTTTAAGGTGATTCCTACCTTAGATCCAAATTGAGTAATATGATTATGAATCTTTTTAGCCAAATTTTAAATAAGCACTTTGGTAGACATTTTATTTTCAATGATATCAAGCATTTGCATCACATGTTCCAAAGTTAAAGTTGTCTCATTAATCATGAGTGGTCGTGATCCTACCAAATTTAACATAGCATCGTAAGCATCCATAGAGTGACTACTTTAGAAATTACCACGGTGATAGTGTCTAGCACAAATCCATACCAAGTAGTAACACCCACATACAAATTTTGAAGAAGAACGGTAGTGGATTGCTTATGAGTAGATCTATTTTGACATTGCAAATTTTATACCAAGCATCCTTTAAATTGTCTCCCCCCTTTGTTTAAAATTAAGAACCTCACTTTCTAGGGTACTAATTATGATAGAAGGACTATCCATGGGAGAAAAACGAGCAATATAGCACATAAGCATACAAAAAGCAAGCGAAAGGCGAGCGGAAAGAAGGAAAATAAAAGGAAAATATTTTTGTGTTTTTGAAAACATTTTGGAAGTGGGGAGAGAGAAAGCGAGGCAAATGGAAAACAATGTAAATGCAGGAGATGAGAGTTTATGATATGTACTTGGTAGGCTTGATGTAGAAACTCCTCGACAATGGCGTGGAAATTCTTCCTTGCTTCTTGAGCTTCGTTGATTTTTCCTTGAAGAGGAAAAGGTGATGCAGCAATGTATGTTGGGGAACTTCCATGGGAGCAAAAAATTCCTCGCTCACCAAGATCAATCTAGGAGATGACCATCTATGAGAGGAGAGATTGGATCTACATACCCGTGTAGATCGCTAAGCGGAAGCTCTAAGAAGCGTGGTTGATGTAGTCGAGCGTCTTTGCGATCCAATCATGATCCATCCCACTAACTCGATCCAAGTGCCGACGGACAGCACCCTGCGTTCAACACCGTCGGCTTGATGATGCCTTCACCTCCTCGATCCGGACCGATGGTGAAGTAGTGGCTCGAGTCCTCCGGTGCACAATGGTGTGGTGGCGGCGGTGGTGGTGGAATCTCGTGAGCTTCCCTAAGCACTACTGGGAGGAAGGCGGATCTGAGGAGAGGAGGGTAGAGTCATGGCATAGATGGGTGCCTCGCCCTCCCTCTACCAATATATAGGGGAAGGGTGGAGGAGGCAACCTAGGGTTTCCCCTAGGGGCGGCCACAAGGTAACCCTAGATGGGTTTTGGGTGGCCCCCTAGGTGCCTAGCCCCTAAGCAAGGGAGGCAGCCTTGGGGCGCACCAACCCTCTGGATTCATAGGATGGGGTGAGGCGCACAATCCCTTCTTTGGGATGGTGTGCCCCCTCCTTAAACCCAAAGCCCCAACAATTGTCGGGGACCCACGAAATCCCGTTCAATCATCCGTCATAACCGGTGCCCTGGAACAATTCGGACTCGATACCCTTGTCCTATATATTAATGTTCACCTCCAGACCATTTGGAGTTCCTCATCACGTCAGGGATCTCATCAGGGACTCCCAACAACCGGTAACCACCATAATGACTCAACAATACTTATATTGTCACCAAAAGTTAAGTGTGTAGGGTTGAGAACTATGCAGACAAGACCGAGACACCTCTATGGTAAATAACCAATAGCGGACCTGGATGCCCATATTGGTTCCTACATATTTCTGAAGATCTTTATCGTCGAACCTCGATGTCAAGGATTGTGAATCCGAATGCATTCTCTTTGTCTATTGGTATGTTACTTGCGAGATTAGTTCGTCGGTATCACCATACCTAGTTCAATCTGTTACCGACATGTCTCTTTACTCGTTTCATAATACAAGATCTCGTGGCTAACTCTTTAGTCACATTGCATACAAGCTCATTGTGATGTTGTATTAGGAAGGGCGGCGATACCTCTCTCGCGGATGACAAATCCTAGTCTTGATCCATGCCAACTCAGCGAGACACCCTCGGAGATACTTGAGCACCTTTATAGTCAAGTTATGTTGCGGCGTTTGGTACACAAAGGTACTCCGATGTCGATGAGTTACATGATCTCATAGTCATAAGGCTATACTTGACATGGAAGCGATAGCAATAAAATTGACCGATCATATGCTACGTTCATAGTTTGGATCTTGTCCATCACATCATTCTCCCATTGATATGATCCTTTTATCAAATGACAAGTCATGTCTATTGCTAGAAAACTATAGCCATCTTTGATCAGAGCTAGTCGGTAGAGGCTTTACTAGGGATGTTGCCATGTATCCACAATGTATTTGAGTTTCCTCAATCAATTATAGCATGGATAATAAATGATTACCATGAACAAGGAAATATAATAATAACCACTTTATGATTGCCTCAAGGGCATTTTCCAACATCTCCAACTTGCACTAGTGTCAATAATCTAGTATTACATGGTAATGAATCTAACACCCATAGAGTTACGGTGTCGATCATGTTTTGCCGTGGAAGAGGTTTAGTCAGCGGATCGCAACATGCAGATCCGTATGTACTCAAAGTTATGTCCTCCTCCTTGACCTAGTCATGGGTGGAATTGAATTAAGCTTTATGTATCGGTCCTCTTGTAAAACCATGGTTCTGGGCGAACAATGGCACCGATGTTGTCCTGGACGCATCATTGGGTCGATGCACTATGCAACTCAAGATCTATCATGAAGTGCTTCATCTAACACTGCCTTTGCTACCTCCGAGTAGCTATGTACTCGCTTCGCATGTAGAATCGGGTGGCGCTTTGCTTGGAACCGCACCAGCTTACCGTCTCAATTTAGAATATATATGTACCGATATGAGATTTAGAGTCATCCGGATGAGTGTCAAAGCTTGGATCGGCGTAACCCTTCACGAGATCTTGATCACCTCCATAAGCGAAAACATTTCCTTAGTCATTTTCAAGTACTTAGGATATTCTTCAGCTTCCATTGATCTATTCCTAGATTACTTTGAAACCTTCGCGTACTTATGGCAAGGCTGACATCCGATCTTGTGCACAACATCACATAGATGGTAGAGCCTTGGCGAAACATAAGGATGACACTCATTGAGGAGTCCTAGGCGGGGGTGTCTGGATAGCGAACTATCATCATCGGCGGACTCCAAGACTATGAAGACACAAGATTGAAGACTTCGTCCGTGTCGGATGGGACTTTCCTTGGCATGGAGGGCAAGCTTGGCGATCGGATATGTAGATCTCCTACCATTGAAACCGACTCGTGTAACCCTATCCCTCGGTGTCTATATAAGCCGGAGGGTTTTTGATGAGGACATCAATACCATTGTTACACCCAGCCCTGCTGCTATACATCTTGGACCAATTACAAGAGCTCCAGCGCCAACTAAATTACGGTACTTCGTTTCTTGGTAATGATTCTAATGTTCATGAGAATATGATCTGCCTAAATTGGATACATTTGTTTTGCTTACAAATGAAGGGCCTAGCTTGGAAAGGATGAACATTGGAGCAAGAACAAGCATGGAGATGATGGCATGCCAAGAGGGACAAGAATGGAGTTACAAGTGATGATTTGGACTTTGAAGCCACCATAATGAGTGCATGAAGCCTTGGACGAAATATACAAGATGCCACTTCATAAATTTCGTCCGAGGCTATTCTAGGTCTTCGTCAC
Source organism: Aegilops speltoides (assembly GCA_021437245.1). Classification (NCBI taxonomy): domain Eukaryota; kingdom Viridiplantae; phylum Streptophyta; class Magnoliopsida; order Poales; family Poaceae; genus Aegilops; species Aegilops speltoides. The sequence goes on from CM038147.1 coordinate 297,899,998, forward strand.
CTTATTATTAGCGGACCCATGTAATTTCGAAATACATAAGTATAGGCTATTTTTAGAGTCCGTATGTGTGGGAAACAAGAGATAGGGTTAGTTTGGACCCCTCTACCAAGGCCACGAAATTCACCCCCTTCCTCCATATATAACCGCCCTTAGGGCACCGTTTAGACTTTGGGTTTTGTTTAATCAAAGTTAGCCATAGCTGCAACCCGTGCCGTTTGTGTTCAGCGACCGGACAAAGGTGTCACAGAACCCCACCTTGATCAATAAAGCTTTCATCTTATACAAATATCAGTTGCAATCTTAGTTTCTTGCTTGTTCTTCGTTTGCTGCGGAAATAGACCCTCTGTCGGGTTGATCGTGCTCGGCGTGGTCAATAACCCTCGGAGTTGGTTTGGCGATTGCAAGCGATGTCTCTGCCTTTCGTATCGATGTAAACCTTCCACCAAAGCGAAATCCACCATCTCATCGAAGGCGGGACACCTTTGCCTCTATCAAGTGGTATCGATTTCGGTTGCTCGGTGAGATTTTCGTTTAGTAGTTTAGATCGATCATTCTTCATACCTATAGTCCACGAAAAAGCCACAAAAAATTAGGGTTAGTTCACCCATCGAACCAATGAGCCTTTGCATAATCTTTACATTTGCTTTGTTGAATTTGCGGATGCATCGTCGTGTCAAGTTCTTGGTCTTAGCGTCTAGTCTTTTAGAGTTTGAGTTACATTCAAGGTTGTCCGTCGCGTGCCATATACCACCGCATATTCACCGCCATCCGAATCCATATCGCCACCACATATCCGCCGCCATCCGCCCATCCGAGTCCACAGCAACATATATCCGCCACCGTCGAGTTCCACGTTCATCTGCGCCACGATCCGAGTTCACATTCATCTTGCCACTAGTCAATTCCACAGTTCATCTCCCACCATCCTAGTCCAGTCCGATTTTTACATTGTTCTCGATTTCCGGATCATGCGATACTCAATCGTGACAGGAGGACTCCCAACCGAGCCATCCGGAAGAAAAATAGTTCGGTTTCAAAAAAAAAATAAGTCGGAAAATTCTGGCTAGGCGTTTTAGACCATTTTAGACTTTTTGAATTTTTTTGTTGCGACAAAAAAGGAAAAAAAAAAAAAGGAAAAAAAAATTCAGGTGTGCTCCTCCCTTGTTTCGTGCGGGTGATTTTGTTGGTGTTCTAGGCTCCGTCTTTGCCAGTCTAGCCTAGGACCACCGTTCCTCGTTGGCGTTTATTCAACTTTGCATCTGAATTGATTATTCTGACCCTTTTCTACCATATTATAAGCCTTCAGCTCCACATACATCTCTTGCGTTGGACTCTCCACAGTTCGCTCTATCAAGCTTTGAGAGTTTTGACTACAATGGTTGCGATCACCTTTCTTTGGGTAGGGGTAGAATTTGAGATTTGCTTGCGGTTTGTATTTCACCCACCACCACCACTTCCTAGTAGCGGGATCATATTCTTGTGTGTTTCTCTTCCTAACAATGGCGGGATCACAAGCGATGGGCTGATTGGGAGAACACGAACAAACAGCTACATGATAAGTTTTAGGAAATGATGATTGGGCGGTGCAAGATGTGCTAAACAGTTTGGAGGCCATGGAAAGATAGATGGCATTGAGAAGGCGTTTGAAACAAAGCTTGATAAAGTTTGATGAATTGCTCCCGGGTTTTCCACAACCCGGGTAAATTTTAAAAACCGGGGGTTTTTTTTTTTAAAAAAAAAAACCCCGGGGTTAAAATTTTTCCAAAAAATTTTTTGGGGAAACCCAAACCAAGGGGGGGGAAAACCTTTCCCCCCCCAAAAATTTTTTTGGGGGCCCCGGGGGGAAAAAGGGGGGGGAAAACCCCAAAGGGGTTTCCGGGGGGTTTTGGAAAACCTTTTTCCGGGGGTTTGGGCCCCCAAAAAAAACCCCTCGGGGTTTTCCCCCAAAAAAAAAACCCCCCTTTTTTAAAAAAAAAATTTTCCCCGGGGGGGGAAAAACCTTTTTTTTAAAAAATAAATTTTAATTTTTTTTTTTCCCCAAAAAAACCCCTTTATTTTTGGGTTTTTTAAAAAAAAAATTTTTGGGGGGTTAAAAAAAAAATTTTTTTTTTTTAAAAAAAGGTTTCTTTCCAAGGTTTTTCCCGAACCCTTTTTAAAAAAAAAACCCCCCCCAAAAAAAAAAAAAAAAAAAATTTTAAAAAAAAAAATTTTAAAAAGGGGGCCCCCTTTTCCCCTTTTTTTTTTTTCCCCAAAATTTTGAAAAAAAGGGGGGGGTAATTTTAACCAATTTCTTTATTTCCCAAACCCAAAGGGGGGGGGGAAAAAACTTTTTTAAAAAAAAAGGGGAAACCAAACTTTTTTTTTAAAAAATTTTTTGCCCCCAATTTTTTTTTTTTTAAAAAAAAAAAAAATTAAAATTTAAAAAGGGGGGGAAAAAAAAAAACCCCTTTAAAAAAAAGGGTTCCCAAAAAAATTAAAAAAGGGAAATTTTTTTTAAAAATTTTCCCCAAACCCCCAAAAAAATTTTTTTTTTCCTTCCTTTGGGGAAAAGTTTTCCCCTTTTTTTAAAAAAAAATTTTTAAAAGGGGGGAAAAAAATTTCCCCAAATTTTTTGGGCCAAAAATTTTTTGGGGGGTTTTTTTTGGGTTTTTTTAAAAAATTTTTTAAAAAAAAAATTTGCCCCCTTTCCCAAAAAAATTTTCCCCCCCTTTTTTTCCCCCAAAACAAAAAAGGGGAAAATTTTAAAACCTTTTGGGTTTAAATTTTAAAATTTTTTAAAACCCCCCCCCCGGGAAAAAAAAACCCCCCTTTTTAAAAGGCCTTTTTTCGGAAAAAAAAATTTTTTTTTTTTTAAAAACCAAAATTTTTTTTGGCCCTTTTTTTTTAAAAAAAAAGGGGGTATTTTTTTTAAACCCCCCAAAGGGAAAGGAAAAAAAAAAGGAAAATTTTTTCCCCTTTTTTTTTAAAAAAAAAAATTTTTTTTTTTAAAAAAATTTTTTTTAATAATTTTCAAAAATTAAAAAAAAAATTTTTTAAAATTTTTTTTAAATGGGTTTTTTTTAATTAAAAATTAATTACCCTTTTTAAAAAGGTTTTTCCCCTTTGGTTTCCCCCTTTCCCCAAAAAAAAAAAAAAAACCTTTCCCTTTTTTAAAAACCCCCGGGCCCCCCAAAAAATTTTTAAAGTTTTGGGGGGGGAAAAAAAAGGGTTAAAAAGGGGGGGTTTTTTTTTTTTTTTTTCCCCTTTTTTTAAAAACAAAAAAAATTTTTTTTTTCCCTTTTCCCAAATTTTAAAAACCCTTTTCCCCTTTTTTTTTAAACCCAAAATTTTTTCCAAAAATTTTTAAAAAAAATTTTTTTTTTTTTAAAATTTTTTTTTGGGGCTCCATTTAAAAAAAAAAAAATTGTTTCCCCCCCTTTTTTTGGGTTGGTTCCCCAAAATCCCAAAAAAAAAATTTTAAAATTTTCCCCGGGGGGGGGGTTTTTTTTCCCCAAAAACCCAACCCCGGGGGGGCCCCCCCGGGGGGGGGGAAGGTTAATAAAAAAAAATTAAATAAAATTTTTTTTAAAAAAAGGGGGTTTAAAGCCTTTTAAAAACCCCTTTGGGGTGGAACCGGTGGGGGGAAATAAAAAAAGGGGGAAAAAGGAAAAAACACCCTTTTTTTTTTTTTTTTTTTTTTTTTTTTTTTTTTTTTTTTTTTAAAAAAAAATTTTTTAAGGGTTTTTTAAAATTTTTTTTTTTTTTGGGGGTTTGGGGTTTTTTTTTTTTAAAAAAATTTTTTTTTTTTTTAAAAAAGGAATTTTTAAAAATTTTTTTTTTTTTCCCCCAAAAAAAAAATTTTTTTTACCCTTTTTAAAATTTTGGGTAAAAGGGGGGATTTTTTTTTTTTTTTTTTAAAAATTTTGGGGGGGGGGGTTTCCCCAAACCCCGGGGCCCCTCCCCCGGGGATGGGAAAAAACCTTTTTTGGTTGGGAAAATTATGGCCCTTTTGGGGTTGGTTTTGGGAACCCCCCTTTTTTTTTGGGCCCGGGGGTTTTTTTAAAAAAAAAAGGCCAAACCCTAAAAAAAAAAACCCAAAAAAGGAAATCCCCCCCCCCCCAAAAAAAAAAAACCCCTTTTTTTTTGGGCCTTTTTTGGGGGGGGGGGGGGGGTTTTCCTTTTGGGGGAAAATTTTAAAGGGGAAAGGGGGAAATTAAAGGGGGGCCAAAAGGGGGGGAAAAAAAATTTTTTCCCCTTTTTTTAAAAAGGGGGGGTTTTTTTTTTTTTTTAAAAAAAACCCCGGGAAATTGGGCCCCCCAAAAAATTCAAAAAGGGGTTTTAATTTCCTTTTTAAAAAAAAAAAAAGGCCTTTTTTAAAAAAAAAATAATTTTTTGGGGGGTTGGGGGCCTTTTGGGCCCCCCAAAAAAAAAAGGGGGGGGGTTTTTTAAAAAAAAAAGGGTTTCCCAAAAAATAAAAAAAAATTTTTTTTGGGCCCTTTTTGGGGGGGGGGTTTTTTTAAAATTTTTTTTTCCCCTTTTGGGGTTTAAATTTTTCCCCTTTTAATTTAAAAAAAGGGGGGGGGAAAAAAAAAAAAACCCAACCAATTTTAAAAAGGGGCCTTTTTTTTTTGGGGGGGGGTTTTTTTGGTGGCCCTTTTGGGAAAAAAATTTTTCCTTTTTTAAAATTTTTTCCCTTTTTTTTTTTTCCCTCCTTCCCAAACCCTTCCAAATTTTTTTAAAAAAAAATTTTTTTTTCCCCCAAACCCTTTTTTTTGGGGAAAAAAAAAACCCAAAAATTGGGTTTTGGGGTTGGGGGAAACCCAAGAAAAATTTTTTAAAAAGGGGGTTGGGGAAAAACCCCTTTTTGGTTTATCCCCCGGGGGCCCCGGGGGAATGTAAAGGGGGAAGGGTTAAAAAAAAAAAAAAAAAAAAAAATTTTCCCTTTTAAAGGGAAAGGGGGGGCCTGGAAAAAAAAAGGGGAAAAAAAAAACCCCTTTTTTTTTTTTTTTTTGGGTTTTTTTTTTTTTTGGGGGGTTTTGGGGAAAACCCCAATTTAAAGGGAAAATTTTGGGCCTTTTTTTTTTTGGGGAAAAAAAAAAAAAAATTTTTTAAAAAAAAAATTTGGGGAAAATTTTTAAATTTTTTAAATTTTGGGCCTTTCGGAAATTTTGGAAATTTTTTTTTTTTTTTTGAAATTTGGGGGTTTTAAAAAAAAAAAATTGGGTTCCCCCAAAAGGGGGGGGTTTAGGGAAAGGGGGGTTTTAAAATAATTTTTTTTGGGGGGGGTGGGGAATGGGGGTTTGGGGGGGTTTAAAAAAAAAATTTAAAAAGGGGCCTTGGGAAAAAAAATTTTTTTGGGGTTACCCCCTTTTTTGGGGGAAAAAATTTTTTTTGGGGTTTTTGGAAAGGGGAAAAATTTCCAAAAGGCCCCCCGGGCGGGGGAAAAAAGGGGGGGAAAAAAGGGGAAAAAAATTTTCCAAAAAAGGGGGGGTTTAAAAAAAATCCAATTTTAATTAAACCCCCCGGGGGGTTTTTTAAAAACGGAAAAAAAAACCCAAAAGGGGGGAAAAATGGTTTTTGGGGGGGGGGGGGTTTAAAAAAAAAAAAAAAAAAATTTTTCCCCCGGGGGGGGTTTTTGGGGGGGGGGGGGGGGTTTTTTTTTCCCCCCCCCCTTTTTTAAAACCAAAAAAGAAATTTGGGTTTGGAAAAAATTTTTAAAAAAAAAAAAAAATTTTAAATTTTTTTTTGGGTTTAAAAAACCCTTTTTAACCCTTTACCCCCGGGGGGGTTTTTTTGGGAATTTTTTTCCCCGGCCCTTTTTTTTAAAATTTTTTTTTTAGAAAAAAAAAATTTTTTTTTTGGGGGAAAAAAAAGGGGGGGCTTTTTTTTTTAAAAAAATTTTGGGTTTTTGGGGGGTTGGCCCGGGGGAAAGGAACCCCGGGAAAAAAACCCCGGCAATTTTGGGCGGTTTTTAAGGAAAGGCGGGGGGAAAAAGGGGCCATTAAAAAAATTTTTTTCCCGGGGGTTTTTGGGGCCCCTTTGGAAATTTAAAGTTAAAACCCCTGTTTGGGGCCAAAAACCCGGGGCCCCTTTTTTTTAAAAAGGGGGGGGAAAGTAAATTTTTTTTTTTAATTTTATTTTTTTTTTTGGAAAATTTTTTGGAAAAACCCCTTTTTTTTTTTTAAAGGGGAAATTTTGGGGGGGCCCTTTTTTTTTTTCCCGGGGGGGGGGGGGGCCCCCCTTTTTTCCCCCCCCCCCTTTTTTTTTTAAGGGGCTTTTAAAAAACCCCCCCGGGGGTTTTTTTTTTTTTTGGGGGGAAAAAAATTTTTTTGGGTTAAAAAAAAAAAAACCCTTAAAAAAATTTTGGGGTTTTTGGGAAAAAAAGGGGTTTTTTTGGGGTTTTGGGCCCTTTTTTAAAAGGGGCCCGGGTTTTTTTCCCCCCCGGGTTTGGGGGGGGAAACCGGGGAAAACCCCCAAAAAAAAAAGGGGGGGGGGGGTTTTTTTCCCCCTTTTTTTTTTTTGGGGGGGGGGAAAAAAAAATTTTTTTTAAAAAATTTTTTAAAAGGTTTAAAAAATTTTTTTTTTGGGGAAACCCGGTTTTAATTTGGCCCCTTTGGGGGTTTTTTTTAAAAAAATTTTGGAAAATTTTTTTTTTGCCCCGGCCTTTAAATTTCCCCCCCGGGGTTTTTGGGGGGTTTTTGGGGAAAACCCTTCCCCAAAGGGGGTTTTTTTTGGGGCCTTTTTTTTTTTCCCTTTTAAAAAACCCCCCCGGGGGGCCCTTTTTAAAGGGTTTTTTTTGGGGTTAAGGGGGCCCCCCTTTTTGGGTTTTTGGGTTTTGGGGGGGGGCCCCTTCTTTTTTAAAATTTTTTTTTTTTTCCCTTGGGTTTTTTCCCAAACGGGGGTTTTGGTTTTTTTAAACCTTTGGGCCTTTTGGGAAAAGGACCCTTTTTTAATTTTTTTTTTTTTTAAAATTTTTTTTTTTAAAAAACCCTTTTTTTTTTTGGGGGTTTTTTTTTTTTGGGCTTTTAAATTTAAAAATTTTTTTGGGGGGGGTTTTTTTTTTTTAAACCCCAAAAAAATTTTTTTTTGGGGTTTTTTTTTGGGGGCCTTTTGGGGTTTTCCCCTTTTTTTTCCCTTTTTTTTTTTTTTTGGGGTTTTTTTTTCCCCCTTTCCCTTTTTTTTTTTTTGGGGGCCTTTCCCCTTTTTTTGGGGGGGGGCCCTTTTTTTTTGGGGGGGGGGTTTTTTTTTTGGGGGGGCCCCGGGGGCCCTTTTTTTTTGGGGGCCCGTTTTCCCCAAAAATTTGGCCCCCGGGGAAAAATTTTTCCCTTGAAATTTTTAAAATTAATTTCCCCTTTTTTTTTTAAAAAAAAATTTTTTTTTTTTTTAAAAAGGGGGGGGGGTTTTTTTTTTTTCCCCCAAAGGGCCCCCTTTTTTTGGGGGGTTTTCTTTTAAATTCCCCCTTTGGGAAAATTGGGGGGGCCCCAAAAGGGGGGGGGCCCTTTTTTTTTTTGGGGGGTTCCTTTTTTGGGGGGGGGTTTTGGGCCCCCGGGGGGGGTTTTTTTTTTGGGGGGGGGGTTTTTTCCCCCTTTTTTTTGGGGGGCCCCAAGGGGGTCCCAAATTTTTTTGGGGGGGTTGGGGCCCCCCAAGGGGGGCCCCCCCCCGGGGTTTCCGGGGGCCCCCTTTTTTTTTTTTGGGGGGTTTTTTTTTGGGGCCGGGGGGGGCCCCCCCCCCGGGGGGGGAAATTTTGGGGTTTTCCCCCCTTTTTGGCCCGGCGAAGGGGGGTTTTTTTTGGGGGGGGGGCCGGGCCCGGGGGTGGGGCCCCAAAATTTTAACCCCCCCCTTTTTTTTGGGGGGGTTTTTTTAAAAATTTTCCCCCCAAAAAACCCCCTTTTCCAAGGGGTTTTGGGGGGGGGGGGGGGGGGGTTTTAAATTTTTCCCCCCCGGATTAAAAAGGGGGAAGGGGTTTTCGTTCCCCGGGAAAGGGTTTAAACCCTTTCCCGGGAAAATTTTTGGGGAAAAGGGAAAAAAAAAGGGGGGAAAGGGGGGGGGGGGTTTTTTTGGGGGGGGGGAAAAGGGTTTTTTAAAGGGGGAAAAAGGGGTTTTGGGGGAAAAAACCCCCCCCAAACTTCCCCCGGGGGGAAAAAACCCCCCCAAATTTTTTTAAAATTCCCCCAAAAAAAGGGGGGGAAAAATTCCCCGGGGGAAAGGGGAAAATTTCCCCTTTGGGGGGGAAAAAAAATTTAAAATTTTTGGGGGGGGGTTTTTGGGGGAGGGAAGGCGGGGCCGGGGGGAAGAACTTCCAACCCTTTTCCCCCCTTCCCTTTTAAAAATTGGGAAAACGGGAAAATTTGGGGAAAAAAAATTTTTGGAAATTTTCCCCCCGGGGGTTTTTTTGGGGGTTCCGCCCCCAAAAAACTTTCCCCCTTTGGGGAAATTTTTGGGGGGGAAAATTTCCCTTTTTTAAGGGCCAAGGGGTTTAAACCCCCCACAATGGTAGGAGATCTACATATCCGTATCGCCAAGCTTTCCTTCCACGCCAAGAAAGTCCCATCCGGACACGGGGCGGAGTCTTCACTCTTATCTTCGTAGTCTTGGAGTCGGCGGATGATGATAGTCCGGCTATCAAGAACCCCTAGTCGAGGACTCCTCGGTAGCCCCTGAACCGGGCTTCAATGGCGATAAGTCCGGTAGCGCATAATGTTCGACATTGCAAAGCGGGTTCCTCCCTGAATAATCGAGAGAAGATCGGGAACACGGGATAGTGTCGGCTTTGCAAAATAAATTCCACATCCACCATAGAGAATAAAATGTACACCGGTCAATCTGGCGGCGTATTATGCGGCGTGACATCACACGCTACCAAGCCTTTGTTTGAATCGTTTTTACTAGACCACCTCGGTACGTTTAGCGGCGGTTTCCTTAGCATGTCTTGTCGAGCGGTCGTGTTCCCCTTATTAAGGATTCTCATCAATACGTGCGTGGGTAACCCAACGTGCCGTCATACGCCTCCTCTATCGAAGGTGAATCCCAAGCGGCCCGGAGGCGACCCTTGGTATTTTTCCCTTTATAAGAGGACCAAGGATCGTTCTTTTCTTCAATCTCGCATCGAATCTCCTTCGCTCGGTTCCAACACCCGAGCCCCAGTTGGCGCTTGGATCTCAACCATGTCGGCTCCGACCTCGGGGCGGTGGATGCCCTCCTCCGTCACGGAGGAGGGCGTGTTAAAACTGCGTGAGGCCAAGTACATCCTCACGAGATTTACGCACAGGTTGCTGCCCAAGGCAGGCCGTGCCCTTCCGAGCCGGTGAGTCACGTTGTCTTCGTATCCCACCTCCGTCGGGTTTAGGCTTCCAGCGGACCCCTTCGTGAGAGGGCTCATGTTCTACTACGGGCTGGATTTTCACGATTTGGCTCGAGTCCATCCTCCATATCTCGCATTCATTATCGTCTGCGGCCTTCCTCCGCGTCACCCCCCCCCGCCGGCTGTGGTGAAGACCTTCAATGTGGGCGAAGATGATCGGGGGCATCAAGCGGAGTCTGGTGAGGCGACCATAAGCATAAGGGCGATGCCCGTGGCACGAGGTTCCTTCAAGAGGAACTCGGCTGTGGCAAGCGGGTGGTTCTATATCACCGCTCAAAGGCGACAAGCAAAAGCCGCCGCCTTCATTCGCCGGGACCTCCACGCCGGTGATGTGGTGGGTCGACCAAAGGGCTCAATTGGGGGCCGTCAGAAGGCGTGCCCTCGCTGCGAGGCTGGATTCGAGACCTCAGCGAGGAGATCAATGCAGTCGTGGTGATGCGGTGATGCTAACGAGCGTCTCCTGCCTGCAAGCGCCGTCCTCTCCGTCTATGGGAGTTCAACCGGAGGACCTCGAATTCTCAATACTTCATGGGTGCGACACCGTGGAGATGTCTGAGTTGTTCTTGGACCGCGGTGGCGTGTCGGAATTGACCGAGGCCTTGAGCCTAAGCCATAATCGCCGGATACTCGGGTAAATAGCTCGAGTCCGGACCTTTTATTTATCTGCTTTTCTAGAATTAGCCTCGACCCATTACTTTTCACGAGGAGTGGGTAAGCGCGATCGAAGGCGATAAGGTGTCGGCTCCCCTCTCGAAGACGCCTTGGAGCCCGTCTTTGGTCGAGAATGTTGGAGAGTCGCGCGTAAAGGGAGGCGATGGGAAAGATAAAGGCTATTATTTAGCCCAAGGGGTTACGAAGGGGAATCAAAACTCCTCCTTCTAGGGGAAGAGGACCGCCGAAGATCCGGAGGCCAAAGCCCTAAGCGGGAAGAGATCTTCACCGGGGGTCCGGCGTCGGGGAGAATCGGACGTACAATCATTGCCAAAGGATCAGCCCTCAAGCGAGCCGTGAGTATGAAAAGGGAGTTCATTAGTGAAAAGTACCTCCATTTGTGCTACATGGGTAGCGAAATTTTTATCTTGCAGTTGGTTTGCGGCATTACGTAGATGAGTTCGTCTTGAGGACCTTCTTAGGAGATGATGGAAGCAACGCCCGTCTGCTCTTGCCGTCGGATAAGGCGGAACAAGCACTGAAATATCGTCACGGAGGTGTCCCGAGTCTGGAGGGCGGAGAGTTTAGCACCCACTAGTATCCGTGGGGAGGCGAAGAGTGCTTGAGAGGCGTCCATCTCGAGAAGATCACCGTCGTTGATCGTATGGTGATTGGAAGGATTCGTCCGTGAGGCGGATTGCGTAATGCCGCTTCTGAGTTCTTTGGCGGGATTTGAAGTGCATAAGAATAACGCACTTGTTTTTTTGTGATTCCGCACATAAAAGTGTGTCTGTATAGATAGTAGCCCTGAGACTCGGTAGGTTGTCGAAAGCGGCGACATGCGAGGATCCATCATAAGTAATGAATGCCGCCGTTCCTATGCGGTGGTGGATAGTCGAGGCTAGCGGACTGGTGGAGTTGCGAATTGTCGGCAACTTGGCGTGGCGGATCACGGACATCGCACTTGTCAACGGCGACTTGGCGAGTCGCAAAGGTAAATTAGTTCTCGGTGTCGCTTTATTAAGGGGTCAAAGCCCTCCTCGATAAATTATATCTTTGTGAATACAGAGCGGTCTTCTTTCTTTGTGGAAACCTTGGGCGAACTTGCTCGAGCTAAGGAGCAAGCTTTGAAGAGAAGTGGCGGCTGCCTCGAGAGCAGCGAGGAGTTAAGCGAAAAGGCTGCTGCCTTGCCCTAGCGAGGAAGAGGTGGCCAAATTGGCCATGAAATTAAGGATCTTTGCCGACCGTAATGAGGCTCTTGAAAAAGAGTGCTTATCGGGCGGAAAGACACAGGGAAGGCCACGCCGAGGCCAAGGATGCCGATTACGCAATCACGGCCATGAAGGAGGAGCTGCGCCCGGTAGGAGATATCGTGGTGGCAAGCCTTTTCTCTGCGTCGTCGCGGTTTATGGATCAAAAGTATGCTCAATTTGGCCGTTTGTGGGTCAGGAGGATCCGTATATGGACTTAGCGGCAAGTGCGGTGATGCGTTGAGCACTTCGAGCGGAAGGATCACAAAGCGGAAGAGCTATTTTGGTCTCAATTCCATAGTCGGATCGCTCACTTCCGTTGACCGTCGGTTGGCGAATGGGCGAGCTAAATAGATTGTCCGGATGATAGAGGCAAAGGTGTCCGTCTTCGATGAGATGGTGGATTTCGCTTTGTGGAAGTTGACTTTGGCGATCCGACTCTGAGCGTGCGAGGGCGTCGGCGCCTTAGCAATCGCTAAACCAACTCCGAGAGGTTATTGACCCGCGCGAACACGATCAACGACCACGAGGTCTATTTCCTGCGAGCAAGCGAAGAACAAGCAAGCTGAGATTGCAATCTGGATATTGCGAATATAAGATGAAAGCTTTATTGATCAAGGTGGGGTTACGTGGCGCCTTTATGCAGTCGTTGAACACAAGCGAAATCTGCGAAGTTGCAGCTATGGCGAACTTTTGATCTAAACAAAACCCAAGTCTAAGCGGTGCCCTAAGGGCTGTATATATGGAGGAAGAGGGGTGAATTTCGTGGCCCTTGGAGGAGGGTCGAAACTAACCCTATCTCTTGTTTCCCCACATACGGACTCTAAAATAGCCTATACTAATGTATTTCGAAATTACATGGGCTGGCCCAATAATAAGGTGAATGACACCTAGAATAGCCTATGGACGAATATTATGAAGTGGCATCTTGTATATTTCGTCCAAGGCTTCATGCACTCCTTATGGTGGCTTCAAAGTCTGAAATCATCACTTGTAACTCCGTTCTTGATCCCCTTAGCATGCCATCAATTCCATGTGTGTTCTTGCTCCAATGTTCATCCTTCTCCAAGCTAGGCCCTTCATTTGTAAGCAAAACAAATGTATCCAATTTAAGCGACATCATATTCTCATGAACATTAGAATCATTACCAAGAAGCGAAAGTACACAGTAATTTAGTTGGCGTCTTGTGAGCTCTAGTAATTGGTCCGGTATGTATAGCGGCGAGGGGCTGTGGGTGTAACAATGGTATTGATGTCCTCATCATCCTCCCTTCTTGAAATGAAGTCGTCCTCGGCGGCAGCTCATCTTCCTCACCCAAATATTGCTTCAAATCTGCAATGTTAAAAGTGGGACTAACCCCAAAATCTGCGAGGCAGCTCAAGTTTATATGCATTATCATTTACTTTCTCCAACACTTTAAAGGGACCAGGACACGTGGCATTAGCTTTGATTTGCGCAAATCGGAAATCTATCCTTACATAAATGTAACCAAACAAGATCTCGGTGCAAACACAACATGTTTTCTACCCTTATCTCCAGCAAGTTTATATTTAGCATTCATACACTCAATGTTTTCCTTAGTTAACTCATGCATTTTTAAAATCAATTCAACACGTTCTTTAGCATCAAAATTAACCTTCTCCGAAGATGGAAGAGGCAATAAATCAATAGGTGCACGAGGTGGAAACCATACACAATTTCAAAGGGCACATCTTAGTAGTAGAATGCAATGAGCGATTATAAGCAAATTCAATATGAGGCAAGCATTCTTCCCACATTTTCTTATTATTCTTCAAAACAGCCCTAAGCATAGTAGACAATGTTCTATTGACTACTTGGTTTATCCATCGGTTTGGGGTGACAAGTAGTACTAAAAAGTAGTTTAGTCCCCAACTTAGCCCATAAACATCTCCAAAAGTGGCTAAGAAATTTAGTATCACGATCTGAAACAATAGTATTTGGCACACCATGCAATCGAATAATTTCACGAAAGAACAAATCAGCAACATTAACGACATCATCGCTTTTATGACATGGTATAAAGTGTGCCATTTTAGAGAATCTATCCACGACAACAAATATGCTATCCCTCCTTCTTTGTTCGAGGTAAACCTAAAACAAAGTCCATAGATATATCCTCCCAAGGAACACTAGAGTGCAGAGCAAGGCATATATAAACCATGAGGATTGAGTCGTGACTTAGCTTTTTGACATGTAGTCAGCGTTGACGACAAAGCGCTCAACATCCGTCTCATCTTTGGCCAAAAGAAATGTGTAGCTAGTATATCCTCGGTCTTCTTCACGCCAAAGTGTCCCATTAGTCCTCCTCCATCGCCTCCTGCAACAACAAAAGGCGAGCGGAGCTAGCTGGAATGCATAGCTTGTTAGAGCGAAGCAATCCATCATTAATGACGAACTTGTTCCATGTTCTACCTTCTTTACAATTCTGCAATACATCTTTAAAATCAGCATCATGCACATATTGATCTTTGATGGTCTCCAAACCAAATATTTTGAAGTCAAGTTGTGAAAGCATAGTATAGCGACGAGACAATGCATCGCAATAACATTTTCTTTACCCTTCTTGTGTTTAATGACATAAGGAAAAGTCTCAATGAATTCAACCCATTTAGCATGTCTACGATTCAGTTTAGCTTGACTTTTAATATGTTTCAAAGATTCATGATCAGAATGTATAACAAATTCTTTGGGCCATAAATAATGTTGCCATGTTTCTAAAGTCCGAACAAGAGCATATAATTCTTTATCATAAGTAGAATAATTCAGACTAGGCCACTCAATTTTTGAGAAAAGTATGCAACAGGTTTGCCATCTTGTAATAACACACCTCTAATCCAATTCCACTAGCATCACATTCAAGCTCAAAAGTCTTATTAAAATCGGGAAGTTGGAGTAAAGGGCATGTGTCAACTTAGCTTTCAATACCGTGAAGGCTTCTTCTGTGCGGTACCCCAAACAAAAGGCACATCCTTCTTTGTAAGCTCGTTGAGAGGTGCAGCAATGGTGCTGAAATCTCTCAAAAGCCTATAGAAACCAGCGAGGCCAAGAAACTCCTCACTTGTGTGACCGTTTTGGGCTGCGGCCAACTCTCAATAGCTTCAATCTTGGCTTTATCAACTTCAATTCCTGTGGAGTAACAACATAGCCAAGAAAAGATACTCGATCGGTGCAAAAGGTGCACTTCCCAAGGTTACCAAACAAGCGTGCATCACGTAGAGCATTAAAAACAACACGTAAATGTTCCAAATGTTCTTCCAAGATTTGCTATAAATCAGTATATCATCAAAATAAACTACCACAAATCGTCCAATGAAAGCACGTAAAACTTCGTTCATTAATCTCATGAAAGTACTAGGTGCATTAGTTAACCCAAAAGGCATGACTAACCACTCATATAATCCAAACTTAGTTTTAAATGCCGTTTTCCATTCATCTCCCAATTTCATACGAATTTGATGGTATCCACTCATAAATCAACTTTGGAGAATATTGTAGAACCACTCAATTCATCAAGCATATCATCTAGCCTAGGAATAGGGTGGCGATAACGAATAGTAATATTATTAATGCCTCTACAATCAACACACATCGTGACGTACCATCCTTTTTCGGCACTAGAATAATAGGAACAGCACAAGGACTAAGGGATTGGCGTATATAACCTTTGTCGAGCAGCTCTGTGCTTGGCGCATAATCTCCTTCGTCTCCTCTGGATTGATGCGGTATGGTGCGGTTGGAGTAACGATGCACAGGAATTAAGTCAATTTGATGCTCAATCCCTCGAATAGGTGGTAATCCGGTGGCGCGTCTTGTGGAAAGAGCGTCGGCGAACTCTGCAAAATGTTAGTGACAGCGGGGGCAAAGAGGAAAACCGTCCTCGAATGAAAATAATGCCTCTTTGCACACAAAAGCATAGCAAACAGATTTGCTAAAATCTAACTCATCAATATCAGATTTGGTGGCAAGTAAACATGCACTTTTCAATTTAATTTCAGAAGCAACGGTAGATGATTTATTAATAGGCTTCATGTGTTGCTCAAATTCTTTTGCCACAATCTGATTTTCACTCTTATTTTCTCTGTTTTGCTTTATTAGCTCTATTAATATCATCTTTCAAAATGGACTCGAGTCATAGGAAGCAAAGTAATATTTTATCCTTATGAACAAGAGTATCTTGATTGTTTCTACCATGGTGTCTGAAATTCTTATCAAATTGCCATGGTCTACCAAGTAACAAGGAACATGCTTGCATAGGTACCACATCACAATCAACATAATCAGCATATGTAGAGATACTAAAATGCACACGAGCGATGCGTGTTACCTTAACCTTGCATTTGTTGTTGAACCATTGGATGTAGTAAGGATGTGGATGTGGTCTTGTGGTGAGAGATAGCTTCTCCACCATCTCCATGCTAGCCAAGTTGTTGCAGCTCCCTCCATCTATGATGGCCTTGAATAGAGCGTTCCTTCACAACTCCTTTTGTATGGAACAAATTATGCCTCTGATTTTGCTCAGCTTGTGTAACTGCACACTCAAAACACGTTGAGCAACTAAACATTCATACTGTCGGCATCTTGAGCAGCCATGTATTGTGTCTCATGATCAGAATCATCTCCACCGTGTTCCTCATGTGTAATAAGAGCCAAAGTCTCCTCATCATAGTCACTAAGCGGACTCATACCCACCATCCTCCGTAGCAATCATCACCTGCGCTGAGATTTGCATTCTCTCATAAAATGTCCTCTTCCCTTACAATGACGACAAATAATATCACTTGTGTGCCTGTTGGCGCCATGGAAGAAGAGCTCATGCAGGCCCGGCGGTGTGCTCTTGGCGAGATAGTGGTGGTTGTGCACCTTTCTTGTATCACGGTTGGAGGTGGCTTTGAAGGAGGTGATGGTGCGGTGGAAGTAGATGATGCGCGTGGTGTCCATGATGAAGGTCGACTGCGAGAAAAGTTAGTGCGGCGCCAATGCTGTCGATCCTGCACTTCACGTTCAGCTTTACAAGCAAGATGGAATAAGCAGTGATATTATTATAATCCTTATAGTCTAGAATGGTGCGAATCTCTCTATTTAATCCACCCGGAAAGCGTGCAAGCATAGCTTCATTCTCCTCAACAATACCACATCTAATCAAGCGGTTTGCAATTCTGATAATATTCTTCTACAAAATTTTTCCTTGTCTTAAGCGCTGCAATTTTTGAAGTAATTCACGTTGATAATATGGTGGAACCCAGCGATGCGCATAGCAGTTTTCAAAGCAGCCCAAGTAGGCTGGAGCAGGATATAATCTACAATGTTGAGACCACCAAACACATGCAAAGCTAGTGAAAGCACAAACAATGGCGAGAACACGTCTCTCCTCGGGATATTGTAAACATGTAAATCGTTGTTCGGTTTCTAACTCCCAAGTAAGATATATATCAGGAACATATCTACCCTCAAATGGTGGAATATTCAATTTCAGTTTAGGGAGATGGTCATGATCTCGTACTGAGGAGCCCTAGCATTGCCATTATTTGCATGTGGGCGACACGGTGGTTGTGGTGCTGGTGGTTGCGCGTAGTTACGATGTTGATCAACCTCCTCCTCGTAATCTCCACATAATCATCCTCCTCGGTACCGGCAGCAGCGATGGCGAGGCCAAAAAGCACTGCTTGATGTAGCGGCGGCACGAGAATTTTGTCTGGCTCAAGAGGAACCGCTGAGCTCGTCCATCTTGATTCGGAAGGGCGTAGTTGTTGTCGTTCTTGAGAGGTGCGATAGGTGCAGCGGCGGTGGTTGTGGAAAGCAGCGAGCAATTCATCAAACTTGCTATCAAGCTTTGTTTCAAGCGTCTTCTCAATGCCATCTATCTTCTCCATGGCCTCGTCAAATCTGTTTACCACATCTTGCACTGTCCAATCATCATTTCTTTGAAACTTATCATGTAGCTGTTTGTTTGTCGAGTTCTCCCAATCAGTCTCATCGGCTGTGTTCCTGCCATGGTTAGCGACAATAGAAACACACAAGAATATGATCCTCTGGACTACTAGGAAGTGGTGGTGGTGGTGTGGTGGGCAGTCACAAATCCGTGAAGCAAATCTCAAATTCTTACAGTTCTTACCCGGCGGCGGTGGTGATCGGCAACCGTTGTAGTCAAAACTCTCAAAGCTTGGCTATAGCGATTACCGAGGAGAATCAAGCATACGGCGTAGATGTATGTGGGTGGGAAGGCTTATAATATGGTAGCAAAAAGGGTGACAATAATCAAATCGAGAGATGCAAAGTTGAATAAGCGCTCAGCAGCAGTCTTGTCTTTGGTCCTAGGCTGAACCGTGCTAGAATCGAGCCTAGAACACTAACAAAATCACGGTTGCTGCGTAAACAAAGGAAAAGCACACTCTGAATTTTTTTTTTTTCGCTCTTTTTTTTTTGCGCTTTTTTTTTTTTTTTTGCTCTTTTTTTTTTTTGCGAAAAATCAATATAATGGCGAGTGTCTCAAAACTCTTCCCGGTCAAGACGGGATGGGCACGAAATTTTTTCGACAAAATTTTTTTTTTTTTTGTTGCCGGACCCAAAAAGCTGAAGCAGGTCAAAAAACTTTCTATGGCGGCTGGCTCAATCGCTTAGAAACACCTAAAAATAGGATAGCGAAAATTTTTTTATCCGTGCGTTTTGGAAAATTTTGGGCCTAAGCGGAGGTGGTTTCGGACTCTTTTTTTTTTTTTTTTGAAACCAACCTCTTCTACAGACGGCAAAAGATTGCTGGAATCGAAACCTACTCGAGACAAGGAAACACGAATCGGAAAACTAGATGGATCGAAAACAAACCTAATAGGCAAGGGACTCGGATTGGTGATGATATATGGCGGCGGTGGTGGTATATGGATCTGGTTGAGCGGTGGCGGATAGCGGTGGTGGTATATGGATCACAGTTGAGCGGTGGTCTTGTGGCGTGACAACTTATGACCAGAACTTCGAAACTCTAAAGACTAGACTCTAAGACCAGCAACTAGACACGGCGATGCAACATAAATTCAACAATGCAAATCTGAGAAAAGATTATGCAAAGGCTCGGTGGTTGGATAGGATGAACTAACCTAATTTTTTTTTGGCTTTTAAGTGGACTATAGGTATGAAGACGGACTCGATCTAAACTACGAAAAAGCTGTAAAATCTCACGAGCAACCTGAAAACTGATACCACTTGATAGAGGCAAAGGTGTCCGTCTTTCGATGAGATGGTGGATTTCGCTTTGTGGAAGTTGACTTTGGCGATCCGACTCTGAGCGTGCGAGGGCGTCGGCGCCTTATGTCGCTAAACCAACTCCGAGGAGGTTATTGACCACGCGAACACGATCAACGACCACGAGGTCTATTTCCTGCGAGCAAGCGAAGAACAAGCAAGAAAGCTGAGATTGCAATCTGGATATTGCGAATATAAGATAAGCTTTATTGATCAAGGTGGGGTTACTGTGGCGCCTTTATGCAGTCGTTGAACACAAGCGAAATGCAGCGAAGTTGCAGCTATGGCGAACTTTTGATCTAAACAAAACCCAAGTCTAAGCGGTGCCCTAAGGGCTGTATATATGGAGGAAGAGGGGTGAATTTCGTGGCCCTTGGAGGAGGGTCGAAACTAACCCTATCTCTTGTTCCCCACACATCGGACTCTAAAATAGCCTATACTAATGTATTTCGAAATTACATGGGCCTGGCCCAATAATAAGGTGTGCAGCACCTAGAATAGCCTATGGGCGAATATTATGAAGTGGCATCTTGTATATTTCGTCCAAGGCTTCATGCACTCCTTATGGTGGCTTCAAAGTCTGAAATCATCACTTGTAACTCCGTTCTTGATCCCCTTAGCATGCCATCAATTCCATGTGTGTTCTTGCTCCAATGTTCATCCTTCTCCAAGCTAGGCCCTTCATTTGTAAGCAAAACAAATGTATCCAATTTAAGCGACATCATATTCTCATGAACATTAGAATCATTACCAAAAAGCGAAAGTACACAGTAATTTAGTTGGCGTCTTGTGAGCTCTAGTAATTGGTCCGGTATGTATAGCAGCGGGGCTGTGGGTGTAACAATGGTATTGATGTCCTCATCACCGGACTTGCCATGGTAGCGTCGTGGCCCATATCGGCGAGAGAGCCCAAGGCGGCGAGCTATTTCGACTTCTTGCAGCAATTTCTTGGGCGGTGCCGCATATCAAGAGATGAAGCGGTCGGCCTGCATCGAAAAGTAGCGAATAGCTCTTGCCGTGTGAAGACACATTGGACAGAGATGGATGCCACCGCTATCGCCGCCCAGGGTTCGGATGAAAGCCGGTTACCCGCCGAGCACTATTTTGGGGAAGTTATGCGTGGCGCTCGTGTAATAGAGTCGCAGTGCTCGAAAAATGTCACTTTCAAATGAACGTTTTAGCTTGTATAACGATTATTATGCTATAACTGCTTTTCATACTTGTGTGTCCCAAGTAGTAAAATTTCTCCTATGTGGCCGTTTACGTATACATTTGTATAACCTGAAAGATTGCAGTCTTGACTTGGCCCGAGGCACAAGGTGCGGGGTGTTATAAAAATAGCGCTTTTCACATAATTGACGTCTCGGTCTGTTAAGGAGGTGATAAGCGTAGCAAGCGAGGCAATCCGGACTATAATGCTTTATCACTTTCACTTAGCGGTGGAGTTGAGGTGGGGCTACGATATAGCCCTTGAGAACCGCACTTCTCGAATTGAGTAGCGCGCGTGCTGACCGGAAAGCGGTCCTTCGTCAAGCGAAATTCTAAACATTACGGTAGTCGATCGAGTGGTTGACCGGTCTCTCGCTATATCATGACGATCGGTTTTGGCTTTCTCTCTTGAGGTGCTCGCCCGGCCGAGCTGGAGCACTGTCGCGATAGTTCTCCTGGTGCGCGTTAGCGATGATCTGAGCGTAAGGCAGCAAAACACAAGAGCGGGCAAACCCAACATTTGACCAAAGACATGATTGGAGCTGATGCATATAATGCCTAACTTCGAGATGCGAACACTCTCGAAGGTGTTAGGTCTTTATAATAATGGGCGAGAACAATGCCCTAAGCCCTAGTGTCAGAATGCGGGCATGGTCTTACGATGCGGCCCGATGCCAAAGCGTCGAGCTCAGCTTTGGTTATAGGGAAACCAAGGAGAATAACAACAAGAGCGATAAAAAAGGTTTATCACGGGGTCTTAATCGAAAAGAATCCTGCATAGCGGGTCCCTCTTGCGTCTGCGCTGTGTCTCCGTTGTGCCATTATCACGGGCGGGTATGCACGTTGTTCATCGTAAAAAGAGAGAATGCTTAGTTTGAAAACAATTTTTGCGAAAAAAGGTATACGTGAAAGAAAAAATATAAATAAGTAAAGCGGGGTTTGAATGAACCCGCGGTTGTTTAATACTACGCAGCCCCTTGTGAAGGGGTGTGCGGCTAGAAACCCCTAGCCCTCACGATGCGGACTTCGTCTATCCGTGTCCGGGGTCTTTAGGTGACCCTCGCCTTGAAATGATGCCACGCGGACGGGCATCTTGAGTGTAGAGGCAGCGTGTAATGCGGTATGGCGTTGAAGCGGACAAAAGCCCTTCGTCCCAAGAGTGCTTGATATTCACTTTTAAATGGGGCGATATGAAAAATTAGTTTTTCGGCGAAAGTTGTTCGGTGATCGAACCGACTTCTAGTAATAGGGAGCTGTGCACTTGGCATAAGGGCTGGCGTCACTCCTTTGAAGGAAGTGCGGCTGTGTCGAATTTTGGTAGGGTCTATCCCCATCTTGCGGATTGTGTTTGAATCTGCGAGGTTTAAGTCGCTGCCTCCGTCTATTAGGACTTTAGTAAATTGTATTCCATCGATTATGGGATTCAATATCGAGCAGATCCGTCCGTGTTTGAGCGCTTGGAATAGTCCGGTGGTGAAAGTGATTGGTTTTGATATCCAATCTCTATGGTCTCTTTGGGTTGGACCGTGCGAGGCTCTTTTAGGAAGTGCCGCACTATTTTTCCGTGTTATCACATGAAGTGACTTTACTACTTTGACCTCTTGTGGGAAAGTCCTTTGTTTTCGGTGTTATTGCTGGTGGGGTTTATCGTCTTAAGCTTGATCGTCGAGCCCCTTGTGTTGGCGTTTAGTCGGCGGACTGTTTAAAACCCAACAATCTCGATGGGTGTGGTTTGCGGGCCTTACAGAAGTCTTGTGGATTTGACATATCGACCCGAATCTTGTTTAAGTTGGACAGCTCATCATTTGTCATGCTTAGAAAGCGGTGTTTTGTTGTTTGGCCGCGAGCTTTTGAATCTGGCGTTGACTGCCGTGCTCTTTGGGCTTTTCTCTTTATTCCGGCGCTGCTCTTTTTTGCGCCGTGATTTTCTGTTTCCATCTCTTATCTCGGATGTACTTGGGTCGCTGGTGCTGCATCTTGCTAGCCAGCTATCCTCTCCCGCACAGAAGCGGGTCATGAGGCTTCTTAGCGCGGACATTGTCCTCGTTTTCTCTTGGCTGAGGTGTCTGGCAAGCCATTCGTCTCGGACATTGTCTTTAAAAGCTGCTAGGGCTTCGGCGTCCGGACAGTCGACTATTTGGTTCTTTTTAGTGAGGAACCTGTTCCAGAATTTGCGCACTGACTCTCCGGGCTGTTGAGTTATATGACTTAGATCATCTGCATCCGGAGGGCAGACATAAGTCCCTTGAAAATTTGCTCTAAACGCGTCCTCGAGCTCTTCCCAACTTCCCATAGTGTTTTCTGCGAGGCTTTTAAGCCAATGACAGGCTGGCCCTTTGATCTTGAGGGGTAGGTATTTTATGGCGTGGAGATCATCTCCCCTGGCCATGTGTATATGTAGTATATAATCTTCTATCCAGACTCCAGGGTCTGTTGTTCCATCGTAGGCCTCTATGTTTATTGGTTTAAATCCTGCTGGGAATTCATGGTCCACCACCTCATTGGTGAAACATAGTGGGTGTCTTGGCGCCCTGTATTTGGGTGTGCCGCTATCTTGAACACTTGACATGTTGCCTTGCTTCACAGGGCCTTCTTCTTTGGCCGTAGATGGACTTAGCTGGGCCATCTGTCCTTCAAGTTCATTGGTTGGTTTATGTCTTGGCGCCGCTTTCAGAATTTGGCCTATCGTCCGGCCGTCTATCCGGTCGAGCAGCCTCTTTATTTTTTTTTGTGGTGGCTCTATGGCCTCGTCGTCGAGTCTGGTAGCGACTTGCGCCGGGTAGCTCTTTGATTGGTGGCCATTGCCGTATTTATCCAGCGGTTTTGAGTACTTTGCTCCACCTCATTCTGAGTGTGTCTTCCGCTGTTTTGAGCTTCCGCTTTTCCTTCTTCAAGCTTCTTGAAGTGTTGACGAGTCTTTTCCGAAAGTTTTTACTCTCCGGCAGCGTGTCCGGCATGAGATCGTCCGGACTGTCGTTTTCGCCGGGCCTGGACTGATTATCTGACTCGTCCTGTTCGGACGGTTGCTTATCTGTGTGTTCACCATCCACTTGTGTGCCCTGCTGTATTGCGGGGTCTTTAGGAGCGTTGTTGTTGTCGAGGCGGGACTTAGGGCGGCGTCTGCGCCGCCGTTTTGGTTGTTTATCGGCGGGGTTATCTTCTGCCGCGGCCCGTTGGTCCTCGTTATCGCTCTCTTTTGGGGTGTCCACCATGTATATGTCATATGACGAGGTGGTCCTCTCGTGCCCTATAGGCGCTGTTTCTTGTTCGTCTCTGGCATCGTCGTCTATAACGTCGATGTCTTCGGAGTCGTAGTCTAGCATGTCGGTTAGATCATCGACAGTGGCTACAAAGTGGGTGGTGGGTGGGCTCTGAATTTCTTTGTCGTCCGTATCCCAACCATCCTGGCCATAGTCCGGCCAGGGCTCTCCCGATAACGAGAGATGCTTTAGCGAATTCAGGATGTCGCCTAAAGGCGAGTGTTGGAAGATGTCCGCGGCGGTGAATTCCATAACCGGCGCCCAATCCGATTCGGTTGGTAGAGGCGTGGGAGGTCCGGAGTCCGACAAGGAGTCCGGCACCTCGAAATCACGAGTTCGCGGGGGCAGGATTAGTGTTGGCTCCATCGCCGTGGAAGTTGAAGCCCCAAAGCGGTGTCTATCCACCGATCCTCGATCAGGCGTCGGCTCGGACTAACGGCGAAGCGGATTCGTGTCGCGGCCACCAAAGGCCTTGTTCGTGGCGAGCTAGATCATGCCCATCGTTCTGATCTTGGTGGCGCTTGGCTGTGGCTCGAGCCGTCGAAGATCAAGTCTCCGCGGACGTCGGCCGTGAAGTTTAGACTTCGAATCGACTGGCGGCGGGCGTAGCTTCGATCTGCTCGGATGGCCAGCGAATTAGCCCGTAGTGTGAAGCCGCCGAATCTGAAGATCTGTCCGGGAGAAAAATCTCACCAGGGCGGCATTGTTGGTTGAAGATGCCATCGAGCCTATCGGTGGCGACGGAGGAACTCTCAATGAAAGCACCAATGTCGGTGTCAAGACCGGCGGATCTCGGGTAGGGGTCCCGGCGTGCGTCTAGGCGGATGGTAACAGGAGGCGAGGACACGATGTCTTACCGAGTTGGGCCCTCTCGATGGAGGTAAAACCCTCGTCTGCTTGATTAATATTGATGATATGGGTAGTACAAGAGTGGATCTACCACGAGATCAAGGAGGCTAAACCCTAAAGCTAGCCTATGGTATGATTGTTGTAATGTATGTTGTGTCCTCACGGACTAAAGCCCTCCGGTTTATATAGACACGGAGGAGGCTAGGGTTACAGTCGGTTACAATGGTAGGAGATCTACATATCCGTATCGCCAAGCTTGCCTTCCACGCCAAGGAAAGTCCCATCCGGACACGGGATGGAGTCTTCAATCTTGTATCTTCGTAGTCTTGGAGTACGGCGGATGATGATAGTCCGGCTATCCGGACACCCCCTAGTCCAGGACTCCCTCAGTAGCCCCTGAACCAGGCGTCAATGACGACGAAGTCAAAGACTATGACTTCGTCCCGTGTCCGGATGGGACTTTCCTTGGCGTGGAGGGCAAGCTTGGCGATACGGATATGTAGATCTCCTACCATTGTAACCGACTCTGTGTAACTGATGCGGAGCATCCTACGGACATCACCACGTCAAGAGCCCATTTGGCAAGTGACACGTGCGACATCTACTTCACATACACAAGGTGAATCATCTCCTTTACGTGCTCACTTGACCCTCTCGAGGATAGTATACTACTTGACACTCCTTACGTGTGCATGCATAGGTATTGTTAGAGCTTCACGGATGTCAGGAGGAGTGCAAGCGCCAAGGCGACTACACCATCCGCGAGGGAAGCGTGGAAGAAGATGGAAGAAAGGAAGAAGAAGAATGGTGCAGGGGTGGAGTTGCCGGATCATCCGGACCCCGGCCGGACGATCCGGACCGAGCCGGATGATCCGGACGACCTCCGGCGATCCGGCTACCGTGTCGAAGACAACAGAACCTGCTCGGCAAGCGGATCATCCGGACGGTCGCCGGATCATCCGGACCCCGACACCGGATCATCCGGGCCACCATTCGGATCATCCGGACCCGCTGCGTCGTGACTTGGGCGAAGCCGTGTACCCCTCGCCCCTCACTTACCCCTTAGCCCTTGGGCTATAAATAGACCTCCTCCACCTCCTTTCTAGGGTTAGCAAATATGATAGCTCATTCTTAGGTGAGCTTTGCTCCTACCTCTACTCTTGAGAGAGAGACTACCACTCCCATGGAGTTCAAGACCTCCATGTGACAAGATCTGCGGGATATCATCAAGACCCCTTGTGGGAAGATCCATCTAGGATATCATCAAGACCTCCTCTTGGAGATGAACCTTACCTTGTATCTTTCCTTTGTTGTTCATGTACCTTGTGATCTTGTGTGTTTGATTGTCTAGTGGATGTGTGATTTGGACTTGTTCTTGAGTGTTTCCCTTGTGAATTCTCCCCGTTCTTCCCCGTGTTCATCGTGTTCTTGAGGATCCCCTCCAAATGTGAAAGATCGTCGCTATAGGGTTCCACCCTACATCATATGGTATCATGAGCCACGTTGATCACGTTTTTGGAGCCCCTACCCCGTGTTTTCTAGCTTGATTTTGTTGTTTTCGTCCTAAATCCGAAAATCCCCACAAAAATAGCCCCCAAATTTTTTTGTGATTTGTTGGTTTGATGATGTTTTGTTGATTTTGATCCGTGGATTTGCTTGGTTTCAAGTGGATCTAGCATTTCCCCAAGTTTCCCGACCTTCCATCCACGAAATCCATCAAATTTTGCCCCGAAAATCATCCATTTCCTCCCAAAAATTCGTCCCCGAGAGGAAATCCCGAGCAGTTTGACCTGCCCGGATCATCCGGACCTTCTCCCGGATCATCCGGACATCCCCCGGATCAGCTGGACCCTCTCCCGGACGTCCGGATACCCCAGCTACCCAGAAAACAGAACCGGCGCTGACGAACCCGGATCATCCGGATGTACACCCGGATCATCCGGATCTAGCCTGGATCATTCGGACCTCCTCCCGGATGTCCGGTTAACCCCTGGCCGACACGGCTGAAATTTTGTTTTGGTCATAACTGATTCATCCGGAGTCCGATTTTGACGTTCTTTAGCTCGCTTTGAAGCTCTTGACATCCCCCATCCAACAAAAATACCACCAACATCATTTGACTCCATCAAATTTTCTGAAATTTGGCAAGTTTGCCTAGGCCCTCCACCATATCATCCGCATTACCACCACCGACTTCCGCAACCTAACCCATTTTGTTCCCCATTGCATATGTGGTTGCTTGAGTAGTGATTCGCGTATCCTAAGGTGTTTCGGCTACTTAGGGACAATTCCTTCTTCATCAACCACCACCACCACTTCCGCATAACCTTGCCCACCATACAATTCCACCCCAACTTAACCCAATTGTTGTTTGAGCTTGTTTGAGTTGTGGCTTGTGTCTCCTAAGGTGTTTCGGCTACTTAGGGACGACAACTTCAACTCCGACTCATGTATAGCCCATCATTCCACTTCCGCATTGCCTAGTGCAACACCACCACCGCTTTCCGCTACCACCATTTTAACATTTGTCATTTGAGATTTTGAGTTTGCGGTTTTTCTGTTTCCTAAGGTGTTTGACTACTTAGGGGCGAGTCTACATCATCTTGTTATCTACACCAAGAACACCGCCACTCATCATCATAAGGGCGGTAACCTCAACGACACCATTGTATATTCCTTGCAATTGCATTGTTAACCCCTAGCCCATTTTGCGTTACTTGCCTATCGAGACTAGCCATTTGAGTATTGCCGGCAACGTGACTTGTGCACATTAGTGATCCACCATCCATTGCATACATACCATATCATCTTTGATAGGCGGGGTGTCGATCTTTTGATGAGATGATAACTATCGATTTGGTGGAGCGACTTTGGCGATCCGACTACAAGCGTGCCTGACGTTGCGCCTTAGCAATCGCTAAACCAACTCCGAGAGGTTATTGACCGCGCGGAGCACAATCAACGACCACGAAGGTCTATTCACGCAAGCAATCGAAGAACAAGCAAGCATATGATAAAAGCAATCTGAATATTGCGGTATGTATGAAGTATTGATAAAGATGGGGATCCGTAAGCGGTCTTGGTGCAGTCGTGATGAGGACATCAATACCATTGTTACACCCACAGCCCTGCTGCTATACATCTTGGACCAATTACTAGAGCTCGCAAGACGCCAACTAAATTACCGGTACTTTCGTTTCTTGGTAATGATTCTAATGTTCATGAGAATATGATGCTGCCTAAATTGGATACATTTGTTTTGCTTACAAATGAAGGGCCTAGCTTGGAGAAGGATGAACATTGGAGCAAGAACACACATGGAGTTGATGGCATGCGCAAGGAGATCAAGAACGGAGTTACAAGTGATGATTTCAGGACTTTGAAGCCACCATAAGGAGTGCATGAAGCCTTGGACGAAATATACAAGATGCCACTTCATAATATTCGTCCATAGGCTATTCTAGGTCTTCGTCACCTTATTATTGGGCCAGGCCCATGTAATTTCGAAATACATTAGTATAGGCTATTTTTAGAGTCCGTATGTGTGGGGAAACAAGAGATAGGGTTAGTTTGGACCCCTCCACCAAGGGCCACGAAATTCACCCCTCTTCCTCCATATATACAGCCCTTAGGGCACCGTTTAGACTTGGGTTTTGTTTAGATCAAAAGTTCGCCATAGCTGCAACCGGCGTGCCGTTTGTGTTCAACGACCGGACAAAGCGTCACAGAACCCCACCTTGATCAATAAAGCTTTCATCTTATATTCGCAATATCCAGTTGCAATCTCAGTTTCTTGCTTGTTCTTCGTTTGCTCGCAGGAAATAGACCCTCGTGGTCGGGTTGATCGTGCTCGGCGTGGTCAATAACCTCTCGGAGTTGGTTTAGCGATTGCTAAAGCGCGGCGTCCTCGCGCGTTCGTAGTCGGATCGTCAAAGTCGACTTCCACCAAAGCGAAATCCACCATCTCATCGAAGGCGGGACACCTTTGCCTCTATCAAGTGGTATCAGATTTCCGGGTTGCTCGGTGAGATTTTACAGATTTTTCGTAGTTTAGATCGAGTCATTCTTCATACCTACAGTCCACGAAAAAGCCAAAAAAAAAATTAGGGTTAGGTCATCATATCCGAACCAATCGAGCCTTTGCATAATCTTTTACGTATTTGCGTTGTTGAATTTGCGGTTGCATCGCCGTGTCGAGTTCTTTGGTCTTAGAGTCTAGTCTTTTAGAGTTTGAGTTACGGTCATAAGTTGTCACGCGCCGCCGCACCATCATCATCGCCCTGCCATCTACCACCACCGCTTATCCGCCACCGCTTGAATCCGTATCCATATACCACCACGCTGCCATATACCACCACCGTTGCCATATACCACCACCATATATTCACCACCAATCCGAGTTCCTTGCATATTAGATTTGTTTTCGGATCCATCTAATTTCGATTCGTGTTTCCTTATGCGAGTAGGTTTGATTCAGCAATCTTTTGCCGTCCGTAGAAGAGGTTGGTTTCCAAAAAAAAAAGTCCGGAAACCACCCTCCGTTTAGGCCCAAAATTTTCCAAAAACGCACGGGATAAAAAATTTACGGCTATCCTATTTTAGGTGTTTCTAAGCGTATTGAGCGATCGCCGTTATAGAAAGTTTTTTGACCCGTTTCAGTTTTGGGTCGGGCAGTCAAAAAAAAAAAATTGGTCGAAAAATTTCGTGCCCATCTGTCGATTTGACACAGGAAGAGTTTTGAGACACTCGCCATTATAGTGATTTTTCAAAAAAAAAAAAAAAAAAAAAAAAAAAAAAAAAAAAAAAGCGAAAAAAAAATTCAGAGTGTGCTTTTCCTTTGTTTACGTGCAGCGCCGTGATTTTGTTAGTGTTCTAGGCTCGCGTCTCTAGCACGGTCTAGCCTAGGACCAACCTGATCTGCGTCGTTGGCGTTTATTCAACTTTGCATCTCTGATTTGATTATTCTTGACCCTTTTGCTACCATATTATAAGCCTTCCCAGCTCCACATACATCTCGTCGTGCGTTTGATTCTCCCGTATGTCGCTATAGCCAAGCTTTGAGAGTTTTGACTACAGCGGTTGCCGATCACCACTATTTCTTTGGGTAGGCTGGTAAGAATTTGAGATTTGCTTCACGGTTTGTATTTGTCCACCACACCACCACCACCACTTCCTAGTAGTCTGTAGGATCATATTCTTGTGTGTTTCTATTGCTGCTAACCATGGCGGAACACAGGCCGATGAGACTGATTGGGAGAACGACAAACAAACAGCTACATGATAAGTTTGACAAATGATGATTGGACAGGTGCAAGATGTGGTAAACAGATTTGTGAGGCCATGGAGAAGATAGATGGCATTGAGAAGGCGTTTGAAACAAAGCTTGATAGCAAGTTTGATGAATTGCTCGCGCGTTTTCCACAACCACCGCCGGCTGCACCTATCGCACCTCTGCAGCGACAACAACTCGCCCCTTCGAATCGGTATGGGCCGAGCTCGGCGTGTTCCTATTGAGCGAGGACAAAATTCTGGTGCGGCTGCTCTCTGCTGTTGGTGCTTCTTTGGCTCCTGCCTCTGCTGCTGCTGGTACCAGCGAGGATGATTATGTGGAAGATTACGAGGATGAGGTTGATCAACATCGAACTACGTGCAACCACCAGCACCACAACCACCGGTCGTCCACATGCAAATAATGGCAATGTTAGGGCTCCCCCTCAGTGCGCGATCATGACCATCTCCCTAAACTGAAATTGAATATTTCACCATTTGAGGGTAGATATGTTCACGATATATATCTTACTTGGGAGTTAGAAAGCTGAACAACGATTTACATGTTTACAATATCACGAGGAGAGGCGTGTTCTGCTGCTTTGTTTGTGCTTTCACTAGCTTTGCATGTGTTTGGTGGTCGAACATTGTAGATTATATCTGTTCCAGCTACTTGGGCTGCTTTGAAAACTGCTATGCGTACTCGTTGGGTTCCACCATATTATCAACGTGAATTACTTCAAAAATTGCAGCGTTTAAGACAAGGAAAAAATTCGTAGAAGAATATTATCGGGAATTGCAAAGCGGCTTGATTAGATGTGGTATTGTTGAGGAGAATGAAGCTATGCTTGCACGTTTTACGGGTGGATTAATAGAGATTCAGACCATTCTAGACTATAAGGATTATAATAATATCACTCGTTTATTCCATCTTGCTTGTAAAGCTGAGCGTGAAGTCTTGAGGATCGGCGAGGCATTGGCGGCGCACTAACTTTTCTGCAGGTCGACCTTCATCATGGACACCACGTGCATCATCTACTTCCTTTGCACCATCACCTCCTTGGTGCCACCTCCAACCGTGATACAAGCGAGGCACAACCACCACTATCGCCAAGAGCACACTGCCGGGCACTGCCTGAGTTCTTCTTCTTCCATGGCGTCAACAAGGGCACACAAGTGATATTATTTGTCGTCGTTGTAAGGGAAGAGGACATTTTTGAGAGAATGCAAATCTCAGCGTGTGATGATTGCTCTTGAGGATGGTGGGTATGAGTCCGCTAGTGACTATGATGAGGAGACTTTGGCTCTTATTACACATGAGGAACACGGTGGAGATGATTACGATCATGAGACACAATACATGGCTCTTGAAGATCTTGTGGTATGAATGTTTAGTTGCTCAACGTGTTTTGAGTGTGCAGGTTACACAAGTGAGCAAAATCAGAGGCATAATTTGTTCCATACAAAGGGAGTTGTGAAGGAGCGTTCTATTAGCGTCATCATAGATGGAGGAGCTGCAACAACTTGGCTAGCATGGAGATGGTGGAGAAGCTATCTCTCACCACAAGACCACATCCACATCCTTACTACATCCAATGGTTCAACAATAGCGGCAAGGTTAAGGTAACACGTCTTGTTAGGTGTGCATTTTAGTATCTCTACATATCTGATTATGTTGATTGTGATGTGGTACCTATGCAAGCATGTTCCTTATTACTTGGTGGACCATGGCAATTTGATAAAAATTCTGTACACCATGGTAGAAACAATCGATATACTCTTGTTCATAAGGATAAAAATATTACTTTGCTTCCTATGACACTGAGTCCATTTTGAAAGATGATATTAATAGAGCTAATAAAGCAAAAGCAGGAGAAAAATAAGAGTGAAAATCAGATTGTGGCAAAAGAATTTGAGCAACATATGAAGCCTAATAGTAAACCATCTAGTGTTGTTTCGAAATTAAATTGAAAAGTGCATGTTTACTTGCCACTAAATCTGATATTGATGAGCTCGATTTTAGCAAATCTGTTTGCTATGCTTTTGTGTGCAAAGAGGCATTATTTTCATTCGAGGGCGTGCCTTCCTCTTTGCCCCTGCTGTCACTAACATTTTGCGGGGAGTTTGGCGTCTTTCACAAGGCGTGCCACGGGATTACCACCTATTCGAGGATTGAGCATCAAATTGACTTAATTCGGTGCATCATTACCCAACCGTGCACCATACCGTACCAATCCGGAGGAGGCGAAGGAGATTATCGTCAAGTCACGAGAGCTGCTCGACAAAGGTTATATCGCGAATCCCTTAGTCCTTGTCTGTTCCTATTATTCTAGTGCGAAAAAGGATGGTCATCACGTATGTGTGTTGATTGTAGAGGCATTAATAATATTACTATTCGTTATCGTCACCCTATTCCTAGGCTAGATGATATGATTGATGAATTGAGTGGTTCTACAATATTCTCCAAAGTTGATTTGCGTAGTGGATACCATCAAATTCGTATGAAATTGGGAGATGAATGGAAAACAGCATTTAAAACTAAGTTTGGATTATATGAGTGGTTAGTCATGCCTTTTGGGTTAACTAATGCACCTAGTACTTTCATGAGATTAATGAGCGAAGTTTCGTGCTTTCATTGGACGATTTGTGGTAGTCTATTTTGATGACATCTTGATTTATAGCAAATCTTTGGAACAACATTTGGAACATTTCGTGCTGTTTTTAATGCTCTCGTGATGCACGTTTGTTTGGTAACCTTGGGAAGTGCACCTTTTGCACCGACCGAGTATCTTTTCTTGGCTATGTTGTTACTCAACGAGGAATTGAAGTTGATAAAGCCAAGATTGAAGCTATTGAGAGTTGGCGCAGCCCAAAGCGGTCACACAAGTGAGGAGTTTCCTTGGCCTCGCTGGTTTCTATAGGCGTTTTGTGAGAGATTTCAGCACCATTGCTGCACCTCTCAACGAGCTTACAAAGAAGGATGTGCCTTTTGTTTGGGGTACCGCACGGGAAGAAGCCTTCACGGTATTGAAAGATAAGTTGACACATGCTCCTTTACTCCAACTTCACGATTTTAATAAGACTTTTGAGCTTGAATGTGATGCTAGTGGAATTGGATTAGGAGGTGTGTTATTACAAGATGGCAAACCTGTTGCATACTTTTACGAAAAATTGAGTGGGCCTAGTCTGAACTATTCTACTTATGATAAAGAATTATATGCTCTTGTTAGGACTTTAGAGACATGGCAACATTATTTATGGCCCAAAGAATTTGTCATACATTACGATCATGAATCTTGGAAACATATTAAAAGTCAAGCTAAACTGAATCGTAGACATGCTAAATGGGTTGAATTCATTGAGACTTTCCCTTATGTCATTAAACACAAGAAGGGTAAAGAAAATGTTATTCTTGATGCATTGTCTAAATCGCTATACTATGCTTTCACAACTTGACTTCAAAATATTTGGTTTGGAGACCATCAAAGATCAATATGTGCATGATGCTGATTTTAAAGATGTATTGCAGAATTGTAAAGAAGGAAGAACATGGAACAAGTTTGTCGTTAATGATGGATTTGTGTTCGTGCTAACAAGCTATGCATTCCAGCTAGCTCCGTTCGTCTTTTGTTGTTGCAGGAGGCGCATGGAGGAGGACTAATGGGACACTTTGGCGTGAAGAAGGCGGAGGGCGTACTTGCTACACATTTCTTTTGGCCAAAGATGAGGCGGGATGTTGAGCGTTTTATTGCTCGCTGCACTACATGTCAAAAAGCTAAGTCACGACTCAATCCTCATGGTTTATATATGCCTTTGCTGTACCTAGTGTTCCTTGGGAGGATATATCTATGGACTTTGTTTTAGGTTTACCTAGAACAAAGAAGGGAGGATAGCATATTTGTTGTCGTGGATAGATTCTCGAAAATGGCACACTTTATACCATGTCATAAAAGCGATGATCTTTGTCAATGTTGCTGATTTGTTCTTTCGTGAAATTATTAAGCTTGCATGGTGTGCCAAATACTATTGTTTCAGATCGTGATACTAAATTTCTTAGCCACTTTTGGAGATGTTTATGGGCTAAGTTGGGGACTAAACTGCTTTTTAGTACTACTTGTCACCCCCAAACTGATGGACAAACTGAAGTAGTCAATAGAACATTGTCTACTATGCTTAGGGTTGTTCTAAAGAATAATAAGAAAATGTGGGAAGAATGCTTGTCTCATATTGAATTTGCTTATAATCGTTCATTGCATTCTACTACTAAGATGTGCCCTTTTGAAGTTGTGTATGGTTTCCTACCTCGTGTACCTATTGATTTGTTGCCTCTTCCATCTTCGGAGAAGGTTAATTTTGATGCTAAAGAACGGGCTGAATTGATTTTAAAAATGCATGAGTTAACTAAGGAAAACATTGAGCGTATGAATGCTAAATATAAACTTCTTTGGAGATAAGGGTAGAAAACATGTTGTGTTTGCACTGGAGATCTTGTTTGGTTACATTTGCGTAAGGTTAGATTTCTGATTTGCGCAAATCAAAGCTAATGCCACGTCTGCTGGTCCCTTTAAGGTGTTGGAGAAAGTAAATGATAATGCATATAAACTTGAGCTGCTGCAGATTTTGGGGTTAGTCCACTTTTAACATTGCAGATTTGAAGCCATATTTGGGTGAGGAAGATGAACTTCCGTCGAGGGCGACTTCATTTCAAGAAGGGAGGATGATGAGGACATCAATACAATTGTTACACCCACAGCCCTGCTGCTATACATCTTGGACCAATTACTAGAGCTCGCAAGACGCCAACTAAATTACCAGGTACTTTCGTTTCTTGGTAATGATTCTAATGTTCATGAGAATATGATGCTGCCTAAATTGGATACATTTGTTTTGCTTACAAATCAAGGGCCTAGCTTGGAGAAGGATGAACATTGGAGCAAGAACAAGCATGGAGATGATGGCATGCGCAAGGGGGACAAGAATGGAGTTACAAGTGATGATTCAGGACTTTGAAGCCACCATAATGAGTGCATGAAGCCTTGGACGAAATATACAAGATGCCACTTCATAAATTTCGTCCAGAGGGTATTCTAGGTGCTGCGTCACCTTATTATTGGGCCAGGCCCATGTAATTTCGAAATACATTAGTATAGGCTATTTTTAGAGTCTGTATGTGTGAGGAAACAAGAGATAGGGTTAGTTTCGGATCCCTCCACCAAGGGCCACGAAATTCACCCCCTCTTCCTCCATATATACAGCCCTTAGGGCACTGTTTAGACTTTGGGTTTTGTTTAGATTAAAAGTTCGCCATAGCTGCAACCGGCGTGCCGTTTGTGTTCAACGACCGGACCAAGGCGTCCAGAACCCCACCTTGATCAATAAAGCTTTCATCTTATATTCGCAATATCCAGATTGCAATCTCAGTTTCTTGCTTGTTCTTCGTTTGCTCGCAGGAAACAGACCCTCGTGGTCAGGTTGATCGTGCTCCAGCGTGGTCAATAACCTCTCGGAGTTGGTTTAGCGATTGCTAAGGCGCGACGTCCTCGCATGTTCGTAGTCGGATCGTCAAAGTCGACTTCCACCAAAGCGAAATCCACCATCTCATCGAAAGACGGGACACCTTCGCCTCTATCAGATGTGTCACATGGTGGATATGATGTAGTCCTCGCAACAACGGATGTGGTTGTCATAGTACACCTAGTAGTTGAATAAACATCTGTATCAACAGTTGGAATGTGCACCGTGCGCTTGTTCTCCTTGTGGGCAACACGTCGTTTTATTTCCTGTTCAGCTTTGCAAGCAAGACGAAACAAATGGTCCATAGGATAACACTCTTCATGAATTAGTATCTCCTGAATATTATGGTTTAATCCTCCCCAAAATCTATCCATAAAATCTTCGTCACTTTCTTCTAAAAATGAGTGCAACAAGTTAGTTTGTAAATCATCATAATATTTTGTTACGGTGTCACTACCTTGTTTTAAATGTTCCAGTTTTTTAATCATGCCACGAGTATAATAAACATCGACGAATCTATCTCTCATGACATGTTTTAAATCATCCCAAGTATTAGGTACATAATCGAGGGTGTAACCGACAATATTCACTCCACCAAACTAGAGCATAATCGGTGAAAGAACCAACACATAACCGTAACTTTTTACGTTCATCAAAATTATGGGAAGCAAATATATTATTTATGTCTAACTCCCATTCAATATATAAAGCAGGTCTAAAACGGCCATTAAATGGTGGTATAGAAACATGAACCTGATCATGTGCATTTGGATGTTTGTGCACCTCTCGTGGCGGTTGTGGTATTTGCATAGGTGGTGGCATGTCTCCCTTGATCGACAAAGCCCATGAATTGACTCTGGATCCTGTCATGATTAGTAGAACAAGAAACAAAATCCAAAAATAATGTTCCTATAACTACTAGGATGTGGTGGTAAAAGCGCTCACGATAAAGCAAATATCAATGTCTTACAAGTTCTTACCATGCAGCGGGGTGACGAGCAACCAGCGATGTCAAATAACTCGAAGATTGTGTAAAGCGATTGCGAGGAGCGTCACGTATACGGTGTAGAGATATGTGGAGCTGGGTTGGCTATATATGGTAGCAAAAGATTAGCAATAATCAATTGAGAGATGCAATGTTGAATAAGCGCTCAACAACGGTCTGTGCTGGTCCTAGGCTAGACCGGACTAGAGGCGCGAGCCTAAAACACTAATGAGGTCACGGCGTAGCACAACTAGTATCAATGAAGGATACTAAGTAGCTCTTGACAACAAGATAGAAGTGAAGATCCTAGCGGTAGTGAAGATAATGATGAAAAACAAGCGCCAAGCGGGACATACAACAACTCTCTCTCCAACTTTCCTCTTGAAAAGTTTGAGCCAATTTTCTGATAAATTCTTGCAAAGAATGCTACTAACTCAAGCTTTCCAATGCAAAAAGAATCACTCAATTCTGAGTTGATATGAGAGTCAAAGAATTCTAAAACTGGCCTGAAAAATTAGCACAAGCTGTGTTCACGAACTTCGGAGGGCAAAAAGACCTATTTAGAAGCCGATTTTGAGGTGTCAAATATTGAACTAGCTTCTGAAACTATTTACATGCGCCTCGTCGCTAGCTTCAATTTGAGTACTCACGGAGCCAAAACGGACTTCGTATGAGGAAGATACACCTGTTTTACTGAACAGTGCGCAAAACAGATTCTAATCCGAATTCAGGTACGAGATTGATTCTAGATAGATCCGATTTTTTTTCTTCTCTCTTTTTTTCCTCACGCTTTTTCTTCTCTCTCTTTTTCTTTTTTTTTTCCTTTCCTTTTTTTCTCTCTTTTTTTCCTCTATTTTTTTTCTCCCTCTTTCCAAGACAAACTAGATAAGATGCAGATTGGATCAGGCGAAGATGTGAATGACCTCAACTATGATTATGACAATGAACAGTGCGTAGCACGTGGTGGAAATTAATGGATGGGATGGTGGACAGCGGAAGGATAATGATGCAGCGGCGTGACTAATGTGAACAGAAGTCGAAACTCTAAAGGAACTAGACACTAAGACCAGCAAGCCCGACACGGCGATGCAACCGATAATTCAATTATGCAAGCAACGAATAGAAAATTGCAAAGGCTCGGTGGCTTGGATAAAGGATGAACAGATCTAACTTTTTTGTGGCTTTTCATGGACTATAGGTATGAATGACAGATGCGATCTAAACTATGAAAAACTGTAAAATCTCACCGAGCAACCTGAAAACTGATACCGCTTGATAGGCGGGTGTCCCGATCTTTTGATGAGATGATAACTATCGATTTGGTGGAGCGACTTTGGCGATCCGACTACAAGCGTGCCTGACGTTGCGCCTTAGCAATCGCTAAACCAACTCCGAGAGGTTATTGACCACGCCGGAGCACAATCAACGACCACGAAGGTCTATTCCTGCAAGCAATCGAAGAACAAGCAAGAATATGATAAAAGCAATCTGAATATTGCGGTATGTATGAAGTATTGATAAAGATGGGGATCCGTAAGCGGTCTTGGTGCAGTCGTTGGACACAAGCGAAGTACGAAGTTGCAATGGCTAACTTTTAACTAAACAAATCCCAAGGGAAAAGATACTAGATGGATCTACTTATATAGGAGCAAGGGGTGGCGGCCAAGGAGGTGGCAGGACGTCCCAAGGCAGCCTAAAACCAACCCTAGGTCGTACAAGGCTCATGGGCCCAAGTGGAGGTGACGTAACACCTTTGGACTTGTAGTCTGACTCGGATTCTGCTGCAGCGTCATATTGTTTCGTCCATAACTCAACGCTCCGGACGGATTTTAAGGTGATTCAATTGTGCTCGAAAGAGCATGAAATCTACTTTCAACAAAAAAGAATCTCCCAATTCGAGTCCGTATGAAAAAGTTGTTGGCGTTTTGAGTCAGGTATGTCTGTGCTGTCGAATCTGAATCCGAACGTGAGAGACTTGGACTCTATCTTCTCTTGGCCCAAAAGTGACGTGAGAAGACTTTTGAACAGCACCTAAACTTCTCCTTTTCCCTTATCTTCATATGTGGATTGTACAAATGTCCCATACACCTGCAATTAGACAAAACACAAAAGTATCTGAAGTATTTTTGTTCTGGATAACATAAATATATTATTGAATAGTTTGCACTAGAAATCACCTGACAAATATGCATGTATGCAATATTTTTGGTCTTATCCAAGGTAGTCATGTCCTCATCAATCTTGGTATCATATCATCCATTGTGCATCAAGTTTGTTCCCACATATACACAATTGCTATCTTGGTTTGTGCATTGTGCAAAAGTGGCCATAGAAAAAAAAAGCTTTTAAGCAAAAGAGAGCAAAGAGCTCGTGAGCAAGTGCCATAGCATCATACCCCATTGCAAATAAGAGCCATACCAAAATCTACATTATATGATATCATGCTTGAGAAACACGGGAACCATACATACATAGCATACTTGGGATAGAAGTTTATCCATTTCGCATCTATAGGTTGTGCACAAGTGTTGTATCCGCCTATTGAGCAATCGTGCTAGCGTCTCTCTTGCGTTGTGCAACCTGGCGTTTTCCGTGGACTCAAATTTTGTGCTCATTCCTTGGTTGCACGACCCCATTTGTCTATCCGTGTGTGTGTTTCCGTGTACCATTTGCTATTGGTCTACTTGTTTCACTTGCGAATTTGTGAATCTTTTTCAACATTATTGACTCTTGCTAACATTTTGCATCAAATTTTTGTGCCACTATCCTCACCGAGCTCTACCATAAGCTTTACTTGATAGGTGTGAGTGAACAAGTCCGGTACCAATTCCACTATTCTTTCATCTCACATTGAGTGACAGGGATACATCCTCAACTTTGGGAAAAGGTAACATGGTATTGTTTATCTCATTTCCTACTCACCTATACTCGAGTCTTGTGATGGATAGGCAAGGCATTTCATCTTCGGTCTACAACAACAACGACGAGTTCGATGCCATGAACAACAACTCCGACGCCAAGATGCAAGCTAAAATGGAGGAGATCAAAGCCCTCATCAAGTCCTACAAGCGATCTTTCTCATCTTGAGAAGGCGCTCAAGAGCACATGCTTCCGAGCTACCATCTCCGGCAAGATCACATCGGCATCGACACCATCACCAACAAGAACGTGAAGGTCAAGAGCTCTACATCAACAAACGCTCAATGACTTCACCATCTCCCTTGGCATATTCGCCAAGCGACTTCAAGGCATCTTCGCCTACGGACATACGGCATCTTCGCCAACAAGAACCTCAAGACTACACTCAAGAGAAGCTACCCAAGCTCAAGTCTGCGACTTCCACGAGCTACTACGACCTCGACACCGACCACAAGATTCCTTTCTATGGGAATCAAGAACCCAAGGAGTACCTCGAGTGGGAGCGTTTGATGGACGACTACCTCAAGCTACATCAAGTTCGTCCCGAAGATCAAGTGAAGTGCGCCACAAGAAACTTCCATGACTCGCCTCATCTTGGTGGCTTCACACACCTTGGAGAGCTACGAGATGAGTTGGCCCAAGACGAAGAGCTTTACGGAGAGAGTTTGTGCCTCCAACCTACGGAACAACCGGCGCCAATTGGAGAACACCACCGAAGGATCCAAGTCCATCGACAAGTACTTCAAGGAGATGATGATTGCCTTCTGACGAGCGGCGTGGGCGACCCCATGTCAATGAAGTTCCACTTCATGATGGGATTACAACGACATATCCAAGACCATCTTCCTCGAGAACTACAAGTCCATCGGCGACTACTACATTGGTGCTCTCAAGGCGGAACAAGAACTCATGAAGGCCAAGGCTTCTCCACCCCAAGCACACTTGGCGACCAAGCCCTCGACAAGCATGAAGCTAGTACCACCATGATGTCCAAGGCCGACAAGCTACAAGGCGATGCTCCCAAGTGTGACTTCACCGCCATCCCTCTTTGTGGCATTGATGATGCGAGTCTACTTCGACTCTTTTTCAAGGCGGTGCGGCGGCGAGTTCGACTACGGAGACCTTCAAGAACCAAGCTTTGGAGGCGGCGACAAGGTGGCGAGCAAGGATGATGCTTCCATCTTAGGAGGCGAGTGATGATGTGCCATCTTGGCCTTCATCCACGACGAGTGATGTTGAGCCATCTTGGCCTTCATCCACGACAAGAGTGATGATGTGCCATCTTGACCTTCATCCTGGCGACCATGATGAGATGGTTGAGCATGGGACTTTCCCTTCGACCACGGCGACGTATGATGACTTGAGTGACTTGTGCCACCATATTGAGAGTGAGAGTGACTTCACCACTAGCCCCATATATGAGGAGTTGCCACAATTCCCATGTGAGGAGAGCCACAACCCCACCACTTGAGTGAGATGGTGACTCCACCATCGTGAGTTTGAGTGCACCTATCTTGAGGGAGTGAGTGAACCACCACATAGAGAGAGTGAGATAGTTGATAGGTCTCGTGAGGCCATTTGCATTTCTAACAACTTGACCTCTACCTCTATTGTGTCTTCTCGTTTGGTGCTAGGTCCCATTTATGATGATGCGCCGATCCTCGACGACTTCGTCCTCCCTTTGGACAAGACGATGGCCATGGTGGATTATGATGCACCACCCACATGGTTCCATCAAGATGATGATGATGACCACCATTTGGTCTTTCCCACCTCACCTACACCACTTGAGTGGAATGACAAAGGTAACATAGGTGAAGGTGATGCTCTAGTCCCACTAGTGGACATTCGTGACATTGATTGCTTGCATGATGTTGATCCACCTATTGCCATGCTTCATGCTAGTATGATTTCCCCATGCGATGATTTGACCATTTATGATGAGTATGATGATTCTCTTGTGGAGTCTATTAGTTGTGATGCCATGTTACATAGGATTTCTTGTGACAAATCTTTAGGTCACATCATGTTTGATAATCCGCTTGACTTGTCATATGCTATGCATGAGATCAACCATATGTCTTATTTGCAATCTCTTCATAGTGACTATGCATATGCCATTAAAATAAACCCAATTTGCACATATGGCATAGATGACAAGCCCATGGTTATTGGCATTTGTTTCTCTTGTGATGATATTGATATGCTCCCTTTGCATCATTTATCTCATATGCCCTGCCATGACCACCTAAGCCGGATATGCATTGTTTTGGATGTTGTCCACTTTCTCCATATGATGTTTCGATATTGCTCATGAGGAGACCCCCATAGCTTCCTCATACATTTTAGGAGATTTTGACCCATCCCATCCATTGCATGATCCCAATACTTGTGTGCACCATATGCTCCCCATGAACAAACATGCTTTTGATGTGCCATATACTTGTTTGCTCAATTTGTGTCCCCATCGTGTCATACATAACAACTATTCTTTCATGATGGAGACATGTTCATATACCATGCCTCAAATTTCTTTGAGCATTGCTTATCTTGTGCTAACTCACACGTGCACATACACATCATGATG
This sequence comes from Aegilops speltoides, assembly GCA_021437245.1. Taxonomy (NCBI): domain Eukaryota; kingdom Viridiplantae; phylum Streptophyta; class Magnoliopsida; order Poales; family Poaceae; genus Aegilops; species Aegilops speltoides. Next base: position 297,941,085 of record CM038147.1, read on the forward strand.
GATGATGTGTACATTTACCACACACAATTTCTTTCGTTTGTGTCTCTTTTGTGTAGGTACCCATGAATACTTGTCAACCGCAATCCCACGAATTGACAAAGCGAGCTCTTGAGAGCAATGACGATTTGGGATCCGTGGACTATCCTTACCACGTTCCCTTGGCGCAAGGACTACGCGCAACTCCTCTACTTGGCTCTCCACGGCTATGGGCCATTTACCACTTCTCACATTATGCTCATTTTACGTGTTCACTTTGCATGCTATGCTTGCTTCTATGCCTTTCCCATGCAATTGTGACCCTTGTTTGCATCTACCCATGATTCTCCATTATGATATTCCTATGTGTATTTGCATGCTTGGTGGAGATCCTTGTTGCTTTTGCCATATTTATCATGTGCCCCATTCTATTGATGCTTGTTGTGTTGGGAGAGTCATGATGACCCATTGCTATTCACATATGGCCTCTCGCCAATACATTCATGATATTGTACTCATATCTTGCTTTCATGCTTGTGCTATGACTTGTGAATTATTCATGCCCACTATTTGCACCAATGACATGTTTACCATGATTCCTCCTAGTATGTTGCATCTTCGCACTACTAGCTTGCTTGATTTGATAGCTATGAACGCTCGCTATATTGCATCACCCATGTTCCACTACTTGCTTTCTTGGGTTGATGACATATATGCTCATGCCTCACACATGTTGAACAATTGCTCTTCCTTTGTGTTGAGTGCCACGATATCTTCACGACACCCTATGCACGTTATGCTTGGATTGTCTTGCACTTGCCCCATGTGTTTAGACATTTCACTATATTTGGTGTTATGAATGACTTTTATGCCTACCATAGACCGTTCATTGAGCTCTTTATACATGCTTGCTATGACCTTGAGGTAGATGCTTGTTCACTTATCACATATATTTGCATCTTGACCCCCCATTTGCATGCTTGTTCCCATGATATACTTGATTGTGCTCAATTTATATGCTCAAATGCCATGCCACACTTCTTTGTCAAACCATATGCTATGCTTGATGACAACACTTATTGGGTGAATCACCTCTCGAATGCTTGGTTTTGCTCTTACGACAACCACATTTGTTTTTCCAAGTGCTTGTTATCTTTGCTACTTTTGAAGGAATTACAAGACGGTGCAACATTGAAGAGTGCCCATTTGGAACTACAAGATGACGAATGCTTGGTGATCGTCCACTTCTACACGACGACATCATCTCTTTCCCATGGTGATTTGCTTAAAAAACCTCCCCCAAAAATTTTCCCCCCCCCCCCCTTTTTCCTTCCCCAAAACCTTTTTTAAATTTTTTTTTTTTTTTTTCCTTGGGGGGTTTTGGCCTTTTGGGGGGGGGTTTTTTTTTATCCCAAACCCCCCCAAACCTCCCAAAGGGGTTAAACCCAAAACCCCAATTTAATTTTTCCCAAATTTTTTAACCCCAAAAAAAAATTTTTAAAAAACCCTTTAATTTTGTTAGGTTTTTGGGGGGTTCCAAAAATTTTTTAAAAAACCCATCTTTCCGGGTTCCCCCTTTTTATTTTGGGTTTAAAAAAAAATTTTTTTTTTCCGCTTTTTCCTTTTCAAAAACGAAAAATCCTTTTTTTCCCAAAAGGGGGCCCAAAAAGGGGAAAAAAAAAAAAGGGGGGGAAAAGGGGAAAAAAAACAAAAAAAAAAAAAATTTTTTTGGGAAATAAAAGGGGATTCCAAAATTTTATGGCCCTTTTTGGGAAAATTTTTTCCCCCCCAAAAAATTTTAAAAAAAGGGGTTTTGGGAAAAAAAAAACCCCTTTAAAAACCCAAAAACCCCCCCAAAAAACCCCCGTTTTTTAAAAGGGGGGAAAAAAAAACCAAAAGGGGGTTTTTTAAACCCCCTTTTTTTTTTTAAAAAAATTTCAAAACCCCCGGGTTTCTTTGGCCCGGGAAAAAACCCTTTCCCTTTTTTGGGGGGAAAACCCCCCTTTTTTTTGGGCAAATTTTTCCCCTTTTTTTTGGGTTTTTAAACAAAGGGGGGTTTTTTTTTTCCCCCCGGGGGGGAAAAATTTTTCCCCTTTTAAACCCCCCCAAAAAAAATTTTTTTTTAACCCAAAATTTTTTTAAAAAAATTTTTTTTTTTTTGGTTTGGTTTCTTTTTAAAAAGGGTTTTGGGCCCCCCTTTTTTTCCCCCCCCCCCTTTTTTTTAACCCCAAAAAACCCCCCCTTTTTTTTCCTTTTCCCCCAAAAAAAAGGGGTTAAAATTTTTTTTTTTTTTTTTTTGGTTTTTGTTGGCCCTTTTCCGGGAAAAATTTTCCAAAAAAAACCCACCCCCCCAAAAATTTCCCCCCAAAAAAAAATTTTTGGGGCCCCTTTTTTTTTTTTTTGGGGGGGAAAAAAAATTTTAAAAATTTTCTTTTAATTTGGGGGGAAAAAAAAAAAAAAAAAAAAAAAAAAAAAAAAAAAAAAATTTTTTTTTTTTCCCCCCCCTTTTTTTTTTTGGGTTTTTTTTTTGGGGGGGGGGCCCTTTTTTTTTTTTTTTCTTAAATTTTTTTTTTTTTCCCCCCTTTTTCCCCGGGGAAATTCGCCCCAACTTTAAAGGTTTCCCCCCCCTTCCTTTTTAAAGCTTTAAACCCTTTTTTTTTCCCCCCCCCCCCCCAAAAGTTTTTTTTTTTTTTTTTTGGGGAAACCCCTTTTTTGGGGAAAAAAAATTTTCCCTTTTTTGGGAAAATTTTTAAAAAAAAACCCAATTTGGGGGAAAAAAAAAAAAGGGGGGGTTTAAAAAAACCTTTTTTTTGGGTTTTTTAAAACCCCCCCTTTAAAATTTTCCCCAAATTTTTTTTTGGCCCAAAAAAATTTTTTTTTTCCCCGGGGGGTTTTTGGGAACAAGGGGTTTTTGGGGGGTTTTTTAAAAAAAGGAAAACCCGGGAAAAAAAAAAAAGGAAAAAATTTTCCGGGGGTTTTCCTTTTTTTAAAATTTTTTGGGGGTTTTTTTTTCCCCCTTCCAAAAGGGCCCGGAAAAAAATTCCGGGGAAATTTTTTTTTTTTTTAATTTTTTTTGGGTTTTTAAATTTTCCCCCCCCCTTTTTGGGGAAAAAAAAAAAATTTTAAACTTAAAATTCCCCAAAAAAAAAAGGGGAAAAATTTGGGTTTTTTGGGGGTTTGTGGTTTTAAAAAAACCCCATTTTAAGGGGGGTTAAAAATTTTTTTTTTTTAAAAAAAAACCAAGGGGGGTTTTTTTTTGGGGGGGGGAAAAAAAAAACCCTTTTGGGGTTTTTTAAAAAAAGGGGCCCTAAATTTGGTTTTTGGGGGGAAAAAAATGGGGGGGGAAAAATTTTTTTCCCGGGGGAAAAATTTTTTTTTTTAAAAAGGGGTTTTTCCCCCAAAACCCCCCTTTTTTAAAGGGGGGGTTTTTTTAAAAAAATTTTTTTTCCGGGGGGGTTTTGGTTTCTTTCCCCTTACCCTTTTTTTGGGGGGAAAAATGTTTTTTAAAATTTTTTGGAAAAAGGGAAAAAGGAAAAAAAAAAAGGGGCCCCAAAAAAATTTTTGGGGGCCCCCCCGGAAAAAACCCCTAAAAAAGAAATTTCCCCCTTTAAAAAAAAAATTAAAAATTTTTTTGGATTTTAAAAAAAATTTAATTTTTTGAGGGGGCCTTTTTGTTTTTTTGGTCCCCTTTTTTTTGGGTTTTTTTTTAAAAAAAATTTTTTCCCAACCCTTTTTTAAAAAAAAATTAAACCGGGGAAAAAAAAAATTTTAAAAAAAAAACCAAATTTAAAACAAGGTTTTTAAAATTAAAAAAAAAGGGTTTTTTAAAAAAAAAGGGGGAAAAATTTTTTTTTTTTTTTTTTTTTTTTTTAAAAAATTTTTAAATTTTTTTTGGGGAAAACCCCTTTTAAAGGGAAAATTCCCGGGGGGCCCCCCCCCCAAAAAATTATTAAAAAGGGCCCCAAAATTAATTTCCCCCCCCTTTTTTTTTTTTGGGGGGGACCCCCCCAAAAAAAAAAAACCCCCCTTTTTTTTTTTTTTAAAACCCAACAAAATTTTAAATTTTTTTTTTAAAAAAAAATTTTTTTTTTAAAAAAAAAAAAAAAAGGGGGGGGAAAAATTTTTTTTTTTTTTTTTTTAAAATTTGGGGGGGGGTTTTTTGGAAAATTTCCCCAAAAAAAAAAAGGTTTTTTTGGGGGGGGTTTTTTTAAAAAACCCAAGGTTTTTTTTTTTAACCAAAAAATTTTTGGGGGCTTTGGGTTTGGGGGGGAAAAAAAAAGGGGGGGGGGGTTTTTTTTAAAAAAAACCCCCCCCAACCTTTTTAAAAAAAGGGAAAGGGGGGGGGGGGAAAATTTTAAAGGTTTTTTTTTTTTTTTTAATTTTTTTTAAATTTTTTTTTTTTTAAAAAATGGTTTTTTAAAAAAATTGGGGGAAAAATCAATTTTTTAAAATTAAAAAAATTTTTTCTTTTTTTTTTTTTTAAAAAAATTTTTTTAAAAAAAATAAAAAAAAAAAAAAAAATTTAATTTTGGGAAAAATTTTTTTAAAAAACCAAAAGGGTAAAAAAATTTTTTTTTTTTTATTTTCTTTTTTAAATATTTTTCCCAAAAATTTTGGGTTTTTTTTTTTTTTAAAAAAGGAAGGGAAAAAATTTTTTTGGGGGGGTTTTTTTTTCCCCCCTTTTCAAAATTTTTTTTTTTTTGGGGGGGGCCCGGGTTTTTGAAAACCTTTCCTTAAATTTTTTGGGCCAAAATTTGGGGGGAAACCCCCCGGGGGAAAAAAAAATTTCTCCCTTGGTTTAAAATTTTTTTAAATTTTTTTTTTTTTTTTTTTTAAAAAAAAAGGGGGGAAAAATTTTTGGGGGAAAAAAAAAAACCCCCCTTTTTGGTTAAAAAAATTTTTTTTTTTTTTTTTTAAAAAATTTTAAATTTTTTTGGGTTTGGGAAATTAAAAATTTTTTTTGGGGTTTGGGGGAAAAAATTTTTTTCCCCCAAATTTAAAAATTTTTAAAAATTTTTTTTTTTAAAAAAAAAAAAAAAATTTTTTTTTTTTTTTCCTTTTTAAATTTGTTTTAAAATTTTTTTCCCCTTTCCCTTTTTTTTTTTAATTTTTTTTGGTTTTTGGTTTGGGTTTAAAAATTTTTAAAAAAATTTTTTTTTTTTTTAAAAAGGGGGAAAAAAAATTTTTGGGGGTTTTTTTTAAAAATTTGGGAGTTTTTCCTTTTTTTTTTTAAAATTTCCCCCCCCGGGGGAAAAAAAAATTTTTTTTTTCCCTTTGGGGGGGTTTTTCCCTTTTAAAAAATTTAAAATTTTTAAAAAAAATTTTAAAGAAAAGGGGGGGGGTTTTTTAAAATTTTTTTGGGGGGTTTTTTGGGGGCCAAAAATTTTCCCTTTTTTTAAAAAAAAAAATTTTTAAAAATTTTTTTTTTTTTGGGGGGGAAAAAAAAAAAAAAGGGGGAAAAATTTTAAAAAAAGGGGGTTTTTTTAAAAAAAAAAAAAAAAAAGAACCCCAAAATTTTTCCCGGGGGCCCCCTTTTTGGGCCCCAAAAAAAAAAAAAATGGTTATTTTTAAATTTTGGGAAACCTTTTTTTGGACCCTTCCCGGGGGAACCCAAAAAAAAATTTTAAAAGGGGTTTTTAATTTGGGGAAAAAAAAAAATTTTTTTTTTTGGGGGGTTTCCCAAACCCCCCAAAATTTCCCTTTTTTTTTTTGGGGGAAAGGGGGGGGCCCAAAAATTTGGGGGGGCGGGCCCGTTTTTCCCCCTTTTTTTTTGGGGGGCCGGGTTTGGCTTTTGGGGCCTCCCCTTTTAAAAAAAAATTTAACCCCCCCTTTTTAAACCTTTTTTTTTCCCCCAAAAAATTTTTTTGGAAAAACCCAAAAAAAAGGGGGGTTTTTTTTTTTTTAAAAAAAAAACAAAAAATTTTATAAAAGGGCCCCCAAATTTTTTTTTTTTTTTTTTTTTTAAAGGTTTTGGGCCAAAAATTTTTTGTTTGGCCCCTTTTTAAATTTCCCCTTTTTTTGGGATTTTTGGGGTTTTTGGGGTTTTCCCCTTTTTTTAACTTTCCCCCCCCCAAAAAAGGAAAAAACAAAAGGGGAAAAAAATTTTTTTTCCCCTTTTTGGGTTTTAAAAAAAAAGGGAAAAAATTGGGAAAAATTTTTTAATTTTTTTTTTTTAATTTTTTTTGGGGGGGCCCCCTTTTGAAAAAATTTTTTCCCCCTTTTTTAAAAAAAAACCCTTTTTTTAAAAAGGGGAAAATTTTGGAAAAAAAAGGGGGTTTTTTTTTCGTGGTGTCCATGATGAAGGTCGACCTGCAGAAAAGTTAGTGCGCCGCCAATGCCTGTCGATCCTGACTTCACGCTCAGCTTTACAAGCAAGATGGAATAAACGAGTGATATTATTATAATCCTTATAGTCTAGAATGGTCGAATCTCTATTTAATCCACCCGTAAAACGTGCAAGCATAGCTTCATTCTCCTCAACAATACCACATCTAATCAAGCCAGTTTGTAATTCCTAATGATATTCTTCTACTGAGTTTTTCCTTGTCTTAAGCGCTGCAATTTTTGAAGTAATTCACGTTGATAATATGGTGGAACCCAACGAGTACGCATAGCAGTTTTCAAAGCAGCCCAAGTAGCTGGAACAGGATATAATCTACAATGTTCGACCACCAAACACATGCAAAGCTAGTGAAAGCACAAACAGCAGCAGAACACGTCTCTCCTCGTGATATTGTAAACATGTAAATCGTTGTTCAGTTTCTAACTCCCAAGTAAGATATATATCAGAACATATCTACCCTCAAATGGTGGAATATTCAATTTCAGTTTAGGGAGATGGTCATGATCTCGCACTGAGGGGAGCCCTAATATTGCCATTATTTGCATGTGGACGACCTGGTGGTTGTGGTGCTGGTGGTTGCACGTAGTTCGATGTTGATCAACCTCATCCTCATAATCGCCCACATACTCATCATCCTCCTCGGTACCACCAGCAGTAGTAGCAGGACCAAAGAAGCACCAACAGCGAGAGAGCAGCGACACCGAATTTTGTCCTGGCTCAATAGGAACACGCTGAGCTCGCCCATACTGATTCGGAAGGGGGCGTAGTTGTTGTCGTTGCAGAGGTGCGATAGGTGCAGCCGGTGGTGGTTGTGGAAAACGCGCGAGCAATTCATCAAACTTGCTATCAAGCTTTGTTTCAAACGCCTTCTCAATGCCATCTATCTTCTCCATGGCCTCGTCAAATCTGTTTAGCACGCCTTGCACCTGTCCAATCATCATTTGCGAAACTTATCATGTAGTTGTTTGTTCGTCAGTTCTCCCAATCAGTCTAAATCGGCTTGCGATCCTGCCATGGTTAGCAGCAATAGAAACACACAAGAATATGATCCTACAGACTACTAGGAAGTGGTGGTGGGGTGTGGTGGACAGTCACAAACCGTCAAGCAAATCTCAAATTCTTACCAGTTCTTACCCAGAAGAAAGCGGTGATCGGCAACCGTTGTAGTCAAAACTCTCAAAGCTTGGCTATAGCGATTATTGTGGAGAATCAAACGCACGACGAGATGTATGTGGAGCTGGGAAGGCTTATAATATGGTAGCAAAAAAGGTCAGCAATAATCAATTCAGAGATGCAAAGTTGAATAAACGCTCAACGACGGTACTGTGCTGGTCCTAGGCTAGACCGTGCTAGAGACGCGAGCCTAGTACACTAACAAAATCACGGCACTGCACGTAAACAAGGGAAAAGCACACTCTGGAATTTTTTTTTTCGCTCCTCTTTTTTTTTGCGCTGCTTTTTTTTTGCGCTGCTCCTTTTTTTTTGCGAAAAATCACTATAATGGCGAGTGTCTCAAAACTCTTCCCAAGTCAAACTGACAGGATGGGCACGGAATTTTTTTCACCCAATTTTTTTTTCGACTGCCCGGACCCAAAAACTGGAAACGGGTCAAAAAAAACTTTCTATAACGGGGACTGTCTCAATACACTTAGAAACACCTAAAAATAGGATAGCCAGAATTTTTTTTGTCCCGTGCGTTTCTGGAAATTTTTTTTTTTGGAAACCAACCTCTTCTACGGACGGCAAAAGATTGCTGGAATCCGAAACCTACTCAGACAAGGAAACACGAATCGGAAAACTAGATGGATCCTGAAAACAAACCTAATATGCAAGGAACTCGGATTGGTGGTGGATATATGGTGGTGGTATATGGCAATGGTGGTGGTATATCGATACGGATTCGAAGCGGTGGCGGATAAGCGGTGGTGGTAGATGGCAGGGGCGATGATGATGGTGCGACGGCGGCGTGACAACTTATGACCAGAACTCGAAACTCTAAAAGACTAGACTCTAAGACCAGCAACTAGACACGACGATGCAACCGCAAATTCAACAACGCAAATACAGAAAAGATTATGTAAAGGCTCAGATTGGTTCGGATATGATGACCTAACCCTAATTTTTTTGGCTTTTTCGTGGACTGTAGGTTTGAAGAACAGACTCGATCTAAACTACGAAAAACTGTAAAATCTCACCGAGCAACCTGGAAATCTGATACCACTTGATAGAGGCAAAGGTGTCCCGTCTTTCGATGAGATGGTGGATCTCGCTTTGGTGGAAGTCGACTTTGACGATCCGACTACGAAGCGCGAGGACGTCGCGCTTTAGCAATCGCTAAACCAACTCCGAGAGGTTATTGACCACGCCGAGCACGATCAACCCGACCACGAGGGTCTATTTCCTGCGAGCAAACGAAGAACAAGCAAGAAACCGAGATTGCAACTGGATATTGCGAATATAAGATGAAAGCTTTATTGATCAAGGTGGGGTTCTGTGGACGCTTTGTCCGGTCGTTGAACACAAACGGCACGCGAAGTTGCAGCTATGGCAAACTTTTGATCTAAACAAAACCCAAAGTCTAAGCGGTGCCCTAAGGGCTGTATATATGGAGGAAGAGGGGGTGAATTTCGTGGCCCTTGGTGGAGGGGTCCGAAACTAACCCTATCTCTTGTTTCCCCACACATACGGACTCTAAAAATAGCCTATACTAATGTATTTCGAAATTACATGGGCCTGGCCCAATAATAAGGTGACGAAGCACCTAGAATAGCCTCTGGACGAAATTTATGAAGTGGCATCTTGTATATTTCGTCCAAGGCTTCATGCACTCATTATGGTGGCTTCAAAGTCCTGAAATCATCACTTGTAACTCCATTCTTGTCCCCCTTGCGCATGCCATCATCTCCATGCTTGTTCTTGCTCCAATGTTCATCCTTCTCCAAGCTAGGCCCTTCATTTGTAAGCAAAACAAATGTATCCAATTTAGGCAGCATCATATTCTCATGAACATTAGAATCATTACCAAGAAACGAAAGTACCTGGTAATTTAGTTGGCGTGCGCGAGCTCTAGTAATTGGTCCAGTATGTATAGCAGCAGGGCCTGTGGGTGTAACAATTGTATTGATGTCCTCATCAAGATAGAGTCCAAATCTCTCACGTTCTGCACTCAGATTCGGACTGCACAGAAATACCTGACTCAAAACGCCAATTTCCCTTTCATCCGGACTTCGAATTGGGTGATTCTTTTTTCTTGGAAAGTAGATTTCGTTCACTTTCCAACCCAATTAGATTCACCTTCAAATTCGTCTGGAGCATTGAGATAATGACGAAACAATCCGACATTGCAGCAGAATCTGAGTCGAACTACAAGTCCAAAGGTGTTGCATCACCTCCGCTTAGGCCCAGGGGCCTTGTACGCCCTAGGGTTACTTTTAGGCCGCCTTGGTATGTCCTCCACCTCCTTGGCTGACACCCCTTGCTCCTATATAAATAGATCAATCTAGTATTTTTTTGCTTGGGTCTTTATTTAGTTAAAAGTTAGCCATTGCTGCAACTTTGTGTACTTCGTTCGTGTCCAGCGACTAGGCCAAGACCGCTTTTAGAACCCCACTTTTATCAACACCTCATCCATATTCACAATATTTAGATTGCTTTATCATATTCTTGCTTGTTCTTCAATTGCTTGCAGGAATAGATCTTCGTGATTAGGTTGATCGTGCTCCGACATGGTCAATAACCTCTTGGCGTTGGTTTAGCGATTGCTAAGGTGCAATGTCATTGCATGTTTGTAGTTGGATCGTCAAAGTCGGCTCTACCAAATTGATAGTTATCATCTCGTCGAAAGATCTGCACACCCCGCCTCTATCAAGTGGTATCAGATTTTTTAGGTTGCTCGATGAGTATTTCCAAGTATCCATAGATTAGATTTATTTTCTTACCTATTGTCCAAAAACGCCACAAAAAATAGGGTTAGTTCATCATATTCGAACCAATCTGAGCCTTTGTATAATCTTTTTAGTGTTTTGCTTTGTTGAATTTGCGGTTACATCGTCGTGTCGAGTTGCTGGTCTTTGTGTCTAGTTCCTTTAGAGTTTCGAGTTATGTCCACATTAGTTATGCCACTGCTACATTATTGTCCATTCTGCTATCCACCACCCCCATCCATCAATTTCCACCATGTGCCACCTATCGTTCATTGTCAGAATCATAGTTGAGGTCGTTTGCACCTTCGCTTAATCCAATCTACATCTTTCCTAGTTCTTGGAAAGAGAGAGAAAAAAATATAAAGAAAAAAATTAAAAATAAATTCATAGAAAATAAAGAGAGAAATAAGAAAAGGAAAAAATGAGGGAAAAAAGAGAGAAGAAAAAAACTAATTTCGGATCTATCAAGACTCAGGCCCCATTCGGGAATCCACCGCTCCTAAGATCTGCGGATGGACTGTCTGCTGGCTCCTAGATTTTGCACTATAGCTTCGTCCACTCCCAGAGCGGAGCCGTGGAGTGGACTGACGCCGAACGGGGCCTCAATCTCATACCTGAATTCGGATTGGAATCTATTTTGTGCACTGTTCAGTAAAATAGGCATATTTTCCTCATATGAAGTCCTTTTTGGCTCCCTGAGTACTCAAATTAAAGATAACGACGAGATGCATATAAATAGTTGTAGAAGCAAGTTCAAAATTTGACACCTCAAAATCGGCTTCTAGATAGGTCTTTTTGCCCTCCGAAGTTCAGGAACACAACTTGTTCCAGTTTTTCAGGCCAGTTTTAGAATTTTTTGACTCCTCATATCAACTCAGAATTAATTGATTCTCTTTGTCTTTGAAAGCTTGAGTCAGTGCCATTATTGAGAAAAATTATCAGAAAATTCGCACAAACATTTCCAGAGGAAAGTTGGAGAAAGTTGTTGGTATATCCTGCTTGGTAGTTGTTTCACATGATTATCTTTACTGCTATTGTAATCTTCACTTTTATCTTGCTCTCCAGAACTAGTTCATGTCCTTTATTGATGATAGTTGTGCTACGTCTTGACCTCATTAGTGTTCTAGGCTCGCCTCTCTAGTTCGGTCTAGCCTAGGACTAGCATAGTACTGTCGTTGAACGTTTATTCAACATTGCATCTCTGAATTGATTATTGCTAATATTTTGCTATGCAATATTTAAGCCTTCCAAGCTCCACATATTTCTACACCGTGTATACATATGTTCCCCTGGCAATTGCTTTACTCAATCTTCAGAGTTATTTGACACTGCTTGTTGCCTGTCACCACCTACCATATGGTAAGAACTTGTAAGATATTGATATTTGTTTTACTCTGAGCACTTTACTACCACATCCTAGTAGGTCATAGGAACATTATTCTCGAATTTAGTTTCTTGTTTCTACTATTCATGACAAGTTTCGAAGAAGGAAGTTCCTGGACGACGGATACATCTTCACCATCACGAGAGGTGGGACAACACACAGAAGCACATCGACAGGTTATCTCTTTACCATCCTTTGAGGGTAGATTTAATCCTGCTATTTATCCAGCTTGGAATGTACATTGTAAGAAAAACATTGATAACCAACCCACAACTTAGAAAGATTTGAAAGAAGTAATGAGACAACAATTTTTTCCTCCTTACTATCGCAAGTTGGAACAATTGGAACAAGGCAGTAACACTATTCATTCTTACCACCAAGAGTTAAAATCTTATATGCATTATTGTAACATAGAAGAATTTGAGGATGATACAATGAATAGATTTTTTGGTGGTTTGAGCCATGATATTCTGGCAAGATTTCTATAGAATCCTCGTTGTATTATTGCTATGTATGTTCGCGCTTGTACCTTTGAGAGACAGATAAAGTAGGATACATTGGATGACTACAACAACAACTATCCCAGTTCATGGTCACCACCAGCGGTTGCTTCCTCCACCGTTGCACCTACTATAGCAGCCACACCTCCGATTGTCAGCGCAACATCATCTCAAGGGTATGGTACATTGTTATCATCCATACCTCAGTAAAGGTATTGATGATATAACTTCACATGAGAATGATGCATGCCTAGTTAACTTGAATACATCATGTGTTGAGTTACCTGTTGATTTGAGCACACCACCTATTTTAGAGAATCATGTTAGTGTCATGAATGCGTCATGTGATCAAACAGCTGAAATACCAACAATTAGTGCACCCATCGAATTAACTGTTGATGCAAAAGAACCAATGTTTAATAATTTTGATATGACCTCTAATCTTGGTGATGATTCTGTGTCAAATGACTTATTGCATGTTTGCTTATTTAAGCATGTTGTAGCATTTCAATTTGATGCACGTAAGGTTTATTCACCAATGTTGGGATGGTTTAATGATGAACATTGTCAATCTTTTGATATGAATAAGAGCTTCACTTATATGTGCAAACTGAGTTGCAATATTTTCATGCCTTCTACTTCTTTTGATAATATTTCGGCTTTATATTTTATCAACTATGAAAGTTACTCATGTATACATGTGTCAGATGTGCAAAAACTAAGGGAAATAAAAAACTAAGGGATAATAAAAATGGATGACAAATCAACATATTGCTTAAAATACATATACAACATGTACACCTTGTTTATGAATTTATTAGCCACATTTTAGATATAAAAGCAACATCGAGACTTACGGCTTTGTTTTCAAGAAGGGAGGATGATGAGGACATGAGTACCATATTTGTGATCCTACCATATTTTAAAATATTGCATATATGCATATTTGTGAGGTGATTTCTAATGCAAACTATTCAATAATTTATTTATGTTATGAGTACCTTGAACAAAAATACTTCATATTTGTGAGGTTTTGTGCCATGTCTAATTTTGTGCCATGTCTATGGGATATTTGTACAATCCACATATGAATATAAGGGATAAAGGGGCGTTTAGGTGCTGGTCAAGAAGTTCTTTCACGTCACTTTTAGCACAAGGGAAGATAGAGTCCAAGTCTCTCACGTTCTACACTCAGATTCGGACTACACAGACATACCTAACTCAAAACGCCAATTTCTCTTTCTTCCGGACTCCAAATTGGATGATTCTTTTTTGTTGGAAAGTAGATTTCGTTCACTTTCTAGCCCAATTGGATTTATTTTCAAATTTGTCTAGAGCGTTGAGATAATGACGAAACAATCTGACGCTGCAGCAGAATCCGAGTCAAACTACAATTGCAAAGGTGTTGCATCACCTCCACTTGGGCCCATGGGCTTGGTATGACCTAGGATTAGTTTTAGGCTGCCTTGGTACATCATCCCACCTCCTTGGCCACCACCCCTTGCTCTTATGTAAGTAGATCAATCTAGTAGCTTTTTGCTTGGGTCTTTATTTATTTAAAAGTTAGCCATTGCTGCAACTTCATGTACTTTGTGTCCAACGACCATGCCAAGACCCCTTTTAGAACCCCACTTTTATCAACACCTCATCCCTATTTGCAATGTTCAGATTGCTTTATCATATTCTTGCTTGTTATTTGATTGCTTGCAGGAATAGACGTTCGTGGTGAGGTTGATCGTGCTCTGGCGTGGTCAATAACCTCTCGGAGTTGGTTTTGCAATTGCTAAGGCACAACATCATTGCATGTTTGTAGTCGGATCGTCAAAGTCGTCTCTACCAAATAGATAGTTATCATCTCATCAAAATATCGAAACACCCCGCCTCTATCGGATAGACACCCGTCGGTCATCTTTATGCAACAAAGTCACATGTCAATCGATGGAACCGGTCTCATGTACGTGGACATGTAAAGTTGGTCCAAGTCGATTCATCCCACAATACCGCCGAATCAACAAAAGACCATGGAAGGAAGCAATCTGAATATCAGCACCCATAAACTCCTTTGTGTCTACTCGTGATGTCATCTATGCATAGACCTAGCTCATGATGCCACTATTGGGGAACGTCGCATGGGAAACAAAAACTTTCCTACGCTCACCAAGATCAATATAGAAGATGACCATCTACGAGAGGAGAGATTGGTTCTACATACCCTTGTAGATCGCTAAGTGGAAGCGTCAAGAAATGCGGTTGATGTAGACGAACGTCTTCGCGATCCAATCACAATCCGTCCCATGAACTCCCGATCCAAGTGCCAAACAGACGGCACCTCCGCGTTCAACACATGTACGACCTGATGACGCCTTAACCTCCTCGATCCAGCGAGCGATGATGAATAGTTCGAGTCCTCCGTCAACATGACGGCATGGTGGCGGTGGTGGTAGAATCTCAAAATAGCTTCACAAAGCACTACGGAGAGGAAGAGGGTACGAGGGAGAGGGAGGGCAGCACCGTGGCATAGATGGGTGCGGCTGCCCTCCCTCTACCCCTCTATATATAGGGAGGACAGGGAAGAGGGGGCACCCTAGGGTTTCCCCTAGGGGGGCGGCCACAAGGCAACCCTAGATGGGTTTTGGGTGGTCCTCCTAGGTGCCTTGCCCCCAAGCAAGGGGGAGGCAGCCCTGTGATGAGGACATCAATACCATTGTTACACCCACAACCCTTACTGCTACATATACTGGACCAATTACTAGAGCTCGTGCATGCCAATTAAATTATCAGGTACTTCGTTTCTTGGTAATGATTCTAATGTTCATGAGAATATGATGCTGCCTAAATTGGATACATTTGTTTTGCTTATAAATGAAGGGCCTTGCTTGGAGAAGGATGAACATTGGAGAACGAACAAGCATGGAGATGATGGCATGCGCAAGGGGAACAAGAACGGAGTTACAAGTGATGATTTCAGGACTTTGAAGCCACCATAATGGGTGCATGAAGCATTGGACAAAATATACAAGATACCACTTCATAAATTTCGTCTCGAGGCTATTCTAGGTGCTGCGTCACCTTATTATTGGGCCAGGCCCATGTAATTTCGAAATACATAAGTATAGGCTATTTTTAGAGTCTGTATGTGTGGGGACACAAGAGATAGGGTTGATTTCGGACCCCTTCACCAAGGGCCACGAAATTCCCCCCTCTTCCTCCATATATACAACGCTTAGGGCACTGCTTAGACTTTGGGTTTTGTTTAGATTAAAATTTCACCATAGCTGCAACTTCGCGTACTTCGTTTGTGTTCAACGACCAGACAAAGGCGTCACAGAACCCCACCTTGATTAATAAAGCTTTCATCTTATATTCGCAATATCTAGATTGCAATCTCAGTTTCTTGCTTGTTCTTCGTTTGCTTGCAGGAAACAGACCCTCGTGGTCAGGTTGATCGTGCTCCGGCGTGGTCAATAACCTCTCGGAGTTGGTTTAGTGATTGCTAAGGCGCGATGTCCTCGCACGTTCGTAGTCGGATCGTGAAAGTCGACTTCCACCAAAGCGAAATCCATCATCTCATTGAAAGACGGGACACCTTTTCCTCTATCACCCTGGGGGCGCACCAACCCTCCTGGCCTCTTAGGATGGGGTGAGGGGGGCGCAACCCCTTAGTGGTCTGGTGTGCCCCCTCCACTAGGCCCATGAGGCCCCCCAACACTTGTCGGGGACCCTGAAACCCTTTCGGTCATCCTGGTCATAACCCGGTGCCACTGGAACTCTTCCGAACTACGATACCCTTCGTCCTATATATCAATCTTCACCTCCGGACCATTCCGGAGTTCCTCGTCACATTCGGAATCTCACCCGGGACTCCCAATAATCTTCGGTGACCACCATAATGACTCAATTATACTTATATCATCACAAAACATTAAGTGTGTAGACCCTGCGGGTTCAGAACGATGCAGACATGACCGAGACACCCCTACGGTCAATAACCAATAGCAGGACCTCGATGCCCTTATTGTGATGTAGGGCGGAACCCTAGGGTGACGATCTTTCACGTTTGGAGTGGATCCTATGGGGAATCACGAAGAACACGCAGAAGCACAAAGGGGAAACACGGGGAAAACAAGGGGAATCACGAAACCGACAAGGAATCAATCACACAAGTGCTAGATCACCGAACACAAAGAGTAACACATGATCCACAATCAACAAAGGTAAGGATACAAAGGAACCGTTCTTCTCCATGAGGAGGTCTTGATGGTCTTCCCTAGAAAGGGGTCTTGAATCCGCTTGGGGGATCTTCTCCGAAGAGGTCGTGAGCTCCGAGGAGAAGTAACCAAGTGGATGAGCAAGCCTCTCACACAAATATGAGCTCAACCAATGCTAACCCTAATAGGAAGCCAGGAGACGAGTATATATAGTGCTAAGCCGCGAAGGGGTAAGTGGGAGAGGATACATGGGGCGAAAACCCCTTGCACTGCACGTAGGCAGGCCGGTAGTACCGGTCATGTGGCCGGTAGTTCCGCTGGGAGCTCATGAGGGGTGGTAGTTTCGGACGTGGAAGGCGGTACTACCGCTGGGAGGTCAGGCGCTGGCCTCTGTAGATGGACGTCGAAGGGGCCAGCAGTTGTACCGGTGGTCGTGGCGGTTGTTCCGGTCTTTGGGCAGAAACCGATAAAACCGGTGCAGCACCGGCCTTGCTCCGCTCGATCACAAAAGGTGGTCCGGTTGTTGGGCGGTAGCTGGCCGGTTGTTCCGCCCGGGCGGTGGTTGTGCGGTTGTTCCGGTCCTTCTATGCTGGGCAGATTGTCTACATGCTCTCGATGTTCATCTTGCATTGTAACTTCTCCTTGGTTACTTTCTTGGTACCTAAGCACACAAAGCATCTCCATTTGAGGTAGTAGCCATGTCTCAAGTGGGTCAAAGGGAAGTTCAACAAGGAGAGAGTTAACCTCGGATTGAATAGCACGTGCTCGAGCTCTCGTCATGGGTCCTCGTGGGGTTGGATGTGTCGATGTAGAGTCCATGGGGATGATGGAAGGATGCTCCGCATCATCTCCCCTCCCTTGGGAAAGATCCGACCTCGGATGAAAATCTTCATCACCATGGAAAGGCGAGAGGTCTTTGACGTTGAAGATGTCGCTCACATTGTACTTGTCTCGTGGGAGTTCAATCTTGTAGGCGTTGTCGTTGTAGCGTGCTAGCACCTTGAATGGTCCATCGGCTCGAGGGAGAAGTTTGGACTTGCGTTCGTTGGGGAAGCGGTCCTTGCGAAGGTGTAGCCACACGAGATCGCCTATGTTGAAGATCATGGGTTGCTTGTTGACGTTGATCTTGGTTGCTAGTCGTTGTACTTGGCGCTCGATGATGTTCCTTGTATCTTCATGCATCTTCTTGATGTAGCTTGCTCGTGCACTCACATCCATGTTGGTGCGCTCTTGTAGAGGTAGAGGTAGAATGTCCAAAGGGGACAACGGTTTGAAGCCGTAGACGACCTCGAAGGGGGACTTGCCGGTAGTCGAATGTCTTGCACGGTTGTAGGCGTACTCGGTGATGGGTAGACACGCCTCCCACTCCTTGATGTTCTTCTTGATCAACACGCGAAGTAGAGTGGATAGTGTCCGGTTTGTCACCTCCGTTTGGCCGTCGGTTTGAGGATGGTATGCGGATGGGAACAAGAGCTTGATTCAGAGCTTGGCGCATAGCGTCTTCCAAAAGTAACTCAAGAATATGACGTCACGGTCAGAGACGATTGTCTTCGGTACTCCATGGAGGCGCAATATTTCCCTACAAAAGAGATTTGCAACGTGTGAAGCATCGTCTATCTTTTTGCAAGGAATGAAATGTGCCATCTTAGAAAATCGGTCCACAACAACAATCACGGAATCCTTTCCATTTTGAGTTCTAAGCAAACCAAGTACAAAATCCATGCTAATGTCTTCCCAAGGTTGATAAGGAATAGGAAGAGGCATGTAAAGACCATGGGATTGAGCTTTAGACTTAGCTTTGCGACATGTAGAGCATCGGGTGGTGAAGCGTGAGACGTCACGGAACATCTTGGGCCAAAAGTAGTTCTTGGAGAGCGTGGCGAATGTCTTGTCGCGTCCGAAATGTCCCATGAGTCCGCCTCCATGAGCCTCTTGCAAAAGGAGCAAACGAAGAGAAGACTCAGGAATGCATAGTTTGTTAGCTCTCATAAGATAACCATCCTTGATGTAATATTGTTCCCAAGAAGTATGCCTCAAATACTTAGCATAAGGAATAGCAAAAGATGGATCATTAGCATACAAGTCTTTGATGTGCTCAAAACCAATAACATTCAACTCAAGTTTAGTCACAAGCATGCATATGCGTGAAAGTGCATCCGCAACTACATTTTCCTTACCCTTAATGTACTTGATCACATAGGGGAAAGATTCAATAAATTCACTCCATTTGGCATGACGCTTGTTCAACTTAGTTTGACCTTTTAAGTACTTAAGCGTTTCATGATCGGTGTGTATGACAAACTCATGAGGTTTAAGATAATGTTCCCAAACATGTAGCACACGCACTAAAGCATAAAATTCTGTGTCATAGATGGGATAGTTAAGTTGAGCACCGGAGAGTTTTTCACTAAAATGTGCAATGGCTCGTTTTTCTTGCATCAAAACTCCGCCAATTTCGGTACCACTTGCATCACAATGAACCTCAAAAGTTTTGTCAAAATTAGGCAAAGCAAGAATCGGAGCATGAGTAAGCAAAGACTTGAGCTCATCAAAAGTGGTGGATTGCAAAGATCCCCAAACATAAGGAGCATTCTTCTTACTCAAGGCATGCAAAGAGCGGCAATTGTGCTAAAATCTTTCACAAAGCGACGATAAAAACCCACAAGACCAAGAAAACTACGCACTTGTTGCAAATTGGTGGGTTGGGGCCAAGTTTTAATTGCTTCAATTTTAGATTCATCAACATGAACACCCTTGGAAGATACAACGAAACCCAAGAAAACCACTTTGTCAACACCAAATGTGCACTTTTTCATGTTTGCATAAAGACTTTCCTTGCGAAGGGTTTGCAAAACACCCCTAACATGATTAAGATGCTTTTTCATGGTTTTGCTAAACTCAAGAATATCATCGAAGTAAACCACAACAAAGACTCCAATATAAGGGCGAAGCACATAATGCATGAGACGCACGAAAGTACCGGGAGCCTCCGATAAACCCATAGGCATAACTGACCACTCATATAAGCCAAATTTTGTTTTGAAAGCAGTTTTCCATTCATCACGCTCTTGTATGCGGATTTGATAATAGCCACTTTTAAGATCATTTTTTGAGAAAAATTTGGCTCCACTAAGTTCATCAAGCATATCATCTAAGCGAGGAATGGGATGCCTATAGAGAACAGTGATAGCATTTATAGGTCTACAATCGGAACACAAGCGGAAACTTCCATCGGGCTTAGGCACAAGTATAACGGGAACAACACAAGGGCTTAAACTTTCACGTACATGACCGTTGTCGATTAGTTGTTGTACTTTCCGTTGAATCTCCTTGGTTTCTTCGGGATTGACACGGTATGGAGCTTTGTTTGGAAGTGGCGCTTCGGGGATGAGGTCGATTCGATGCTCAATGCCTCGTAGAGGAGGTAGACCCGGAGGTAGCTCATCGGGGAAAACATCTTGAAATTCCTGCAAAAGAGATTGAAACACTAACGGTAGCTCGTGAGGGGTGTTAGTTTTAGGTTCCCCATCCTTGCACACAAGGACAAAGTGCATCACACTCGATGGGTTCTCACACACTTCCCTCATCTCACTTTTTGTGGCGAATAGTATGAGGTTTTTCTCTCTAGGCGAAGAGGCGCTCAAGTTTGGTTTGTGGCTCTCACTCACTTTTCGGTGGATCTCTTTTTCAGTCTTCTCTCTATGGTTGGTGGCTTGCTTGTCGGCTATCACTTGACTAGGAGACATAGGTCGTAGCACATATTCCTTCCCTTTCATCTTGAAGCTATAGTGGTTGGTACGCCCGTTGTGGAAGACACCACGGTCGAATTGCCATGGTCGACCAAGAAGGAGATGGCAAGCGGTCATTGGGACCACATCACACTCCAAAGTATTCTCATATGCACCAATTTTGAAGGATACTTGGACCATATGCTCAACTCGTATAGTGCCGGAGTCACTTAGCCATTGAACCTTGTAGGGGTGCGGGTGCTTTTTCTTGACCAATTGAAGTTTGAAGCATAGTTCGTCACTTGCCATGTTGTGGCAACTACCTCCATCGATGATGACCTTGATGGACCTTCCATTGATACCGGCCTTTGTGTGGAAGATGTGGCATCGTTGGTCTTCTACTTGTTGATGTTGAAGAGCCAAGACCTTGGAGACAACAAGAGCGGGCTCGTATCTTCATCACAAAAGACTTGGTCATCTTCATCTTCATTCACTCGCCTATGCATGGCCACTTGCTCAATAGCTTCCATTTCATCTTCACTCATTGAGTCGTAGGTGTCATCGTTGTTGAGGATTATGGTGCGCTTGTTTGTGCATTCATAGGACTTGTGGCCTCGGCCGCCGCAAGTGAAACACTTGAAGGAGCTTGTCTTGACGGTCTCAGCGGTCGGAGTAGATGAAGAAGCACGCGGCTTGAAGTTGCTTGTAGTAGGAGGAAGACGACTTGAACTTGACGAATGTTTCTTGTAACTTGACTTGTCATCGTTGCTTGGAGAAGGCTTGGTTGCTGTAGATGTTGGAGGAGTTGTTGAAGCTTGGTTGTTGGAGAAGCCGTAGGTTTTGGATGAGTACTTGGCATACTTGAAGTCATCTTGCACTTGACGTTCCGCCTTTGTAGCTTGATGTACGAGCTCAATGAGGTTGGAGTAGGGTTGGAAGTCGGCGATCTTCTTGATGGGATGATTGAGTCCATTCAAGAATCGTGCCATTGTTTGTTCATCATCCTCCGTGACATTGGTTCGAATCATGGCAATCTCCATTTCCTTGTAGTATTCTTCAACACTCTTTGTTCCTTGCTTGAGGAGTTGTAGCTTCTTGCAGAGATCGCGGTTGTAGTAGGTTGGCACAAAACGTGCTCGTATGACATCCTTCATTTGAGCCCAAGTGGTGATTGGAGGTTCACCTCTGGCTTGTCGGCGCTCAAGGACTTGTTCCCACCATATGAGCACATAGTCTTGGAACTCTAGTGATGCCATAGCGATCTTCTTCACTTCCTCATAGTTGTGCAAATGAAAGATTTTGTCGACCTTCAATGCCCATGAGAGGTATTCTTCCGGATCATTGCTTCCATTGAACTTGGGCATTGTGAATTTGAGCTTTCCATAGCGTTGCTCTTCATTGCGTTGTTGGCGACGGTGATGATGACGCCCTTGACGTGGAGGGTAATCATCCTCATATTGCTCTTGGCGTGGAGGAAGTCCATGATCAACGTGCCCTTGTTGGACTTGAGGTTGAGGTTGAGCTTGACGAGCTTGTGGAGGAGCTTGAGGGACTTGACGGTGCACACGTGGTTGGTAGTTCCTCTCTTGGATTTCTTCTCGAAGGGCTTCCTCTTGATTGCGCCGTTCGCGGTTGCGATTTGCGATTGCTCGACTTGATTCTTGAAGGGCACGTTGCGCCTCAAGAGCTTGTGCTTCTCCTTATTGTTGTTGAAGACGTTGAGCCTCGGCATCTTGTTCCTCTTGGTGTAGACGCACTCGTTCTTCCTGTTGGCGACAAAGACGTTGTCGTTCTTGAGCTTGAGCAAAAGCGACTTGGTTTGAGTGAGGACGAGGGACTTGCTCATCGACTTGCTCTTGTGAATGCTTGACGTGTAGCGGGTTGCGAGATGCATGATGGTCTTGACGCGCGGCTCATCGAAGAGTGTTCGATGACGGTGTACTTGAGCCGGAGAAGGAGTCGTCGGAGTGTCGGCTTGAATGGCTCCGTCTTGAATATGAAGAAGTTGAAGGAGGACGGTTCACCAACAAGGCACGGATCTCGTCCATTCTTGCATCATTCTCTTGCTTGTGCGTGTCGAGCTTGTTGTCGAAGTAGTCTCTTGTACGTTGCTCGGAGAGTTGCAAGTCGGTGGCGAGGTTGTCGATGCGGTCGTTCATTGCTTGTTGCTCTTGATGTAACGCTCGTTGTGCACCAAAGAGGTGGCTCTTGGTGACGTATGATGACATGTCGTCGTCTTGCTCGATGAAGAGTGGGTTGGTAGAAGTACTTGGCCTATCCATCATTTCAAGCAAAATGTGAGTGGTAGAAGGAGAAGAACTAATACCAATGTACCTTTGACCGATGTTGATGATGAATCAAGTTCACTCAAATGCGGACAATGAAATAGCACTATTGGTACCAATTCTTGTCGTTTCTCACACCTACACAAGTAAAAGCTTATGGTTGAGTTTGGTTAGGATGGTGGCACAAAATTGATTGCAATCGTTAGTTTGACTCAAAGATGTTGAAGAAGATTCGCAAATTCGCAAATGCAACAAGTAGACCAAGCAAGTAGTGGTACACGGAAACACACACGCAAATAGATAAGTGGTATTGTGCAAACCAGAAGTGAGCCAAAATGTGGAGTCCACGAAAATGCTCTTGTTGCACAATACTAGAGAGACGCTAGCACGATTGCACAATAGGCGGATACGGAGCTTGTGCACAACCTACTAGGCAAAAATGCAACGATCTCTATCCCAAGTATGCTATATGTATGGTATTTCGGTGCTATGATCCATGATGATCTTATATGACAATCTTAATGTAGTATGATGCTACGGTTCTTGCTTATAAGCTCTTTGCTTATCTTTCTCTTTTGCTTAAAAGCTTGGGTCACTACTAGGAAAAGGCCTACTAATGGCGCACCGGTTTTGCGTACTAATGGCGCACTACCGGTGCGCCATTAGTATCACGCCACTAGTATTTTTTACTAATGGCGCACCACTGGTGTGCTATTAGTATCTGGTATACTAATGGCGCACCACGCAGTGCGCCATTAGTATAGCCCACGGTGCGCCATTAGTATTTGGTATACTAATGGCGCACCACATAGAAGTGCGCCATTAGTAACATTTTTTTTTCAATTTTTTTTTCAGAATTTTTTTTCAATTTTTTTTAATCTCAGGTCACTATGGCTTAATCTCGGGTCAATATGCTTAATCTCAGGTCAAATCACACTCCGTGGTCAAACTTCCCGAAAGGTCACCCATCCTCACATTACTCCAGCCCAAGCACGCTTAACTTCAGAGTTATATCCAACCCCAGCAACAGCTCACTTCACAGGCACTTGTTGATATATCTAGCATATCAATCCTATTATACCTTGTTGATGTCTAGGACTTTGTTCATGTTCATGACTATGATGAAATTTTGAAAAATATTTCAAACTTCCCGGTCATATTACGTATCATTTATGAAAAACAACTCAAAAAAATTCAAAACCCATGGTGCGCCACTAGTAAGTTTGAAATTTTTTGAATTTTTTTGCCTCTAGATCTTGAAAGCCCCGTAACTTTTTTCTGTTAGGTTTTTGGGGATTTTGAAAATGTTTAACGGGGTTCCCCCAATTAAATTCGAATGTAACTTTTCAAGTAGATGATTTTTCATATAAAAAACTTTTTAATCCGAGTTCGTATGCAAAAGTTATGCCCATTTTACAAATTTTCGGAGAATTTTTGCAAATAAAGTCGAAATTCATATTTGTAAATTTTCCCAACAACTAGACCACATATCACATGGGAAACTTATTTTCTTTTATTTTTTTGACATTTCCATCATTTTCTTTTAGTTTTTTCAAAACTGAAAAGGCGGTCCGGGGGGGGTGCATTCGGTGTTGGGCCAAGTTAAACTAGTAATGGCGCACCACCCCACGGTGCGCCATTACTAGTTTTGAAAAAAAAATTAAAAAAATTGAAGTTTTTTTGAACTTTTTTTTGAAAAAAACTTAGTAATGGCGCACCAGTGGACAGTGCGCCATTACTAGTTTAACTAGTAATGGCGCACTGTCCACAGGTGCGTCATTACTAACAATTTTTTTTTATTTTTTTTTACTTTTTTTTTTCAAAACTACTAATGGCGCACGGTGGATTTGGTGCGCCATTACTATGTCAACTAGTAATGGCGCACCACTCCCACGGTGCGCCATTAGTAGTTTTGAAAAAATTTAAAAAATAATTGTACTAATGGCGCACCGTGGGATGTGGTGCGCCATTAGTATTTGCACACTAATGGCGCACCAACACATGGTGCGCCATTAGTACTAAGTAATGGCGCAGCACATGTACAGTGCGCCATTAGTGTCCATCCCATCTATAGCCCTTTTCCTAGTAGTGGGTGGCTCTTTCACTTTTGAGCTCTTTTCTCATGCAGAACTTCACGAACCAAGATACCAATTGTGTATGCGATGACAACTTTGTGAAACACAAGTTGATGCCAAGATATGCACCACTTTGGTATGGTATTTATGCTATGGAGTATGATCACTAATGTGCACAAGTCACGTTGTCGGCAATACTCAATGGCTAGTCTCGATGGAGCAACGCAAAAGATGGTCTATGATGGTTATCTATGCAATTGCGAGAGATGACAAAGATGTCGTCGAGGTTAACGTCCTTGGCGATGATGATTTCTTGGCGAAGATGAGCGGTGGTGATGTTGACATCGAACCGTACCTATATAGCCGAAACACAATAGGACACGGGAACCACAACTCTAATTCTCAAAGACCAAAAGCAACAATGGTGGTAGCGGAAAGCGGAGGTGGTATAGCGGATGATGTGGTGAAAGACCTAGGCAAATATTCCAATGTTGGGAAAATTAGATGGTGTCTAATGATGTTGTATCCTATCTAGGTGGATGTGGGATGTCAATAGCTTCTCAACGAGCTAAAGAACGCGAAAATCGGACTCCGGATGTGGAAGTTATGATGAAAATGGTGAAACTCTGAATGCTGAAACTGACATGGGCGGTAGTACCGCTCGGATGGGCGGTAGTACCGCTTGTGGTACTAAGCGGTAGTACCGCTTGGAGGGGCGGTTGTACCGCTCGTGTCGGGATTCGTCACAGATCGAATCGGGGCGCGGTTTTGGGGCGGAAATGGATGATTTCAGGGGCAAAATTGGATGGATTTCGTGCATGGAAAGAGGGGAAACTTGTGGGAATGCTAGATCCACTTGAAACCAAGCAAATCCACGGATCAAAATCAACAAAACATCATCAAACCAACAAATCACAGAAAATATTGGGGGCTATTTTTGGTGGGGATTTTCGGATTTAGGACAAAAACAACAAAATCAAGCTAGAAAACACGGGGTAGGGGCTCCAAAAACGTGATCAACGTGGCTCATGATACCAAGATGATGTAGGGAGGAACCCTAGGGTGACGATATTTCACGTTTGGAGTGAATCCTACGGGGAATCACGAAGAACACGCGGAAGCACAAAGGGGAAACACGGGGAAAACAAGGGGAATCACGAAACCGACAAGGAATCAATCACACAACTGCTAGATCACCGAACACAAAGAGTAACACATGATCCACAATCAACAAAGGTAAGAATACAAAGGAACCGTTCTTCTCCGTGAGGAGGTCTTGATGGTCTTCCCTAGAAAGGGGTCTTGAATCCGCTTGGGGGATCTTCTCCGAAGAGGTCGTGAGCTCCGATGAGAAGTAACCAAGTGGATGAGCATGGCTCTCACACAAATATGAGCTAAACCAATGCTAACCCTAATACGAAGCTAGGAGACGAGTATATATAGTGCTAAGCCATGAAGGGGTAAGTGGGTGAGGATACATGGGGCGAAAACCCCTTGCACTGCACGCAGGCAGGCCGGTAGTACCGGTCATGTGGCCGGTAGTTCCTCTGGGAGCTCATGAGGGGCGGTAGTTCCGAACGTGGAAGGCGGTACTACCGCTGGGAGGTCAGGAGCTAGCCTCTGGAGATGGACGTCGAAGGGGCCAGCGGTTGTACCGGTGGTCGTGGCGGTTGTTCCGGTCTTTGGGCAGAAACCGGTAATACCGGTGCAGCACCGGCCTTGCTCCGCTCGATCACAGAAGGTGGGCCGGTTGTTGGGCGGTAGCTGGCCGGTTGTTCCGTCCGGGCGGTGGTTGGGCGGTTGTTCCGGTCCTTCTGGGCTGGGCAGATCGTCTACATGCTCTCAATGTTCATCTTGCATTGTAACTTCTCCTTGGTTACTTTCTTGGTACCTAAGCACACAAAGCATCTCCGTTTGAGGTAATAGCCATGTCTCAAGTGGGTCAAAGGGAAGTTCAACAAGGAGAGAGTTAACCTCGGATTGAATAGCACGTGCTCGAGCTCTCGTCATGGGTCCTCGTGGGGTTGGATGTGTCGATGTAGAGTCCATGGGGATGATGGAAGGATGCTCCGCATCATATTGGTTCCTACATATTCTACCAAGATATTTATCGGTCGAACCTCGATGTCAAGGATTTAGCCGATCCCGTAATAAGTTCCCTTTTTTGAAAGGAAAGCGGTAGGGGATGCCCCCCACAATGAGTTTTTTTTAAATAATAAGAACCCGAATTCGCACCCGTGTGGACTTGAACATAGGTGGATGGGTTGTACATCCACTCCACTAGCCAAGTGAGCTAGGCTCACTTCCTTATAAAGTTCGTGTTGTCTATTAGTATGTTACTTGCCCGAGATACGATCGTTGGTATCATCATACCTAGTTCAATCTCGTTACGGTAAGTTTCTTTACCCGTTCAATAATACTAGATCCCGTTGCTTGCAAGCTCATTGTGATGTTTTATTACGGAGAGGGCCCAAAGATACCTCTCCGTCAGACAGAGTGATAAATCCCAACCTTAATCCATCCCAACTCAGCAGACACCCTCAGAGATAACTGTGGAGCACGTTTACAGTGACCCAGTTAGGTTGCAACGTTTGGTAAACACAAGGTACTCATCCAGTGTCAGTGAGTTGCATTATCTCATGGTCATGGCAACATATACTTGACATGCAGAAAATGATAGTCCTCCACCTCTGCAGTAACAGCAGGAGCTACAGAAGCACCAACAACAGTAGCAGCGGCACCAGAATTTTGTCCTGGCTCAATAGGAACACGATGTGCTCGCCCTACTATATCGCGACGTAGAGCTGGTTGTCGGAGACGTTTGAGTAATTCATCAAACTTAGCATCCAACTTGGTGTCAATTGACTTCTCAATGTCATCCATCTTCTCCATTGCCTTTCCAAAGCTGGCCATCATGTCTTCCACCTGTTGACCCAACATTTGATGAAACTTATCATGAAGCTCCTTGTTCATCATGTTCTCCCAGTCAATATCGTCGGCTTGCGTTCCTGCCATAGTTAGCAGCAATAGAAACAGACAAGAATATGATCCTACAAACTACTGGAATATGATGGTGGTAGGGTGTCACAAACCCGACAAGTGAATCTCAAATTCTTACCAGTTCTTAGCCAGCAACAGGTGGTGAACGGCAACCGTTGTAGTCAAAACTCTCAAAGCATGGATAGAGCGATTACCAGGGAGAGTCAAATGCACGACATAG
The DNA here is from genome assembly GCA_021437245.1 of Aegilops speltoides. NCBI lineage: Eukaryota > Viridiplantae > Streptophyta > Magnoliopsida > Poales > Poaceae > Aegilops > Aegilops speltoides. Next base: position 297,968,727 of record CM038147.1, read on the forward strand.
ATGTATGTGGAGCTGGGAAGGCTTATAATATGGTAGCAAAAAGGGTCAGCAATAATCAATTCAGAGATGCAAAGTTGAATAAACACTCAACGACGGTACTGTGCTAGTCCTAGGCTAGACCGTGCTAGAGACGCGAGCCTAGAACGCTAACAAAATCACGACGCGGCACGTAATCAAGGGAGGAGAACACTCTGAATTTATTTTCTCTTTTTTTCACTTTTTTTGTTGCACTTTTTTTCCTCTTTTTTTTCCTCCGCAACAATTTTTTTCGAGAAAGTCTACAAATGGCCTAAAAACTGCCTAGCCAGAATTTTCCAGACTTAGTTTTTTTTGAAACTGGAACTATTTTTTTGTATGGGTAGCACGCAAGTTGGGGAATCCGACTCGTTGACGATTCGTAGTATCGCCTGCTCTGGAACTCAAAGATAAAGGAACAAATACTGGACTCGGACTAGGACTGGTGGCGGAGATGAATCTGGTGGAACTCGCACTGGTGATGGTATATGATGGTGGTATATGTGGACTCGGATTGGTGGTGGTATATTTTTGAAGGGTGGAACCCTATGGGGAGATCTTTCACGAATTGGAGGGGGAATCTCCAAGAACAATATGAACATAAGAGGGAAAACAAGAGGAACACTCAAGAACAAGTCCAATCACACATCCACTAGACAATCAAACACACAAGATCCACAAGGTAAATGAACAATCAAAGGGAAACAAGATACATGGTAGAGTTCATCCCAAATCCTATGAGGGCGATGAGGGCTTGAATCCTAGAAGGATCTTCCCATGAAGGGGGGATTGAATCCCTCGGGATCTTCTCACATGGAGGTCTTGAACTCCATGGGAGTGGTCTCTCTCTCTCAAAAGGAGGAGGTAGGAGCAAAGCTCACCTAAGAATGAGCTATCACTTTGATTAGTCTAAATGGAGGAGCAAGGGGAGTATATATAGGTCCAAGGGATGAAGGGGTAAGTAGGGACGAGATGGGGATACAAGGGCCAAGCCCAACAGCCACGCACAGGTGGCCCCGTTTGCACGGGGTAAGTGGAGCCCGTGCGCACGGGGTATCCATAGACTTGACGCATGAGCCCGTGCGCACGAGGTCCGTGAGGCCCGTGGACATGGGGGTCCCGTGGGCACGGGGTCGGAGGGGCCCGTGCGCACGGGGTCGCCTGGGAGCGGCTGCCTTCTTCTTGGCGCTTTCTTCTCCGCTTCCAGGCTTCCCTCTTGGATGGTGTAGATGTTCTCTTCTTCTTGGACTCCTCCTCGATGAATGTGTAGCTCCTGTCACACCTATTATGAACACGAGGGAGGGCTCAAGTAGTATACCATCCTCGAAAGGTACAAGTGAAGACGTGTAAAGGAGATGATTCACCTTTGTATGCATGAAGTAAATGTGGCACGTGTCACTTGCCAAATGGACTCTTGGCATGGTGATGACCATAGGATGATCCGCATCATCCCCTCCCCCTTGGGAAAGATCCGACGTCGGATCAAAACCCAAATCACCATGGGAAAGAGATGATGTCATCGTGTAGAAGTGGACGATCACCAAGCATTCGTCATCTTGTAGTTCCAAATTGGCACACTCCAATGTCGCACCTCTTGTAATTCCTTCAAAAGGAGCAAAGACAACAAGCACTCGGAAAAACAAATGTGGTTGGCGTAAGATCAAAACCAAGCATTCAAGAGGTGATTCACCCAGCAAGTGTTGTCATCAAGCATAGCATATGGTTTGACAAAGAAGTGTGGCATGGCATTTAAGCATATAAATTGAGCACAATCAAGTACATCATGGGAACAAGCATGCAAATGGGAGGTCAAGATGCAAATATATGTGATAAGTGAACAAGCATCTACCTCAAGGTCATAGCAAGCATGCATAAACTGCTCAATGAACGGTCTATGGTAGGCATAAGAGTCATTCACAACACCAAATATAGTGAAATGTCTAAACACATGGGGCAAGTGCAAGACAATCCAAGCATAACGTGCATAGGGTATAGTGAAGATATCGTGGTACTCAACACAATGGAAAGAGCAATTGTTCAACATGTGTGAGGCAATCAAGTCAAGCATGTGATAAGCAAAGGGACATGGCATATGTGAAGAACTAGATGCAACACACAAGGCATATATGTCATGGGGCATGGCAATGTGGTAATGATAAGTCGAAGCAAGATCGCTAGCATGTGTGCAAAGTGTCATGGAGCAAACAACACATGAAGTATGATCCAGAATATGCATGCTCATGGTTTGTGTGTTCTCGAGATAGAATGATATCACCTCGAAAGCATGTCCTTGTCAGTTATTCACAATGTCGAAGTGGTAGGAAATGTGGTGTAGACGAAAGTCATGGTCGAATGTATGAGGCTCGCTCTCAAGAGCTCGAATGGTCAACTCACGTGATGTGGAAGTCGACACGAAGTCCAAGTATCCTACACATGCACACAACAAAACAAAGAGCATATGCGCATGGTAGATAAACACATCAACCAATGATGGTTCTCTTCTCTTGCACATAACCATTAGAAGCATAAGTGCATGAATAATATGATGCAACAATGCGATATTCATGGCACTAGGTATATGGTGCAAAGAGGTAAGACAAGCATGCTTCACAAGAAATATGTCAAAATCTCCAAGTATATGCGAGAATGCTATAGGGGCAATCTTATGAGCAAGACGAGAGTCATTGTTGCACTCAATACATGGCAAATCATGTAGCATGAGAGAGGCAACACATGGAGATATATGACAAGAAGCAATATGAATCATGTGCAAAGCATATAGATGGTTGTCATCAACCGCATGAAGTAAGCAAGTATGAGTCATTGGTGATGCAACATAAGCAAGCATATCAATCAAGTCGTGCAAACTAGTGGAGCGAAGATGCAACATACTAGAGTAAATCATGGCAGTCATGTCATGTGAGCAAATAGTGGATATAGGCAATGCAGATGACATATCGCAAGCACGAACACAAAGCAAGATCATAGTATCATCATAGAAATCGGTCATAGATGGAACATGGAAATAACAAGCAATATCTCCACCAAACTTGCAAATACACATAGAAGTACTAGAATCAATCATCATGTGTAATGCGAAGCATTGGTCACAAATGCATGACAAAGGCATAGGAATGAGCATATCATGCAAAGTGAACATGGCAATATGGGCATAAAGGAAGAAGTGATATATAACCCATAACCAAGTGAGGGCCATGTAGAAGAGATGCGAGAAGTATTTGCACGAAGGGAGCTGTGGGAAAGACAATCCATGTGATCCCAAGTCATCATTGCTCTCTAGAGCTCGTTTTGTCAACTCATGGGATTGTGAAGTTGACAAATATACATGGGTACCTACACAAAATAGACACGAACCAAAGAAAGTGTGTGCGTGGTAAATGTACACATCATCCATCATGATGTGTATGTGCATGTGTGAGTTAGCACAAGATAAGCAATGCTCAAAGAAATTTGAGGCATGGTATATGAACATGTCATCCATCATGAAAGAATAGTTGTTATGTATGACACGATGGGGACACAAATTGAGAAAACAAGTATATGTCACATCAATAGCATGTTTATTCATGGGGAGCATATGGTGCACACAATCGTGGAAATCATGCAAATTATAGGATGTGTCAAAATCTCCTAATAGGTATGAGGAAACTATGGGGGTCTCCTCATGAGTAATATCGGAAGTATAATATGGAGAAAATGGACAACATGGCAAACAATGCATGTTTGAAGCTAGGTGGTCATGGCATGGCATATTAGCTAAACGATGCAAAGGGAGCATATCAATATCATCACAAGAAAAACAAATGCCAATCACCATGGGTTTGTCAACTATACCATATGTGCAAATTGGGTTTATTTTAATGGCATATGCATAGTCACTACAATGAGATTGCAAATATGACATATGGGAGATCTCATGCATAGCATATGACAAGTCAAGAGGATTATCAAACATGATGTGACAAAGAGAATTATCACAAGAAATCCTATGTAACATGGCATCACAACTACTATACTCCTCATGGCAATCATCAAACTCATCATAAATGGGTAAATCATCGCATGGGGAAATCATACTAGCATGAAGCATGGTAATGGGTGGATCAACATCATGCAAGCAATCAAAATCAAGAATGTCCACTAGTAGGACTAGAGCGTCTCCGTCACCTATGTTACCTTTCTCGTTCCACTCAAGTGGTGTAGGTGAGGTGGGAAAGACCAAATTGTGGTCATGTTCATCGTGATGGAACCATGTGGGGGGTGCAGCATAGTCCACCATGGCCATCGTCATGTCCAAAGGGAGGACGAAGTCGTCGAGGATCGGCGCGTCATCATATATGGGACCTAGCACCAAATGAGAAGACACAATAGAGGTAGAGGTTAAGTTGCTAGAAACAAAAATGGCCTCATATGCCTCATCAACTATCTCACTCTCTCTATGTGGCGGTGGCTCACTCACTCCCTCAAGGTAGGTGCACTCAATGTCGCATATGGTGGAGTCACTAAAATCACTCAAGTGGTGGTGGTGGTGGCTCTCCTCACATGGGAATTGGGGCATCTCATCATATATGGGGCTAGTGGTGAAGTCACTCTCACTCTCAATATGGTGGCAAAAGTCACTCAAGTCATCATACGTCGCCGTGGTCGAAGGGAGAATCCTATGCTCAACCATCTCGTAGTCGTCGCCGTGGATGAAGGCCGACGATGGCACATCACCACTCTCGCCGTCTTGTAGCATGGTCATTGCGAAGTGAGCTCGGGGTCGAGTAGACTTGGCCTTCTTGAGTTCTTTCTCCGCCTTGAGAGCACCAAAGTAGTAGTCATCGAGGGACTTGTATTTCTCGAGGTAGATCATCTTGGAGATGTCGTTGTTCAATCCCATCATATCGAAATGGGGTCGTCCACTCTTGCTCGTTGCAAGGTAATTTTCATCTCCTTAAAGTACTTGTCAATGGACTTGGATCCTTGGATGGTGTTCTCCAATTGGCGTCGAAGTTTTTCCGTGTAGGTTGGAGGCACGAACTCTCGCCGCAAAGCTCTCTTCGTCTTGGGCCAACTCATCTCGTAGCTCTCCAAAGGTGTGTAAAGCCACCATGTCGAGGTGTAGTCGTGGAAGTTTCTTGTGGCGCACTTCACTTGATCTTCGGGACGAACTTGATGTAGCTTGAGGTAGTCATCCATCAAGCGCTCCCACTCGAGATACTCCTCGGGTTCTTGAGTCCCATAGAAATGAATTGCATGGTCGATGTCGAGGTCGTAGTAGCTCGAGGGAGTAGTGGACTTGAACTCGTGGAGTAGGCGAAGATGCCATATGTCCGAAGACGAAGATGCCTTGAAGTCACTTGGCGAAGATGCCAAAGGTGTTGAAGAAGACGTAGTCTTGTAGTTGATGTCGCGGTTCTGCAGAGCTCATGTGCACGGGGGTGCAGGAAGCCGTGTGCACGGGGTCCCGTGTGCACGGGGGTCGAGGGCCCGTGGGCATGGGGTTGGCAGAGCAGCCAACACGTGTCCTGAAGCTCGCTCTTCATGGTCATGTCGATGTCGATGCTTGTGTGTACTTGCTGGAGAAGATAGCTCAGGAGTCTTTGCACTTGTCTGTCTTCTCGAAGATGAGGAAGACCGCTTGCGGTTCTTGATGAGGTCCTTGAGCTCCTCCATGCGCTTGTCCATCTTGGCGTCGATGAAGTTCTTCATAGCATTGAACTCGTCGTCGTTGTTGTAGATCTAAGATGATGTGCTTTGCCTATCCATCACAAGACTCGAGCAAAGGTGAGTAGGAAATGAGATAAACAATACCAAGCTACCTTTTCCTAAAGTTGAGGATGTATCTCGTATCACTCAATGTAAGATGAAAGAATAGTGGAATTGGTACCGGACTTGTTCACTCACACCTACAAGTAAAAGCTTATCGAGTGGCTTGGTTAGGAAAAGTGGCACAAATTTCATGCAAATTGAAGTCCAAGATATTGTAACTGTTGAAATAAATCCAAAGGACTCAAAATGCAAAGCAAGTGATCACAAATATAGATGAGGGCAATAAAGAAACACACACGGTGGGATAATGGGGCTTGTGCAACTATAGGGATGAGCAATACAAAATTGCCTAACGAAGACTAAGCTCGTGTTGCACAAACACTAGGAGAGCACTAGCTTGATTGCACACTTGGGCACGATTCACCACTTGGCACCAACCTATATGTATGCAAGCTAAATGTTCCCTATTCCATGTATCCTCATGCACAAGTATTTATTTTCATGCTCAACTCTTTGCTTATAAGCTTATGATCATTCTCTTTCTTGCTTAAAAGCTTTTATTTTTTTTATTTTTTGACTTTCCTCTTCCTTTCCACTATGCTTAATGAGCCTCAACCACAAATATGGGACAAGTATCACAAGATATGCACGGGAGTAAACAATCGCACAATATGATATGTCTAGTGATGCAATAATATGATATCGTATCACTATGGTGCACAAGTTTTCGCGAAGCCCGGCAATACTCGGATAGCTAGTCTCAATAGGTATGAAGGTATTCGCAAAGATGGTGGGGCTATCAAGATGTAATGGCAATGAAGTAAAAGTTTATGACGGAATATATACCTTCGTCACACTTAACCATTCACGAAGTCGGTGGTAATCGGCCTTGCTTCCGGTTGAAGATGGTCTCAAAGGTGGATGGTCGTCGTCGATGTGGAAGCTCGTGGTGGATGTAGTCTATGAAATGATACAAATCGCCGGTGGTTGATGTAGATGTAACCGTCCCTAAGTAGCCGAAACACCTTAGGAGACTCAAATCACAACTCAAACAACCACAAATACCAAAGGAACCAAAATGGGTTAGTTTGCAGAAGTTTTATGTGGTGGTGCGAAAGTTATGGCGGAGGGCCGATGCAAAAGATGCAAAATGGACAAAATTTGATGGAGTCAAATGGTGGTAAAACCAAGATGAGCAGCTCGAGCACGTCGATAGCTTTTCAACGAGGCAAAGAACACCCAAATCGGAGTTCGGGAGTGGAAGTTATGGGCAAAACGTTGAAATGCTCGCGGCTGCTGTAGGGGGGCCGTGCGCACGGGGTCCAGGGCCCGTGGACACGGGGTCCCGTGCGCACGGTACCAAGATGGTTCTTAATGGTATGGCTCTTTTTGTGGGGAATTTTCGAAATTGGGCAAGAACAAGCAAAATTAGGCTAGAAAACTAAGAGGGGGGCTCCAATTTCGTGAGAAACCATGGCTCATGATACCAAGATGTTGTAGGGTGGAACCATATGGGGAGATCTTACACGAATTGGAGGGGGAATCCCCAAGAACAATATGAACATAAGAAGGAAAACAAGAGGAACACTCAAGAACAAGTCCAATCACACATCCACTAGACAATCAAACACACAAGATCCACAAGGTACATGAACAATCAAAGGGAAACAAGATACATGGTAGAGTTCATCCCAAATCCTATGAGGGGGATGAGGGCTTGAATCCTAGAAGGATCTTTCCACGAAGGGGGGATTGAATCCCTCGGGATCTTCTCACATGGAGGTCTTGAACTCCATGGGAGTGGTCTCTCTCTCTCAAAAGGAGGAGGTAGGAGCAAAGCTCACCTAAGAATGAGCTATCACTTTGCTTAGTCCAAATGGAGGAGCAAGGGGAGTATATATAGGTCCAAGGGATGAAGGAGTAAGTAGGGACGAGATGGGGATACAAGGGCCAAGCCCAACAGCCACGCACAGGTGGCCCCATGTGCACGGGGTAAGTGGAGCCCGTGCGCACGGGGTATCCAGAGACTTGACGCATGAGCCCGCAAGACGGGTCCGTGAGGCCCGTGGACACGGGGGTCCCGTGGGCACGGGGTCGGAGGGGCCCGTGCGCACGGGGTCGCCGGGGAGCGGCTGCCTTCTTCTTGGCGCTTCCTTCTCCACTTCCAGGCTTCTCTCTTTGATGGTGTAGATGTTCTCTTCTTCTTGGACTCCTCCTCGATGAATGTGTAGCTCCGCTCACACCTATGCATGAACACGAGGGAGGGGTCAAGTAGTATACCATCCTCGAAAGGTACAAGTGAACACGTGTAAAGGAGATGATTCACCTTTGTATGCATGAAGTAGATGTGGCACGTGTCACTTACCAAATGGACTCTTGACATGGTGATGACCATAGGATGCTCCGCATCATATATGAACTCGGATTGGTGGTGGTATATGGACTCGAATCGGTGATGGTATATGGACTCGGATTGGTGGTGGTATATGGACTCGGATTGGTGGTGGTATATGGACTCTGATCGGTGGTGGTATATGGACTCAGAGAAGTAGCAGATAAGCGGTGGTGGTATATGGAAGGGCGATGATGATGGTGCGGCGGCGGCGTGAATACCCGTGAACAGAACTCGAAACTTTAAAGACTAGACGCTAAGACCAGCAACTTGACATGACGAAGCAACCGCAAATTCAACAACGCAAATACAGAAAAGAGTATGCAAAGGCTCAGATTGGTTCGGATAGGATGAATTAACCCTAATTTTTTGGCTTTTTCATGGACTATAGGTATAAAGAAACAGACTCAGTCTAAACTACGAAAAACAATAAAATCTCACCGAGCAACCTGAAAATCTGATACCACTTGATAGAGGTAAAGGTGTCCCGTCTTTCGATGAGAAGATGGATATCGCTTTGGTGGAAGTCGACTTTGACGATCCGACTACGAACGTGCGAGGACGTCACGCCTTAGCAATCGCTAAACCAACTCCGAGAGGTTATTGACCATGCCGAGCACACGATCAACGACCACGAGGGTCATTTCCGTGAGCAAACGAAGAACAAGCAAGAAACCGAGATTGCAATCTGGATATTGTGAATATAAGATGAAAGCTTTATTGATCAAGGTGGGGTTATGTGACGCCTTTGTCTGGTCATTGAATACAAACGAAGTACGCGAAGTTGCAGCTATGGCAAACTTTAATCTAAACAAAACCCAAAGTCTAAATGGTGCCCTAAGGGCTGTATATATGGAGGAAGAGGGGGGGGGGGATTTCGTGGCCCTTGGTGGAGGGGTCCGAAATCAACCCAATCTCTTGTTTCCCCACACATACGGACTCTAAAAATAGCCTGTACTTATGTATTTCGAAATTACATGGGCCTGGCCCAATAATAAGGTGACGCATCACCTAGAATAGCCTCAGGACGAAATTTATGAACTGGCATCTTGTATATTTCGTCCAAGGCTTCATGCACTCATTATGGTGGCTTCAAAGTCCTGTAATCATCACTTGTAACTCCGTTCTTGTTCCCCTTGCGCATGCCATCATCTCCATGCTTGTTCTTGCTCCAATGTTCATCCTTCTCCAAGCTAGGCCCTTCATTTCTAAGCAAAACAAATGTATCCAAGTTAGGCAGCAACATATTCTCATGAACATTAGAATCATTACCAAGAAACGGAAGTACCTGATAATTTAATTGGCGTGCGCGAGCTCTAGTAATTGGTCCAGTATATGTAGCAGTAGGGGCTATGGGTGTAACAATGGTATTGATGTCCTCATCAGCAATCCGACTCCTCGCTACGTTGACAACTGTTCACCACCTTCTTAAGTGTGAAATTGTTGTCTACCTGGTGAACCTCCGTCATCTGTTCCACTCCATTCCTCTAGATGTGTGCTTTGTGTCTCAGCTCGAGAGAAGTTGCTAAGACGCACCCTGTGAGTTGATCCTCAGTTGTTCGATCTTCGAGAAGATCGATCCTTCTAGAGTTTCCTTTTCCTCTCGTTGACATGTTGATAGAGGCAAAGGTGTCCCGTCTTTCGATGAGATGGTGGATTTCGCTTTGGTGGAAGTCGACTTTCACGATCCGACTACGAACGTGCGAGGACGTCGCGCCTTAGCAATCGCTAAACCAACTCCGAGAGGTTATTGACCACGCCGAGCACGATCAACGACCACGAAGGTCTGTTTCTGCGAGCAAACGAAGAACAAGCAAGAAACCGAGATTGCAATCTGGATATTGCGAATATAAGATGAAAGCTTTATTGATCAAGGTGGGGTTCTGTGGACGCTTTGTCCAGTCGTTGAACACAAACGAAGTACACGGTTGCAGCTATGGCGAACTTTTAATCTAAACAAAACCCAAAGTCTAAACGGTGCCCTAAGGGCTGTATATATGGAGGAAGAGGGGTGAATTTCGTGGCCCTTGGTGGAGGGGTCCAAACTAACCCTATCTCTTGTTTCCCCACACATACGGACTCTAAAAATAGCCTATACTAATGTATTTCGAAATTACATGGGCCTGGCCCAATAATAAGGTGACGCAAGCACCTAGAATAGCCTCTGGACGAAATTTATGAAGTGGCATCTTGTATATTTCGTCCAAGGCTTCATGTACTCATTATGGTGGCTTCAAAGTCCTGAAATCATCACTTGTAACTCCATTCTTGTCCCCTTGCATGCCATCATCTCCATGCTTGTTCTTGCTCCAATGTTCATCCTTCTCCAAGCTAGGCCCTTCATTTGTAAACAAAACAAATGTATCCAATTTAGGCAACATCATATTCTCATGAACATTAGAATCATTACCAAGAAACGAAAGTACCGGTAATTTAGTTGGCGTCTTGTGAGCTCTAGTAATTGGTCCAAGATGTATAGCAGCAGGGCTGTGGGTGTAACAATGGTATTGATGTCCTCATCATCCTCCCTTCTTGAAATGAAGTCGTCCTCGACGGAAGTTCATCTTCCTCACCCAAATATGGCTTCAAATCTGCAATGTTAAAAGTGGGACTAACCCCAAAATCTGCAGGCAGCTCAAGTTTATATGCATTATCATTTACTTTCTCCAACACCTTAAAGGGACCAGCAGCACGTGGCATTAGCTTTGATTTGCGCAAATCAGGAAATCTATCCTTACGCAAATGTAACCAAACAAGATCTCCAGGTGCAAACACAACATGTTTTCTACCCTTATCTCCAGCAAGTTTATATTTAGCATTCATACGCTCAATGTTTTCCTTAGTTAACTCATGCATTTTTAAAATCAATTCAGCATGTTCTTTAGCATGTCTACGATTCAGTTTAGCTTGACTTTTAATATGTTTCAAAGATTCATGATCAGAATGTATAACAAATTCTTTGGGCCATAAATAATGTTGCCATGTTTCTAAAGTCCGAACAAGAGCATATAATTCTTTATCATAAGTAGAGGAATTCAGACTAGGCCCACTCAATTTTCAGAAAAGTATGCAGCAGGTTTGCCATCTTGTAATAACACACCTCCTAATCCAATTCCACTAGCATCCCATTCAAGCTCAAAATTCTTATTAAAATCAGGAAGTTGGAGTAAAGGAGCATGTGTCAACTTATCTTTCAATACCGTGAAGGCTTCTTCCTGTGCGGTACCCCAAACAAAAAGGCACATCCTTCTTTGTAAGCTCATTGAGAGGTGCAGCAATGGTGCTGAAATCTCTCACAAAACGCCTATAGAAACCAGCGAGGCCAAGGAAACTCCTCACTTGTGTGACCGTTTTGGGCTGCGGCCAACTCTCAATAGCTTCAATCTTGGCTTTATCAACTTCAATTCCCCGTGGAGTAACAACATAGCCAAGAAAAGATACTCGGTCGGTGCAAAAGGTGCACTTCCCAAGGTTACCAAACAAACGTGCATCACGTAGAGCATTAAAAACAGCACGTAAATGTTCCAAATGTTGTTCCAAAGATTTGCTATAAATCAGTATATCATCAAAATAGACTACCACAAATCGTCCAATGAAAGCACGTAAAACTTCGTTCATTAATCTCATGAAAGTACTAGGTGCATTAGTTAACCCAAAAGGCATGACTAACCACTCATATAATCCAAACTTAGTTTTAAATGCTGTTTTCCATTCATCTCCCAATTTCATACGAATTTGATGGTATCCACTACATAAATCAACTTTGGAGAATATTGTAGAACCACTCAATTCATCAAGCATATCATCTAGCCTAGGAATAGGGTGACGATAATGAATAGTAATATTATTAATGCCTCTACAATCAACACACATACGTGATGTACCATCCTTTTTCGCACTAGAATAATAGGAACAGCACAAGGACTAAGGGATTCGCGATATAACCTTTGTCGAGCAGCTCCTGACTTGACGATAATCTCCTTCGTCTCCTCTGGATTGGTGCGGTATGGTGAACGGTTGGGTAATGATGCACCGAATTAAGTCAATTTGATGCTCAATCCCTCGAATAGGTGGTAATCCGGTGGCACGCCTTGTGGAAAGACGTCGGCGAACTCTGCAAAATGTTAGTGACAGCGAGGGGCAAAGAGGAAGGCACGTCCTCGAATGAAAATAATGCCTCTTTGCACACAAAAGCATAGCAAACAGATTAGCTAAAATCTAGCTCATCAATATCAGATTTAGTGGCAAGTAAACATGCACTTTTCAATTTAATTTCAGAAACAACACTAGATGGTTTACTATTAGGCTTCATATGTTGCTCAAATTCTTTTGCCACAATCTGATTTTCACTCTTATTTTTCTCTGTTTTGCTTTATTAGCTCTATTAATATCATCTTTCAAAATGGACTCGTGGAGTCATAGGAAGCAAAGTAATATTTTTATCCTTATGAACAAGAGTATCTTCGATTGTTTCTACCATGGTGTATAGAATTTTATCAAATTGCCATGGTCGACCAAGTAATAAGGAACATGCTTGCATAGGTACCACATCACAATCAACATAATCAGCATATGTCGAGATACTAAAATGCACACGAACAATACGTGTTACCTTAAACTTGCCACTGTTGTTGAACCATTGGATGTAGTAAGGATATGGATGTGGTCTTGTGGTGAGAGATAGCTTCTCCACCATCTCCATGCTAGCCAAGTTGTTGCAGCTACCTCCATCTATGATGACCTTGAATAGAATGTTCCTTCACAACTCCCTTTGTATGGAACAAATTATGCCTCTGATTTTGCTCAGCTTGTGTAACCTGCACACTCAAAACACGTTGAGCAACTAAACATTCATACTGTCAAGATCTTCAGCAGCCATGTATTGTGTCTCATGATCGTAATCATCTCCATCGTGTTCCTCATGTGTAATAAGAGCCAAAGTCTCCTCATCATAGTCACTAGCGGACTCATACCCACCATCCTCAAGAGCAATCATCACACGCTGAGATTTGCATTCTCTCATAAAATGTCCTCTTCCCTTACAACGATGACAAATAATATCACTTGTGTGCCCTGCTGACGCCATGGAAGAAGAAGAACTCATGCAGGCCCGGCGGTGTGCTATTGGCGATAGTGGTGGTTGTGCCTGTTTTCTTGTATCACGGTTGGAGGTGGCTTTGAAGGAGGTGATGGTGCGGAGGAAGTAGATGATGCACGTGGTGTCCATGATGAAGGTCGACTGCGAGAAAAGTTAGTGCGGCGCCAATGCACATCGATCCTGCACTTCACGCTCAGCTTTACAAGCAAGATGGAATAAACGAGTGATATTATTATAATCCTTATAGTCTAGAATGGTCTGAATCTCTATTTAATCCACCCAGAAAACGTGCAAGCATAGCTTCATTCTCCTCAACAATACCACATCTAATCAAGCCAGTTTGTAATTCCCGATAATATTCTTCTCTGAGTTTTTCCTTGTCTTAAGCGCTGCAATTTTGAAGTAATTCACGTTGATAATATGGTGGAACCCAACGAGTACGCATAGCAGTTTTCAAAGCAGCCCAAGTAGCTGGAACAGGATATAATCTACAATGTTCGGACCACCAAACACATGCAAAGCTAGTGAAAGCACAAACAAGCAGCAGGAACACGTCTCTCCTCGGGATATTGTAAACATGTAAATCGTTGTTCAGTTTCTAACTCCCAAGTAAGATATATATCAGAACACATCTACCCTCAAATGGTGGAATATTCAATTTCAGTTTAGGGAGATGGTCATGATCTCGCACTGAGGGGAGCCCTAATATTGCCATTATTTGCATGTGGACGACACGGTGGTTGTGGTACTGGTGGTTGCACGTAGTTCGATGTTGATCAACCTCATCCTCATAATCGCCCACATACTCATCATCCTCCTCGGTACCACCAGCAGAGCAGAGCGAGGAGCCAAAGAAGCACCAACAGCAGATAGCAGCGGCACAGAATTTTGCCTGGCTCAATAGGAACACGCTGAGCTCGTCCATACTTGATTCGGAAGGGGCATAGTTGTTTTCGTTGCAGAGGTGCAATAGGTGCAGCCGGCGGTGGTTGTGGAAAACGCGCGAGCAATTCATCAAACTTGCTATCAAGCTTTGTTTCAAATGTCTTCTCAATGCCATCTATCTTCTCCATGGCCTCATCAAATCTGTTTAGCACATCTTGCACCTGTCCAATCATCATTTGCTGAAACTTATCATGTAGCTGTTTGTTCGTCAGTTCTCCCAATCAGTCTCATCGCTTGTGATCCTGCCATGGTTAGTAGCAATAGAAACACACAAGAATATGATCCTCTGAGACTACTAGGAAGTGGTGGTGGTGGTGTGGTGGACAGTCACAAACCGTCAAGCAAATCTCAAATTCTTACCAGTTCTTACCAAAGAAGAAGGTGATCGGCAACCGTTGTAGTCAAAACTCTCAAAGCTTGGCTATAGCGATTACTGGGAGAATCAAACGCACGACGTAGATGTATGTGGAGCTGGGAAGGCTTATAATATGGTAGCAAAAAAAAGGTCAGCAATAATCAATTCAGAGATGCAAAGTTGAATAAACGCTCAACGACGGTACTGTGCTGGTCCTAGGCTAGACCGTGCTAGAGACGCGAGCCTAGAACACTAACAAAATCATGGCGCTGCACGTAAACAAGGGAGGAGCACAATCTGAATTTTTTTTCCTTTTTTTTTAATCCGCAACAAATTTTTTTTCGGAAAAGTCTACAAATGGTCTAAAAACTGCCTAGCCAGAATTTTTTTTTGAAATTGGAACTATTTTTCTTCTGCGGATGGCTTCGAAGTTGGGGAGTCCTCTGCTGTCACGACTCGGAGTATCGCGTGATCTGGAAATCAAGAACAATGCAACAATTACTGGACTCGGACTAGGACTGGTGGCGGAGATGAATCTGGTGGAACTCGGACTGGTGGCGGAGATGAATCTGGTGGAACTCGGACTGGTGGCGGATATATGTTGCGGTGGACTCGGATGGGCGTGATGGCGGCGGATATGTGGTGGCGTATATGGATTCGGATTGGCGGTGAATATGTGGTGGTGGTATATGGCAGCGGCGACGTGACAACCTGTGAATGTAACTCAAACTCTAAAAGACTAGACGCTAAGACCAGCAACTTGACACGACGATGCAACCGCAAATTCAACAAAGCAAATCTGTAAAAGATTATGCAAAGGCTCAGATTGGTTTGGACGGGATGAACTAACCCTAATTTTTTTGGCTTTTTCGTGGACTATAGGTATGAAGAATGACTCGATCTAAACTACGAAAATCGTAAAATCTCACCGAGCAACACGGAAATCGATACCACTTGATAGAGGCAAAGGTGTCCGTCTTTCGATGAGATGGTGGATTTCGCTTTGGTGGAAGTCGACTTTGACGATCCGACTACTGACGGCGAGGACGTCGCGCCTTAGCAATCGCTAAACCAACTCCGAGAGGTTATTGACCACGCCGAGCACGATCAACGACCACGAAGGTCATTTCCTGCGAGCAAACGAAGAGAAAGCAAGAAACTGAGATTGCAATCTGGATATTGCGAATATAAGATGAAAGCTTTATTGATCAAGGTGGGGTTCGTGGACGCCTTTGTCAGTCGTTGAACACAAACGAAGTACGCGAAGTTGCAGCTATGGCGAACTTTTAATCTAAACAAAACCCAAAGTCTAAACGGTGCCCTAAGGGCTGTATATATGGAGGAAGAGGGGGTGAATTTCGTGGCCCTTGGTGGAGGGGTCCGAAACTAACCCTATCTCTTGTTTCCCACACATACGGACTCTAAAAATAGCCTATACTAATGTATTTCGAAATTACATGGGCCTGGCCCAATAATAAGGTGACGCAGCACCTAGAATAGCCTCTGGACGAAATTTATGAAGTGGCATCTTGTATATTTCGTCCAAGGCTTCATGTACTCATTATGGTGGCTTCAAAGTCCTGAAATCATCACTTGTAACTCCATTCTTGTCCCCCTTGCGCATGCCATCATCTCCATGCTTGTTCTTGCTCCAATGTTCATCCTTCTCCAAGCTAGGCCCTTCATTTGTAAGCAAAACAAATGTATCCAATTTAGGCAACATCATATTCTCATGAACATTAGAATCATTACCAAGAAACGAAAGTACCTGGTAATTTAGTTGGCGTGCGCGAGCTCTAGTAATTGGTCCAGTATGTATGCAGGGGCTGTGGGTGTAACAATGGTATTGATGTCCTCATCACATGTTGGCTGGAGTTCTCAGAGACAGACATCGAGACAATGATGGTGACCGAATCAATGTTCTTATGAAGTGCAACCTGGATCGTGAAGATTATGCCAGTTTGCGTTCTCCCTTCATCTTACCCTACGCTTGAATCTCGGGACGAGATTCTTGTTTAGTGGGGGTGAGTTGTCACATCCCTAGCTCCTGACAATGCACTAGGCTAGCTTCGTGTGTGCATCATGTCTAATCTTGAAAGAAACTTGAAATGGGGATTAATAAACTGATAGAGGCAAAGGTGTCCCGTCTTTCGATGAGATGGTGGATTTCGCTTTGTGGAAGTCGACTTTGACGATCCGACTACGAACGTGCGAGGACGTCGCGCCTTAGCAATCGCTAAACCAACTCCGAGAGGTTATTGACCACGCCGAGCACGGAAATGGAACTATTTTTTTGTATGGGTAGCACGCAAGTTGGGAATCCGACTCGCTGATTTATTCGTAGTATCGCCTGCCTGGAACTCAAAGATAAAGGAACAAACATCGGACTAGGACTGGTGGCGGAGATGAATCTGTGGAACTCGACCGTGATGGTATATGATGGTGGTATATGTGGACTGGATTGGTGGTGGTATATTTTTGAAGGGTGGAACCCTATGGGGAGATCTTTCACGAATTGAGGGGGAATCTCAAGAACAATATGAACATAAGAGGGAAAACAAGAGGAACACTCAAGAACAAGTCCAATCACACATCCACTAGACAATCAAACACACAAGATCCACAAGGTAAATGAACAATCAAAAAACAAGATACATGGTAGAGTTCATCCCAAATCCTATGAGGGCGATGAGGGCTTGAATCCTAGAAGGATCTTCCCATGAAGGGGGGATTGAATCCCTCGGGATCTTCTCACATGGAGGTCTTGAACTCCATGGGAGTGGTCTCTCTCTCTCAAAAGGAGGAGGTAGGAGCAAAGCTCACCTAAGAATGAGCTATCACTTTGATTAGTCTAAATGGAGGAGCAAGGGGAGTATATAGGTCCAAGGGATGAAGGGGTAAGTAGGGACGAGATGGGATACAAGGGCAAGCCCAACAGCCACAAGACAGTGGCCCCTGCTTGCACGGGTAAGTGGAGCCCGTGCGCACGGGTATCCATAGACTTGACGATGAGCCTGCAGGCGCACGAGGTCCGTGAGGCCCGTGGACATGGGGGTCCTGTGGGCACGGGTCGGAGGGGCCCAAGACGGGTCGCCTCGGAGTGGCCTTCTTGGCGCTTTTCTCCGCCTGTGCTTCCCTCTTGGATGGTGTAGATGTTCTCTTCTTCTTGGACCTCCTCGATGAATGTGTAGCTCTGTCACACCTATTATGAACACGAGGGAGGGCTCAAGTAGTATACCATCCTCGAAAGGTACAAGTGAAGACGGTAAAGGAGATGATTCACCTTGTATGCATGAAGTAAATGTGGCACGTGTCACTTGCCAAATGGACTCTTGGCATGGTGATGACCATAGATGATCCGTGATCATCCCTCCCTTGGAAAGATCCGACGCCGGATCAAAACCCAAATCACCATGGGAAAGAGATGATGTCATCGTGTAGAAGTGGACGATCACCAAGCATTCGTCATCTTGTAGTTCCAAATTGGCACACTCCAATGTCGCACCTCTTGTAATTCCTTCAAAAGGAGCAAAGACAACAAGCACTGAAAAACAAATGTGGTTGGCGAAGATCAAAACCAAGCATTCAAGAGGTGATTCACCCAGCAAGTGTTGTCATCAAGCATAGCATATGGTTTGACAAAGAAGTGTGGCATGGCATTTAAGCATATAAATTGAGCACAATCAAGTACATCATGGGAACAAGCATGCAAATGGGAGGTCAAGATGCAAATATATGTGATAAGTGAACAAGCATCTACCTCAAGGTCATAGCAAGCATGCATAAACCGCTCAATGAACGGTCTATGGTAGGCATAAGAGTCATTCACAACACCAAATATAGTGAAATGTCTAAACACATGGGGCAAGTGCAAGACAATCCAAGCATAACGTGCATAGGGTATAGTGAAGATATCGTGGTACTCAACACAATGGAAAGAGCAATTGTTCAACATGTGTGAGGCAATCAAGTCAAGCATGTGATAAGCAAAGGGACATGGCATATGTGAAGAACTAGATGCAACACACAAGGCATATATGTCATGGGGCATGGCAATGTGGTAATGATAAGTCAAGCAAGATCGCTAGCATGTGCAAAGTGTCATGGAGCAAACACACATGAAGTATGATCCAATATGCATGCTCATGGTTTGTGTGTTCTCGAGATAGAATGATATCACCTCGAAAGCATGTCCTTGTCGTTATTCACAATGTCGTGGTAGGTAAATGTGGTGACGAAAGTCATGGTCGATGTATGAGGCTCGCCTCAAGAGCTCGAATGGTCAACTCACGTGATGTGGAAGTCGACACTAAGTCCAAGTATCCTACACATGCACACAACAAAACAAAGAGCATATGCGCATGGTAGATAAACACATCAACCAATGATGGTTCTCTTCTCTTGCACATAACCATTAGAAGCATAAGTGCATGAATAATATGATGCAACAATGCGATATTCATGGCACTAGGTATATGGTGCAAAGAGGTAAGACAAGCATGCTTCACAAGAAATATGTCAAAATCTCCAAGTATATGCGAGAATGCTATAGGGGCAATCTTATGAGCAAGACGAGAGTCATTGTTGCACTCAATACATGGCAAATCATGTAGCATGAGAGAGGCAACACATGGAGATATATGACAAGAAGCAATATGAATCATGTGCAAAGCATATAGATGGTTGTCATCAACCGCATGAAGTAAGCAAGTATGAGTCATTGGTGATGCAACATAAGCAAGCATATCAATCAAGTCGTGCAAACTAGTGGAGCGAAGATGCAACATACTAGAGTAAATCATGGCAGTCATGTCATGTGAGCAAATAGTGGATATAGGCAATGCAGATGACATATCGCAAGCACGAACACAAAGCAAGATCATAGTATCATCATAGAAATCGGTCATAGATGGAACATGGAAATAACAAGCAATATCTCCACCAAACTTGCAAATACACATAGAAGTACTAGAATCAATCATCATGTGTAATGCGAAGCATTGGTCACAAATGCATGACAAAGGCATAGGAATGAGCATATCATGCAAAGTGAACATGGCAATATGGGCATAAAGGAAGAAGTGATATATAACCCATAACCAAGTGAGGGCCATGTAGAAGAGATGCGAGAAGTATTTGCACGAAGGGAGCTGTGGGAAAGACAATCCATGTGATCCCAAGTCATCATTGCTCTCTAGAGCTCGTTTTGTCAACTCATGGGATTGTGAAGTTGACAAATATACATGGGTACCTACACAAAATAGACACGAACCAAAGAAAGTGTGTAAGGTGGTAAATGTACACATCATCCATCATGATGTGTATGTGCATGTGAGTTAGCACAAGATAAGCAATGCTCAAAGAAATTTGAGGCATGGTATATGAACATGTCATCCATCATGAAAGAATAGTTGTTATGTATGACACGATGGGGACACAAATTGAGAAACAAGTATATGTCACATCAATAGCATGTTTATTCATGGGGAGCATATGGTGCACACAATCGTGGAAATCATGCAAATTATAGGATGTGTCAAAATCTCCTAATAGGTATGAGGAAACTATGGGGTCTCCTCATGAGTAATATCGGAAATATGGAGAAAATGGACAACATGGCAAACAATGCATGTTTGAAGCTAGGTGGTCATGGCATGGCATATTAGCTAAACGATGCAAAGGGAGCATATCAATATCATCACAAGAAAACAAATGCCAATCACCATGGGTTTGTCAACTATACCATATGTGCAAATTGGGTTTATTTTAATGGCATATGCATAGTCACTACAATGAGATTGCAAATATGACATATGGGAGATCTCATGCATAGCATATGACAAGTCAAGAGGATTATCAAACATGATGTGACAAAGAGAATTATCACAAGAAATCCTATGTAACATGGCATCACAACTACTATACTCCTCATGGCAATCATCAAACTCATCATAAATGGGTAAATCATCGCATGGGGAAATCATACTAGCATGAAGCATGGTAATGGGTGGATCAACATCATGCAAGCAATCAAAATCAAGAATGTCCACTAGTAGGACTAGAGCGCTCCACACCTATGTTACCTTTCTGCTCCACTCAAGTGGTGTAGGTGAGGTGGGAAAGACCAAATTGTGGTCATGTTCATCGTGATGGAACCATGTGGGGGTGCATAGTCCACCATGGCCATCGTCATGTCCAAAGGGAGGACGGTCGTCGAGGATCTGCCATCATCATATATGGGACCTAGCACCAAATGAGAAGACACAATAGAGGTAGAGGTTGTTGCTAGAAACAAAATGGCCTCATATGCCTCATCAACTATCTCACTCTCTCTATGTGGCGTGGCTCACCTCCCTCAAGGTAGGTGCACTCAATGATATGGTGGAGTCACTAAAATCACTCAAGTGGTGGTGGTGGTGGCTCTCACATGGGAATTGGGGCACCTCATCATATATGGGGCTAGTGGTGAAGTCACCTCACTCTCAATATGGTGGCAAAAGTCACTCAAGTCATCATATATCGCCGTGGTCGAAGGAGAATCCTATGCTCAACCATCTCGTAGTCGCCGCGTGGATGAAGGCCGACGATGGCACATCACCACTCTCGCTGCCTTGTAGCATGGTCATTGCGAAGTGAGCTTCGGTCGAGTAGACTTGGCCTTCTTGAGTTCTTTCTCCGCCTTGAGAGCACCAAAGTAGTAGTCATCGAGGGACTTGTATTTCTCGAGGTAGATCATCTTGGAGATGTCGTTGTTCAATCCCATCATATCGAAATGGGTCGCCCACTCTTGCTCGCAAGGTAATTTTCATCTCCTTAAAGTACTTGTCAATGGACTTGGATCCTTGGATGGTGTTCTCCAATTGGCGCCAAGTTTTCCGTGTAGGTTGGAGGCACGAACTCTCGCCGCAAAGCTCTTCGTCTTGGGCCAACTCATCTCGTAGCTCTCCAAAGGTGTGTAAAGCCACCATGTCGAGGTGTAGTCGTGGAAGTTTCTTGTATGCGACTTCACTTGATCTTGGACGAACTTGATGTAGCTTGAGGTAGTCATCCATCAAGCGCCCCACTCGAGATACTCCTCGGTTCTTGAGTCCCATAGAAATGAATTGCATGGTCGATGTCGAGGTCGAGTAGCTCGAGGGAGTAGTGGACTTGAACTCGTGGAGTAGGCGAAGATGCCATATGTCCGAAGACGAAGATGCCTTGAAGTCACTTGGCTAAGATGCCAAAGGTGTTGAAGAAGACGAGTCTTGTAGTTGATGTCGGTTCGCAGCTCATGTGCACGGGGTGCGTGAAGCCGTGGCACGGGTCCCGTAGCACGGTCGAGGGCCCGTGGGCATGGGGTAAGAGCAGCCAACACGTGTCCTCAAGCTCGCTCTTCATGGTCATGTCGATGTCGATGCTTGTGTGTACTTGCTGGAGAAGATAGCTCAGAGTCTTTGCACTTGTCTGCCTTCTCAAGATGAGGAAGACCGCTATGGTTCTTGATGAGGTCCTTGAGCTCCTCCATGCGCTTGTCCATCTTGGCGCCGATGAAGTTCTTCATAGCATTGAACTCGCTGTTGTTGTAGATCTAAGATGATGTGCTTTGCCTATCCATCACAAGACTCGAGCAAAGGTGAGTAGGAAATGAGATAAACAATACCAAGCTACCTTTTCCTAAAGTTGAGGATGTATCTCGATCACCAATGTAAGATGAAAGAATAGTGGAATTGGTACGGACTTGTTCACTCACACCTACAAGTAAAAGCTTATCGAGTGGCTTGGTTAGAAAAGTGGCAAATTTCATGCAAATTGAAGTCCAAGATATTGTAATCTGTTGAAATAAATCCAAAGGACTCAAAATGCAAAGCAAGTGATCACAAATATAGATGAGGGCAATAAAGAAACACACACGGTGGGATAATGGGGCTTGTAACTATAGGGATGAGCAATACAAAATTGCCTAACGAAGACTAAGCTCGTGTTGCACAAACACTAGGAGAGCACTAGCTTGATTGCACACTTGGGCACGATTCACCACTTGGCACCAACCTATATGTATGCAAGCTAAATGTTCCTATTCCATGTATCCTCATGCACAAGTATTTATTTTCATGCTCAACTCTTTGCTTATAAGCTTATGATCATTCTCTTCTTGCTTAAAAGCTTTTATTTTTTTTATTTTTTGACTTTCCTCTTCCTTTCCACTATGCTTAATGAGCCTCAACCACAAATATGGGACAAGTATCACAAGATATGCACGGGAGTAAACAATCGCACAATATGATATGTCTAGTGATGCAATAATATGATATCGTATCACTATGGTGCACAAGTTTCAAGCCGGCAATACTCGGATAGCTAGTCTCAATAGGTATGAAGGTATTCGCAAAGATGGTGGGGCTATCAAGATGTAATGGCAATGAAGTAAAAGTTTATGACGGAATATATACCTTCGTCACACTTAACCATTCACGAAGTCGGTGGTAATCGGCCTTGCTTCCGGTTGAAGATGGTCTCAAAGGTGGATGGTCGTCGTCGATGTGGAAGCTCGTGGTGGATGTAGTCTATGAAATGATACAAATCGCCGGTGGTTGATGTAGATGTAACCGTCCCTAAGTAGCCGAAACACCTTAGGAGACTCAAATCACAACTCAAACAACCACAAATACCAAAGGAACCAAAATGGGTTAGTTTGCAGAAGTTTTATGTGGTGGTGCGAAAGTTATGGCGAGGGCCGATGCAAAAGATGCAAAATGGACAAAATTTGATGGAGTCAAATGGTGGTAAAACCAAGATGAGCAGCTCGAGCACGCCGATAGCTTTTCAACGAGGCAGAACACCCAAATCGGAGTTCGGGAGTGGAAGTTATGGGCAAAACGTTGAAATGCTCGCGGCTGCTGTAGGTGGGCCGAGGGGGCCGCAAGACGGGTCCAGGTCTGGACACGGGTCCCGTGCGCACGGTACCAAGATGGTTCTTAATGGTATGGCTCTTTTTGTGGGGAATTTTCGAAATTGGGCAAGAACAAGCAAAATTAGGCTAGAAAACTAAGAGGGGGGCTCCAATTTCGTGAGAAACCATGGCTCATGATACCAAGATGTTGTAGGGTGGAACCATATGGGGAGATCTTACACGAATTGGAGGGGAATCAAGAACAATATGAACATAAGAAGGAAAACAAGAGGAACACTCAAGAACAAGTCCAATCACACATCCACTAGACAATCAAACACACAAGATCCACAAGGTACATGAACAATCAAAGGGAAACAAGATACATGGTAGAGTTCATCCCAAATCCTATGAGGGGGATGAGGGCTTGAATCCTAGAAGGATCTTTCCACGAAGGGGGGATTGAATCCCTCGGGATCTTCTCACATGGAGGTCTTGAACTCCATGGGAGTGGTCTCTCTCTCAAAAGGAGGAGGTAGGAGCAAAGCTCACCTAAGAATGAGCTATCACTTTGCTTAGTCCAAATGGAGGAGCAAGGGAGTATATATAGGTCCAAGGGATGAAGGGAAGTAGGGACGAGATGGGGATACAAGGGCTGCCCAGCACCACGGGGTGGGCCCCACGCACGGGTAAGTGGAGCCCGTGCGACGGGGTATCCAGACTTGACGATGAGCTGCGCAAGACGGGTCCGTGAGGCCGTGGACGGGGTCCCGTGGGCACGGGTCGGAGGGCCTGCACGGGCTGGGAGCGGCTGCCTTCGCTTCCTTCTCCACTTCCAGCTTCTCTTTGATGGTGTAGATGTTCTTCTTGACCTCCTCGATGAATGTGTAGCTCCGCCACACCTATGCATGAACACGAGAGGGGTCAAGTAGTATACCATCCTCAAAGGTACAAGTGAACACGTGTAAAGGAGATGATTCACCTTTGTATGCATGAAGTAGATGTGGCACGGTCACTTACCAAATGGACTCTTGACATGGTGATGACATAGGATGCTCGCATCATATATGAACTCGGATTGGTGGTGGACCTCGAATCGTGATGGTATATGGACTCGATTGGTGGTGGTATATGGACTCGGATTGGTGGTGGTATATGGACTCTCGATGGTGGTATATGGACTCGAGAAGTAGCGGTATGCGGTGGTGGTATATGGAAGGGCGATGATGATGGAAAGCGGCGGCGTGAATACCCGTGAATGTAACTCAAACTTTAAAGACTAGACGCTAAGACCAGAACTTGATGACGAAGCAACCGCAAATTCAACAACGCAAATACGTAAAAGAGTATGCAAAGGCTGATTGGTCGGATAGGATGAATTAACCCTAATTTTTTTTCATGGACTATAGGTATAAAGAAATGACTCGCCTAAACTATTTAAAAACAATAAAATCTCACCGAGCAACCTGAAAATCTGATACCACTTGATAGAGGTAAAGGTGTCCCGCCTTCGATGAGAAGATGGATATCGCTTTGGTGGAAGTCGACTTTGACGATCCGACCATTTAACGCGGCGAGGACGCCACGCCTTAGCAATCGCTAAACCAACTCCGAGAGGTTATTGACCATGCCGGAGCACGATCAACCTGACCACGAGGGTCTGTTTCCTGTGAGCAAACGAAGAACAAGCAAGAAACTGAGATTGCAATCTGGATATTGTGAATATAAGATGAAAGCTTTATTGATCAAGGTGGGGTTCTGTGACGCCTTTGTCTGGTCATTGAATACAAACGAAGTACGCGAAGTTGCAGCTATGGCAAACTTTAATCTAAACAAAACCCAAAGTCTAAATGGTGCCCTAAGGGCTGTATATATGGAGGAAGAGGGGGGATTTCGTGGCCTTGGTGGAGGGGTCCAAATCAACCCAATCTCTTGTTTCCCCACACACGGACTCTAAAATAGCTGTACTTATGTATTTCGAAATTACATGGGCTGGCCCAATAATAAGGTGACGATCACCTAGAATAGCCTCGGACGAAATTTATGAACGGCATCTTGTATATTTCGTCCAAGGCTTCATGCACTCATTATGGTGGCTTCAAAGTCCTGTAATCATCACTTGTAACTCCGTTTGTCTCCTTTGCGATGCCATCTCCATGCTTGTTCTTGCTCCAATGTTCATCCTTCTCCAAGCTAGGCCCTTCATTTCTAAGCAAAACAAATGTATCCAAGTTAAAAGAACATATTCTCATGAACATTAGAATCATTACCAAGAAACGGAAGTACCCGATAATTTAATTGCGGCGCGAGCTCTAGTAATTGGTCCAAGATATGTAGCAGAGGGGCTATGGGTGTAACAATGGTATTGATGTCCTCATCAGCAATCCGACTCGCCACGCTGACAACTGTTCACCACCTTCTTAAGTGTGAAATTGTTGTTCACCTGAACCTCCGCATCTGTTCCACTCCATTCCTCTAGATGTGTGCTTTGTGTCTCAGCTCGAGAGAAGTTGCTAAGACGCACTCGTGAGTTGATCTCGCTTGTTCGATCTTCGAGAAGATCGATCCTTCTAGAGTTTCCTTCCTCTCGCTGACATGTTGATAGAGGCAAAGGTGTCCTGCCTTCGATGAGATGGTGGATTTCGCTGGTGGAAGTCGACTTTCACGATCCGACTACGAACGCGGCGAGGACGCCGCGCTTTAGCAATCGCTAAACCAACTCCGAGAGGTTATTGACCACGCCGAGCACGATCAACCTGACCACGGGTCTGCTTCCGCGAGCAAACGAAGAACAAGCAAGAAACGATTGCAACTGATATTGCGAATATAAGATGAAAGCTTTATTGATCAAGGTGGGGTTCAGACGCTTTGTCGGTCGTTGAACACAAACGAAGTACACGGGTTGCAGCTATGGCGAACTTTTAATCTAAACAAAACCCAAAGTCTAAACGGTGCCCTAAGGGCTGTATATATGGAGGAAGAGGAGGTGAATTTCGTGGCCCTTGGTGGAGGGGTCAAACTAACCCTATCTCTTGTTTCCACACATACGGACTCTAAAAATAGCCTATACTAATGTATTTCGAAATTACATGGCCTGGCCCAATAATAAGGTGACGCAGCACTAGAATAGCCTCGGACGAAATTTATGAAGTGGCATCTTGTATATTTCGTCCAAGGCTTCATGTACTCATTATGGTGGCTTCAAAGTCCTGAAATCATCACTTGTAACTCCATTCTTGTCCCTCTTTGCGCATGCCATCATCTCCATGCTTGTTCTTGCTCCAATGTTCATCCTTCTCCAAGCTAGGCCCTTCATTTGTAAACAAAACAAATGTATCCAATTTAGGCAAGATCATATTCTCATGAACATTAGAATCATTACCAAAAGCGAAAGTACAGGTAATTTAGTTGGCGTCTTGTGAGCTCTAGTAATTGGTCGAGTATGTATAGCAGCAGGGGCTGTGGGTGTAACAATGGTATTGATGTCCTCATCATCCTCCCTTCTTGAAATGAAGTCGTCCTCGACGGAAGTTCATCTTCCTCACCCAAATATGGCTTCAAATCTGCAATGTTAAAAGTGGGACTAACCCAAAATCTGCGAGGCAGCTCAAGTTTATATGCATTATCATTTACTTTCTCCAACACCTTAGGGACCAGCAGCACGTGGCATTAGCTTTGATTTGCGCAAATCGGAAATCTATCCTTACGCAAATGTAACCAAACAAGATCTCGGTGCAAACACAACATGTTTTCTACCCTTATCTCCGACAAGTTTATATTTAGCATTCATACGCTCAATGTTTTCCTTAGTTAACTCATGCATTTTAAAATCAATTCAGCATGTTCTTTAGCATGTCTACGATTCATTTTAGCTTGACTTTTAATATGTTTCAAAGATTCATGATCAGAATGTATAACAAATTCTTTGGGCCATAAATAATGTTGCCATGTTTCTAAAGTCCGAACAAGAGCATATAATTCTTTATCATAAGTAGAGTAATTCAGACTAGGCCCACTCAATTTTTCAGAAAAGTATGCAACAGTTTTGCCATCTTGTAATAACACACCTCCTAATCCAATTCCACTAGCATCACATTCAAGCTCAAAATTCTTATTAAAATCAGGAAGTTGGAGTAAAGGAGCATGTGTCAACTTATCTTTCAATACCGTGAAGGCTTCTTCCATCGTGTTACCTCAAACAAAAAGGCACATCCTTCTTTGTAAGCTCATTGAGAGGTGCAGCAATGGTGCTGAAATCTCTCACAAAACGCCTATAGAAACCAAGAGGCCAAGGAAACTCCTCACTTGTGTGACCGTTTTGGGCTGCGACCAACTCTCAATAGCTTCAATCTTGGCTTTATCAACTTCACCCCCTGTGGAGTAACAACATAGCCAAGAAAAGATACTCGATCGGTGCAAAAGGTGCACTTCCCAAGGTTACCAAACAAGCGTGCATCACGTGAGAGCATTAAAAACAACACGTAAATGTTCCAAATGTTCTTCCAAAGATTTGCTATAAATCGGTATATCATCAAAATAGACTACCACAAATCGTCCAATGAAAGCACGTAAAACTTAGTTCATTAATCTCATGAAAGTACTAGGTGCATTAGTTAACCCAAAAGGCATGACTAACCACTCATATAATCCAAACTTAGTTTTAAATGTTGTTTTCCATTCATCTCCCAATTTCATACGAATTTGATGGTATCCACTACATAAATCAACTTTGGAGAATATTGTAGAGCCACTCAATTCATCAAGCATATCATCTAGCCTAGGAATAGGGTGATTATAACTAATAGTAATATTATTGATGCCTCTACAATCAACACATACGCGTGATGTACCATCCTTTTTCGCACTAGAATAATAGGAACAGCACAAGGACTAAGGGATTCGCGTATATAACCTTTGTCGAGCAGCTCACAGCTTGGCCATAATCTCCTTCGGCTCCTCTGGATTGGTATTATGGTGAGCGGTTTGGTAATGATGCACGGGAATTAAGTCAATTTGATGCTCAATCCCTCGAATAGGTGGTAATCCGGTGTGCGTCTTGTGGAAAGGCGTCGTGAACTCTGCAAAATGTTAGTGACAAAGACGGGCAAAGAGGACGTCACGCCCGAATGAAAATAATGCCTCTTTGCACAATAAAAGCATAGCAAATAGATTTGCTAAAATCTAGCTCATCAATATCAGATTTAGTGGCAAGTAAACATGCACTTTTCAATTTAATTTCGTGTAAATAACACTAGATGGTTTATTATTAGGCTTCATGTGTCGCTTCAAATTCTTTTGCCACAATCTGATTTTCACTCTTATTTTTCTCCTGTTTTTGCTTTATTAGCTCTATTAATATCATCTTTCAAAATGGACTCAGGAGTCATAGGAAGCAAAGTAATATTTTTATCCTTATGAACAAGAGTATCTTGATTGTTTCTACCATGGTGTATAGAATTTTATCAAATTGCCATAGTCGACCAAGTAATAAGGAACATGCTTGCATAGGTACCACATCACAATCAACATAATCAGCATATGTAGAGATACTAAAATGCACACGAGCGATGCGTGTTACCTTAACCTTGCCATTGTTGTTGAACCATTGGATGTAGTAAGGATGTGGATGTGGTCTTGTGGTGAGAGATAGCTTCTCCACCATCTCCATGCTAGCCAAGTTGTTGCAGCTCCCTCCATCTATGATGGCTTGAATAGAACGCTCCTTCACAACTCCCTTTGTATGGAACAAATTATGCCTCTGATTTTGCTCAATTTTGTGTAACCCGCACACTCAAAACACGCTGAGCAACTAAACATTCATACACATCGGCATCTTCAAGCAGCCATGTATTGTGTCTCATGATCGAGAATCATCTCCACCGTGTTCCTCATGTGTAATAAGAGCCAAAGTCTCCTCATCATAGTCACTAAGCGGACTCATACCCACCATCCTCGTGAGCAATCATCACACGCTGAGATTTGCATTCTCTCGCAAAATGTCCTCTTCCCTTACAACGACGTACAAATAATATCACTTGTGTGCCCTGTTGGCGCCATGGAAGAAGAAGAGCTCATGCAGGTCCGGCGGTGTGCTATTGGCGAGATAGTGGTGGTTGTGTCTGCTTTCTTGTATCACGGTTGGAGGTGGCTTTGAAGGAGGTGATGGTGCGGTGGAAGTAGATGATGCCGCGTGGTGTCCATGATGAAGGTCGACCTGCGAGAAAGTTAAGTGCATAATGCCAATGCACATCGATCACGCAGACTTCACGTTCACTTTACAAGCAAGATGGAATAAGCGAGTGATATTATTATAATCCTTATAGTCTAGAATGGTGCGAATCTCTCTATTTAATCCACCTGTAAAACGTGCAAGCATAGCTTCATTCTCCTCAACAATACCACATCTAATCAAGCGGCTTTGTAATTCACGATAATATTCTTTCACGTATTTTTCCTTGTCTTAAGCGCTGCAATTTTTGAAGTAATTCACGTTGATAATATGGTGGAACCCAGCGATCGCATAGCAGTTTTCAAAGCAGCCCAAGTAGTCGAGCAGGATATAATCTACAATGTTGAGCACCACCAAACACATGCAAAGCTAGTGAAAGCACAAACAGACAGCGGGAACACGTCTCTCCTCGGGATATTGTAAACATGTAAATCGTTGTTCAGTTTCTAACTCCCAAGTAAGATATATCGAGGAACATATCTACCCTCAAATGGTGGAATATTCAATTTCAGTTTAGGAGATGGTCATGATCTCGACCCTGAGGGGAGCCCTAATATTGCCATTATTTGCATGTGGGCGACACGGTGGTTGTGGTGCTGGTGGTTGCACGTGATTCCGATGTTGATCAACCTCATCCTCATAATCGCCCCATAATTATCATCCTCCCTCGCATCAAACCAGCGGCAGAGTAGCAGCCAAGAAGCACCAGCAGCGATAGTTGTGGCACCAGAATTTTGCACTGGCTCAATAGGAACACGCCGAGCTCGCCCATCTTGATTCTGGAAGGTGCATAGTTGTTTTCGTTCTGGAGGAGGTGCGATAGGCAGCAACGTGGTGGTTGTGGAAAACGCTACGAGCAATTCATCAAACTTGCTATCAAGCTTTGTTTCAAACGTCCTCTCAATGCCATCTATCTTCTCCATGGCCTCGCCAAATCTGTTTAGCACATCTTGCACCTGTCCAATCATCATTCTTTGAAACTTATCATGTAGCCGCTTGTTTGCCGTGTTCTCCCAATCGATCTCATCGACCAGATCCTACCATGGTTAGTAGTAAAATAGAAACACAAGAATATGATCCTCTGGACTACTAGGAAGTGGTGGTGGTGGTGGTGGGCGGTCAAAATCCGTCAAGCAAATCTCAAATTCTTACCGGTTCCTACTCAAAGAGCAGGGTGATCGGCAACCGTTGAAGTCAAAACTCTCAAAGCTTGGCTATAGCGATTATCGAGGGAGAATCAAGCGCACAGCGTAGATGTATGTGGAGCTGGGAAGGCTTATAATATGGTAGCAAAAAAATTTGAGAATAATCAATTCGGAGATGCAAAGTTGAATAAGCGCTCAATGACGAACTTGTGCTGGTCCTAGGCTGAACCGTGCTAGAGACGCGAGCCTAGAACACTAATAAAATCACGGCAACAGCACGTAAACAAGGGAGGAGCACACTCTGAATTTTTTTTCTCTTTTTTTTCCTTTTTTTGCACTTTTTGTCTTCTTTTTTTTTTTGTTCGCATGAACAAATTTTCGGAAAAGTTCACAAATGTTCTAAAACTGCTTAGCCGTAATTTTCCTGCATGAAGCTTTTTTTTTTTTTTGAAATTCGAACTATTTTTCTTCAAGGGATGGCTTGAAGTTGGGGAGTCCTCTTTGTCACGACTCTAGAGTGTCGGCGATCTGGAAATCGAGAACAATGCAACAATTCTTGGACTCGGACTAGGGTGGTGGCGGAGATGAATCTGGTGGAACTTCGGTGGTGGCGGAGATGAATCTGGTGGAACTTCGGATGGTGGCGAGATATGTGGTGCGGTGGACTCGGATGGGCGTGATGGCGGCGGATATGTGGTGGCGTATATGGATTCGGTTAGCGGTGAATATGTGGTGGTGGTATATGGCAACAAGCGGCGCGGACAACTTGTGAGCAGTAACTTCGAAACTCTAAAAGACTAGGCGCTAAGACCCAAGAATTTGACATTTATGATGCAAGCGCAAATTCAACAAAGCAAATACTGGAAAAAGATTATGCAAAGGCTCAGATTGGTTGGACGGGATGAACTAACCCTAATTTTTTTGGCTTTTTAAGTGGACTATAGGTATGAAGAACGGACTCGATCTAAACTACGAAAACTCAGAAATCTCACCGAACAACTTGGAAACTGATACCACTTGATAGAGGCAAAGGTGTCCCGTCTTTCGATGAGATGGTGGATTTCGCTTTGGTGGAAGTCGACTTTGACGATCCGACCATTGAGCGTCGCGAGAGGCGGCGCGCCTTAACAATCGCTAAACCAACTCCGAGAGGTTATTGACCCACCATGAACACGATCAACTCGACCATTTAGGGTCTATTTCCCGCTGAAAAGCGAAGAACAAGCAAGAAATAGATTGCAATCTGGATATTGCGAATATAAGATGAAAGCTTTATTGATCAAGGTGGGGTTACTGGACGCCTTGGTGCAGTCGTTGAACACAAGCGAAATGCAGATTGCACTATGGCGAACTTTGATTCTAAACAAAACCCAAAGTCTAAAGGTTGCCCTAAGGTCTGTATATATGGAGGAAGAGGGGTGAATTTTTCGGCCCTTGGTGGAGGGGTCGAAACTAACCCTATCTCTTGTTTCCCACACATACGGACTCTAAAATAGCCTATACTAATGTATTTCGAAATTACATGGGCCTGGCCCAATAATAAGGTGACGCAAAGACCTAGAATAGCCTCTCGGACAGAAATTTATGAAGTGGCATCTTGTATATTTCGGCCAAGGCTTCATGCACTCATTATGGTGGCTTCAAAGTCCTGAAATCATCACTTGTAACTCCATTCTTGTCCCCCTTGGCGCATGCCATCATCTCCATGCTTGTTCTTGCTCCAATGTTCATCCTTCTCCAAGCTAGGCCCTTCATTTGTAAGCAAAACAAATGTATCCAATTTAAGCAGCATCATATTCTCATGAACATTAGAATCATTACCAAGAAACGAAAGTACACAGTAATTTAGTTGGCGTCGCGTGACTCTAGTAATTGGTCCAGTATGTATGCGAGGGCTGTGGGTATAGCAATGGTATTGATGTCCTCATCACATGTTGGCTGGAGTTCTCGAGAGAGCGGACATCGAGACATTGATGGTGACCGAATCAATGTTCTTACCAAGTGCAACTTGGATCGTGAAGATTCTGCGATTCGTTCTCTCTTCATCCTACCCTACGCTTGAATATCGGGCAGATTCTTGTTTAATCAGGGGTGAGTTGTCATCTAGCTCGACAATGCACTAGGCTAACTTCGTTGTGCATCATGTCTAATCTTGAAAGAAACTTGAAATGGGGATTAATAGAGCGATAGAGGCAAAGGTGTCCGTCTTTCGATGAGATCAAGAATCTCGCTTTGTGCATTTCGATTTTGACGATCCGACAACGAGCGTCTGATAAAGTCGGCGCCTTATCAATCGCTAAACCAACACCTTGAGGTCAATGAAAGCTTATCTTATATTCATATCCGTGATTGGCAACCTTTCTTGTTTGTTCTCTGCTTCGCTTCGCAGGAAATAGACCGTATCGTTGATCGTGTTCGGCTGCGGGTCAATAAACTCCGGAGTTGGTTTAGCGACATATGCCGACGCCCTCGCATCGTCAGAGTCGGATCGGCCAAAGTCGACTTCCACCAATAAACCACCATCTCATCGAAGATTTTGACACCTTTGTCATATCATGGGTATCGTATTTGTGCTTTGAGATTTTACAGCCAGAAGTTTAGATCGAACCGTTTCTTCATACCTACAGTCCAATAAAAAAGCCAAAAAAATTAGGGTTAGGTCATCATATCCAAACTAAATCAGCCTTTACAATCTTTTTCAGATTTATGTTTGTTGAATTTAAGGCCAGATTGCCGTGTTCAGTCGGGTCTTAGAGTCTAGTCTTTAGAGTTTCGAAGTTCGTCTAAGTTGTCACGCAACCGCACCATCATCATCGCCCGCCATCTACCACCACCGCTTATCCGCCACCGCTCAACCGGATCCATATACCACCACCGCCGCCATATACCACCACCGGCTATATACCACCACCATATATCCACCACCAATCCGAAGTTCTTGCATATTCGACGTTTTGGATCCATCTAAATTCGATTCGGTTTCTTGTCCGAGTAGGTTTCGATTCCAGCAATCTTGTCGTTCCAGAAAGAGGTTGGTTTCCAAAAAAATTTGGTCGAAAAATTTGGAAATCTTTTGTCCGAAACCACCCCGCTTAGGCCCAAAATTTTCCAAAACGCACGGATAAAAAAATTTCTTCGCTATCCTATTTTTAGGTGTTTTGCCGATTGAGCCACAGTATAGAAAGTTTTTTTGTCCGCTTCCAGTTTTGGGTCCGCAAAAAAAAAAATTTGGTCGAAAAATTTCGTGCCCATCCGTCTTGACCTGGAAGAGTTTTGAGACACTCGCCATTATAGTGATTTTTCAAAAAAAAAAAGCAGCAAAAAAAAGGCAGCAAAAAAAAAGGCAGCGAAAAAAAGAGCAAAAAAATTCAGAGTGTGCTTTTCCTTTGTTTACGCCAGCCGTGATTTTGTTAGTGTTCTAGGCTCGCCTCTAGCACGGTTCAGCCTAGGACCAGCAAGACTCGCCGCTGAGCGCTTATTCAACTTTGCATCTCGATTTGATTATTGTCAACTTTTGCTACCATATTATAAGCCTTCCCAGCTCCACATACATCTACGCGCATGCTTGATTCTCCCGGTAATCGCTATAGCCAAGCTTTGAGAGTTTTGACTACAACGTGCCATCACCACCGCCCTGGGTAAGAACCGTAAGAATTTGAGATTTGCTTCACGGATTTGTGACCGTCCACCACACCACCACCACCACTTCCTAGTAGTCTGGAGGATCATATTCTTGTGTGTTTTATTGTTGCTAACCATGGCAGGAACACAGGCCGATGAGATGATTGGGAGAACTCGACAAACAAACAGCTACATGATAAGTTTCAAGAAATGATGATTGGACAAAAAGATGTGGTAAACAGATTTGACGAGGCCATGGAGAAGATAGATGGCATTGAGAAGACGTTGAAACAAAGCTTGATAGCAAGTTTGATGAATTGCTCGCTTTTCCACAACCACCGCCGGCTGCACCTATCGCACCCGAACGACAACAACTACGCCTTCCGAATCAAGATGGACGAGCTCAGGTTCCTATTGAGCCAGACAAAATTTCGTGCCGCCATCGCTGTTGGTGCTTCTTCGCCCCGCATAGCTGTGGTACCGACGAGGATGATTATGTGGAAGATTACGAGGATGAGGTTGATCAACATCGTAACCACGGCAACCACCAGCACCACAACCACCAGGTTGTCCACATGCAAATAATGGCAATGTTAGGGCTCCCTCAGTACAGATCATGACCATCTCCTAAACTGAAATTGAATATTCCACCATTTGAGGGTAGATATGTTCCATATATATCTTACTTGGGAGTTAGAAACCGAACAACGATTTACATGTTTACAATATCCCGAGGAGAGACGTGTTCGCCATCGCTTGTGCTTTCACTAGCTTTGCATGTGTTTGGTGGTCCAACATTGTAGATTATATCCTGCTCCACACTTGGGCTGCTTTGAAAACTGCTATGCGATTGCTGGTTCCACCATATTATCAACGTGAATTA
This sequence comes from Aegilops speltoides, assembly GCA_021437245.1. Classification (NCBI taxonomy): domain Eukaryota; kingdom Viridiplantae; phylum Streptophyta; class Magnoliopsida; order Poales; family Poaceae; genus Aegilops; species Aegilops speltoides. Next base: position 298,004,057 of record CM038147.1, read on the forward strand.
CTTCAAAATTGCAGCGTTTAAGACAAGGAAAAATTTGTAGAAGAATATTATCGTGAATTGCAAACCGCTTGATTAGATGTGGTATTGTTGAGGAGAATGAAGCTATGCTTGCACGCTCGGTGGATTAAATAGAGATTCGACCATTCTAGACTATAAGGATTATAATAATATCACTGCTTATTCCATCTTGCTTGTAAAGTGAACGTGAAGTGGTGGATTGATGTGCATTGGCCCACTAACTTTTCTCGCAGTCGACCTTCATCATGGACACCACGGCATCATCTACCCACCGCACCATCACCTCCTTCGTGCCACCTCCAACCGTGATACAAGAAAGGTGCACAACCACCACTATCTCGCCAAGAGCACACCGCTGGCTTGCAAGAGCTCTTCTTCCATGGCGCCAACGGCACACAAGTGATATTATTTGTCGTCAGTAAGGGAAGAGGACATTTTCAGAGAATGCAAATCTTGCAGATGATTGCTAATGAGGATGGTGGGTATGAGTCCGCTTAGTGACTATGATGAGGAGACTTTGGCTCTTATTACACATGAGGAACACGGGAGATGATTCGATCATGAGATACAATACATGGCTCAAGATGCCGACAGTATGAATGTTTAGTTGCTCAACGTGTTTTGAGTGTGGTTACACAAGCGAGCAAAATCAGAGGCATAATTTGTTCCATACAAAGGAGTTGTGAAGGAACGCTCTATTCAAGGCCATCATAGATGGAGGAGCTGCAACAACTTGGCTAGCATGGAGATGGTGGAGAAGCTATCTCACCACAAGACCACATCCACATCCTTACTACATCCAATGGTTCAACAACAATGGCAAGGTGAAGGTAACACGCATGTCGTGTGCATTTTAGTATCTCTACATATGCTGATTATGTTGATTGTGATGTGGTACCTATGCAAGCATGTTCCTTGTTACTTGGTAGACCATGGCAATTTGATAAAATTTGACACCATGGTAGAAACAATCAAGATACTCTTGTTCATAAGGATAAAAATATTACTTTGCTTCCTATGACCTCGAGTCCATTTTGAAAGATGATATTAATAGAGCTAATAAAGCAAAACAGAGAAAAATAAGAGTGAAAATCAGATTGTGGTAAAAGAATTTGAGCAACACATGAAGCCTAATAATAAACCATCTACTGTTTTCAAATTAAATTGAAAATGCATGTTTACTTGCCACCAAATCTGATATTGATGAGCTAGATTTTGGCAAATCTATTTGCTATGCTTTTGTGTGCAAAGAGGCATTATTTTCATTCGAGGACGGTTTTCCTTTGCCCCCGCTGTCACTAACATTTTGCAGAGTTCACCGACGCCTTTCCACAAGACGGCCACCGGATTACCACCTATTCGAGGGATTGAGCATCAAATTGACTTAATTCTGCATCATTACCCAACCGTGCACCATACCGCACAATCCAGAGGAGACGAAGGAGATTATGCGCCAAGACTGAGCTGCTCGACAAAGGTTATATACGCCAATCCCTTAGTCCTTGTTGTTCCTATTATTCTAGTGCCGAAAAAGGATGGTACGCACGATGTGTGTTGATTGTAGAGGCATCAATAATATTACTATTCGTTATCGCCACCCTATTCCTAGGCTAGATGATATGCTTGATGAATTGAGTGGTCTACAATATTCTCCAAAGTTGATTTATGAGTGGATACCATCAAATTCGTATGAAATTGGGAGATGAATGGAAAACAGCATTTAAAACTAAGTTTGGATTATATGAGTGGTTAGTCATGCCTTTTGGGTTAACTAATGCACCTAGTACTTTCATGAGATTAATGAACTAAGTTTTACGTGCTTTCATTGGACGATTTGTAGTTTATTTTGATGATATATGATTTATAGCAAATCTTTGGAAGAACATTTGGAACATTTACGGTTGTTTTTAATGCTCTACGTGATGCACGCTTGTTTGGTAACCTTGGGAAGTGCACCTTTGCACCGATCCAGTATCTTTTCTGGCTATGTTGTTACTCCACGGGAATTGAAGTTGATAAAGCCAAGATTGAAGCTATTGAGAGTTGGCCGCAGCCCAAAACGGTCACACAAGTGAGGAGTTTCTCCTCGCTGGTTTTATAGGCGTTTGAGAGATTTCAGCACCATTGTTGCATTCTCAACGAGCTTACAAAGAAGGATGTGCCTTTTGTTTGGGGTACCGACAGAAGAAGCCTTCACGGTATTGAAAGCTAAGTTGACAAATGCCCTTTACTCCAACTTCCGATTTTAATAAGACTTTTGAGCTTGAATGTGATGCTAGTGGAATTGGATTAGAGGTGTGTTATTACAAGATGGCAAACCTGTTGATACTTTTCTAAAAATTGAATGGGCCTAGTCTGAATTATTCTACTTATGATAAAGAATTATATGCTCTTGTTCGACTTTAGAAACATGGCAACATTATTTATGGCCCAAAGAATTTGTTATACATTCGATCATGAATCTTTGAAACATATTAAAAGTCAAGCTAAACTGAATCGAGACATGCTAAATGGGTTGAATTCATTGAGACTTTCCTTATTCATTAAACACAAGAAGGGTAAAGAAAATGTTATTTGGATGCATTGTCTCGCCGCTATACTATGTTTCACAACTTGACTTCAAAATATTTGGTTTGGAGACCATCAAAGATCAATATTGCATGATGCTGATTTTAAAGATGTATTGCGAATTGTAAAGAAGGTAGAACATGGAACAAGTTCTCTTAATGATGGATTGCTTTCTAACAAGCTATGCATTCCAAAGCAGCCTCTCGCTTTTGTTGTTGCAGGAGGCATGGAGGAGGACTAATGGGACACTTTGGCGTGAAGAAGACCGAGGATATACTAGCTACACATTTCTTTTGGCCAAAGATGAGACGGATGTTGAGCGCTTTGTCGTCCTGCACTACATGTCAAAAAGCTAAGTCACGACTCAATCCTCATGGTTTATATATGCCTTTGCTCGTACCTAGTGTTCCTTGGGAGGATATATCTATGGACTTTGTTTTAGGTTTACCTGAACAAAGAAGGAGGGATAGCTTATTTGTTGTCGTGGATAGATTCTCAAAATGGCACACTTTATACCATGTCATAAAAGCGATGATGTCGTTAATGTTGCCGATTTGTTCTTTCGGAAATTATTCGCTTGCATGGTGTGCCAAATACTATTGTTTCAGATCGTGATACTAAATTTCTTAGCCACTTTTGGAGATGTTTATGGGCTGTTGGGGACTAAACCTTTTTAGTACTACTTGTCACCCCCAAACCGATGGATAAACCGGTAGTCAATAGAACATTGTCTACTATGCTTAGGGCTGTTTTGAAGAAAATAAGAAAATGTGGGAAGAATGCTTGCCTCATATTGAATTTGCTTATAATCGCTCATTGCATTCTACTACTAAATGTGCCCTTTTGAAATTGTGTATGGTTTCCTACCTCGCACCTATTGATTTATTGCTTCTTCCATCTTCGGAGAAGGTTAATTTTGATGCTAAAGAACGTGTGAATTGATTTTAAAATGCATGAGTTAACTAAGGAAAACATTGAGCGATGAATGCTAAATATAAACTTGCCGGAGATAAGGGTAGAAAACATGTTGTGTTTGCACCGGAGATCTTGTTTGGTTACATTTATGTAAGGATAGATTTCCGATTTGAAATCAAAGCTAATGCCACGTGTGCTGGTCCCTTTAAAGTGTTAGAGAAAGTAAATGATAATGCATATAAACTTGAGCTGCCCGCAGATTTTGGGGTTAGTCCCACTTTTAACATTGCAGATTTGAAGCCATATTTGGGTGAGGAAGATGAGCTCGCGAGGACACTTCATTTCAAGAAGGGAGGATGATGAGGACATCAATACCATTGTTACACCCACAGCCCCGCCGCTATACAACCGGACCAATTACTAGAGCCAAGACGCCAACTAAATTACTGTACTTTCGCTTGGTAATGATTCTAATGTTCATGAGAATATGATGCGCTTAAAATGGATACATTTGTTTTGCTTACAAATGAAGGGCCTAGTTTGAGAAGGATGAACATTGGAGCAAGAACACACATGGAGTTGATGGCATGCTAAGGGGATCAAGAACGGAGTTACAAGTGATGATTTCGTGACTTTGAAGCCACCATAAGGAGTGCATGAAGCCTTGGACGAAATATACAAGATGCCACTTCATAATATTGTCCATAGGCTATTCTAGGTGTCAGGCCACCTATTATTGGGCCAGCCCATGTAATTTCGATACATTAGTTAGGCTATTTTAGAGTCCAGTATGGGGGAACAAGAGATAGGGTTAGTTTCGACCCTCCACCAAGGGCCACGAAACCCCCTCTTCCTCCATATATACAGCCCTAGGGCACCGCTTAGACTTGGGTTTTGTTTAGATCAAAAGTTCCATAGCTGCAACTTCGCTGCATTTCGCTTTGTGTTCAACGACTGCATAAAGGCCATGTAACCCCACCTTGATCAATAAAGCTTTCATCTTATATTCGCAATATCCAGATTGCAATCTCAGCTTGCTTGTTCTTCGTTTGTCGCAGGAAATAGACCTCGTGGTCGTTGATCGTCTCAAGGTGGTCAATAACCTCGGAGTTGGTTTAGCGACATATGCGACGCCCTCGCACGCCAGAATCGGATCGCCAAAGTCGACTTCCACCAAAGCGAATCCACCATCTCATCGAAGACGGACACCTCTCGCTTATCACCCGACCCCTCGCCGATCCATCTCTCCTCGTCCATCCCTCGTTTCGCCAAATACGCCACCACAATAACATCGCCGCTAGGGAGAGATCCCACGATCCTCCCGCAGATTCTCCTCGATCCAACTCCTCCTCCTCGCTCCCACGCTAGCCGCCGATCCTCCTCGTTGCGCCGTTTTGAGAGAGAGAGGAGCGCCGCTCGCCCCTTCCGCTTCTCGCATTGAGCTTACTCCTGGGCCCACTCGCTGCCCTGCGCTCGCCTCCGCGAACACCACCTAGAGACCAACCCATGCCCTTGCCGCCTAACCGCCGCCCGTCTCATAAGCCGCCCGAATCCATCGTCCCCCGCCAAGCTCTTCAAGAACTGCTGGCCAGCCCGTTTTTCCTCTCGACTAAGTTACGCCATGTTCCTCAAGGCCGCCTTCTGTTGCTTCTCCGCTGCCGAACTCAAGGCCATTCTCTACTTTCTTTGCGGACTGTGGAGCCACCGCCTCACATCTTCCTCCATTATCAACAGAACGCCCGAAGTGAGCGCCGCCGAGTTTCTCCCGGTCTCCCTTATGGTGTTAATTTATCACTATTCCTGCTGGCCATCGCTAAGTTTCCTGTGACCCGTGGAATGCACGGAAAACCAAGTTCAAGATTCCGCGACGGTGCTCGTGTCACCTAGATCGTCAAGTACTCACTCAGGATTATTCAAGTCCTCGACGACGGGCGCTAGTACCACTACGCCTATGTACATTCACACCAAGACCGATCGACAAGTACCCCAACAACGGTGTAATTTTCATCAGACCATCAAGTGTACCACTACCATCGCCAGTGAATAACTACTTCCACACGCCCTGCGGAACCACTACTTCCACTACGAATTTCCCCAGGAACGTAATTACTGCCGACAATTTGAACCACCCTAAATGCACGCTCAAGGTATAACCCCGAGACGACCTTCCGAGAATGAATGTCGGTCAGACGAGATGCCCGTGGTTTCACCATGTCCGAAGTTGTTCTCATGCGTTTCTCATTGTTTTGTTGGTTTCACTCCGCGGGAACCCGGTAGAATCGGATCACCCCACCATCTCTGTATGACTCGCTTCACGCCACTTCCTTTTGCACCAAGATTCCTGAGCTACCGAACCGATATGTCGCCATGGCATCATTTTCGGATTCGGTCATTGCGGCACCCATTTTGTTCGCCATAGTGACCAAATGCTTCATAACATGCTTATGTCAACATTTTTATAAAATTGCATATAACTTGTATATGTCATCCGCATCATGATAACAACATTTAAAATGTTTAAACTTGTTGTTGCATTAAATTGCTAAATGCATATGGGACACCGGATTTGTTGTTTTATATCCGCCCCATTTAAATTGTTTAGATGGTAGTTTTGTTATGCTTCACCACTTGCCATGTTAACCAATATTTAATAAGTACATAACCAGAGAGAACTAAATAATTGATGTGGTAGGTCATTAATATGCAACTCGTTTCATATTGGGCTCCATTTAACTTGTAGTTTGTTTTATATTGCCATGCCATGTTATTTAAACCGCACATCATACTTTGTTTAAGATCACCATGTTTATGTGATGGTTGTTTACTATGTTGTTGTTTCTTTAATGTTGCTTCTCTCGTTAGCTTCGGCTCGCTCCGAGTTGTGAGGATCTGCTCGATTTCACCGCTTGTTGTCTTCTTCTGACCGTTTTCTCCTTGTGATCTCGTGCAAGATGATCATACCCTCGAAATCACTACTATCTTTGCTATTAGTTTGCTCGCTTTTGCTATGCCAATGCTACGATGCCTACCATTTGCTTGTCGCCTCCCAAATTGCCATGTCAAACCTCTAACCACTATGTCCTAGCAAACCGTTGTTGGCTATGTTACCGCTTTGCTCAGCCCCTCTTATAGCGCTGTTAGTTGCAGAAGATTGGTTTGTTCCTTGTTGAACATGGAGATGTTGTTCCTTGTTGGAACATGTTTACTTGTTGGGATATCACAATATATCTTATTTAATTAATGCATCTATATACTTGGTAAAGGGTGGTCGCCTATACCGGTGTTTTGTTCCACCTGTTTCCTAGTTCCGCCATATATCGGTGTTATGTTCCTGATTTTATGCTCCTTACGCTAAGGTTGGGCTATAATGGGAACCCTTGACAGTCATTTAAGTAAAACTCCTCCAAAGAAGGCCCAACATTGGTTTTAACATTTGCCACCAAGTTTTTTCCCTTGGGTTCTCGCAGACTAAGGGTCATTTTATTTTACCCCCGGCCGTCTTTGAGTGTTGGTCCAAACTAGAGCACCGCATGGGACCATTCCTTGGCAACTTGGATTACGCCGCAGACTGACGCTTCACTTATGCGGTGTTCTCGAGAACGAGATATGTGCAGCCCTATCGGGATTACGGCACCGCGGTGGTCTTGCTGGTTTATTTTTACCGCCGAAATGTCTTGATGTACCGGATACCGAGTCCGATCGAGTGTCTCGGTGGAGGTCTATTCTGCTGACCATGAGAGCTTGTCATGGTTGTTGGGACATTTCTGCAGGGTTTTGAACTTTCGAAGCCATGCCCAAGGTTATGGGCGATGGGAATTTGTTAATGTCCCATTGTAGAAACCCAAGTCAATTTTAATTAAAATACATCAACCAAGGTAACCGTGATGGTCTCTTCATGGAGTCCGAAGTGAACATAGTGTTGGAGTTATGTTTGATGTAAGTAGTTTCAGATCACTTTGATCGCACTAGCTTCACCACCATGCCTTGCTTCTCTTCTCGCTTCTCTTTACATGGAATTTATATATGCTATCGCTTAAGTTGCAGCTCCACCTCATTACTCCATCCTTCCTATAAGCTTAATAGTCTTGATCTCGCGGTGCGAGATTGCTGAGTCCCGTGGCTCATGATACTTCCAAAACCAGCTTGTGTGCCTATGTTAATGGAAAGGTGACGAATCTAAGCTCAAGGAGGAGCTCGATGAAGATCTTATTTTGTGTTGTTTCGCTCTAGTTGTTCAAGAGTGGAGCCCGCTTGGGGTCGCATCGGGGACCTTGTCGCATTTGGGGTTCTTCTTTATTTTGGTTTCGTAGTCGACCTGATTGTATCCGGATGATGTAATGCTTTATTCATGTAATTGTGTGAAGTGGCGATTGTGCCAACTATGTATCTCTTTCCTTATGTATTACATGGGTTGTGTGAAGATTACCTCACTTGCATATTGCTTTCAATGCGGTTATGCTCTAAGTCGGCTTCATTAACGGGAGATATACCATCGGTGGCGCTACACTATAGCACCGCCGGGAAGTAGTTGGCAAGATCTTGTCGCCCCGCCTCAAGAGCTTGCACCGCTGGATGGCGAGATGCCGAGGAACCCGACGGATGCGACTTGCCATCGCATTTCTCCGAACGTTCGCTTGAAATTTCGTACGGGCCACCGGATTCTGCCGAGTCGGAGTGAATGCAGGCAACCACCGCGACGGTAAGTCGCTTGGTTCCTTCGGGCGATGCGTCGACAGAGGGCCCAGCGCTGGTCCGATTGACGCCGCTTCTTCTCGCTACCGGCGCGTAGTACGAAGGCCTTCAGCTGCCGTTTCAGAAGAATTTGGCGCCGATCGCGACAAGCTCGTGGATCTATTGATGCGGAGCCACCGCTGGGTAGATCCGGCGAAGTCGGCGATCTTGGCCTTCGGGTGGAGAGTGCACGGTGGTTGCACCTCGCCGGTTTTGTCGCCATCGGCCGCTGGGCATAATCTTGCCGCGATCGCTGGCGTACTCGGCCGTCGGGTGTCGCCATTGGCAAAGCCGATGAGACTGAATGGTGGCCCTCCATTCGCCGATCTTGTCTTCCGCTGGAGGGTAATCCAGAGCAGTTGAGCTCGTGCTGCTTCGGCCGAGTGGTGAGGCATAACGGTATGGTAGGAGCGGATATGCTCGGACTTCTAACTATGTTAGAAGGAGCAGATCCCACCAGCGACCGCAGGTCTCGCCTATGCCGCATATTGGCGCATGTCTGTTCTGAGCACCCCGAGATCCACTACCGATCTTCGGTCCAACGAACGATGGTACCGCGAAAGTACCATGATCGCTGCTTCGGCCTGGGCTACTTCCGAGATGGGCGCAGGCATGTACGACGTTGAGGTCTCAGGCAGCCTTGTCCTTGACCGGGCAGCATTCGCGGAGCCCCTGCCGACGCCGTTTCCGCTGGCGTTTACCCCACCACCCGCTTGCTCCGGTGGTGGTGGGATCGATGCGACGAACAGCCCGGGCCTTCTTCTTCGGCGGCATGTCGATGAAGAAGATGAAGATCTAGCTCGTGTGAACGCCAAATCGTTCACATGCCTCGACGCTTCTACCGGGCGCGCCAAAGATGCCGGGGAAGCTGATCCACTGACACCTATGGAGTCGGCGGACGAAAGCCCCTTCGTTCAAGGGGGCGAGGTCACAAGAGCCGACGAGGCGGTTAACACGAGCGGTTTACCCGCCTGAGCCTGATGAGGACATCAATACCATTGTTACACCACAGCCCCGCTATATACAGACTAATTACTAGAGCTCACAGACGCCAACTAAATTACCTGTACTTTCCGCTTGGTAATGATTCTAATGTTCATGAGAATATGATGTCTCTAAATTGGATACATTTGTTTTGCTTACAAATGAAGGGCCTAGCTTGGAGAAGGATGAACATTGGAGCAAGAACAAGCATGGAGATGATGGCATGCAAGGGGGACAAGAATGAGTGCATGAAGCCTTGGACGAATATACAAGATGCCACTTCATAAATTTCTGTCCGAGGCTATTCTAGGTGTCACACCTTATTATTGGGCCAGCCCATGTAATTTCGAAATACATTAGTATAGGCTATTTTAGAGTCCCAGATGTGGGAAACGAGATAGGGTTAGTTTTGACCCTCCACCAAGGGCCATCTCCCCTCTTCCTCCATATATATTCCCTTAGGGCACCGCTAGACTTTGGGTTTTGTTTAGATCAAGTTCAATATAGCTGCAACTTCGCATTTCGCTTGTGTTCAACCACTATAAAGGCCATGTAATCCCACCTTGATCAATAAAGCTTTCATCTTATATTCGCAATATCCGATTGCAATCAGCTTGCTTGTTCTTCGCTTGCTCGCAGGAAATAGACCTCGTGGTCGTTGATCGTGTTCCTGTCAATAACCTCTCGTTGGTTTAGCGATTGCTATATGCCACGCCCCGCAGACCGTAGTCGGATCGCAAAGTCGACTTCCACCAAAGCGAAATCCACCATCTCATCGAAAGACGGACACCTTGCCTCTATCAAGTGGTATCGATTTCCGTGTTGCTCGTGAGATTTTAAGGCCGTAGTTTAGATCGAGTCTGTCTTCATACCTACAGTCCACTAAAAGCCAAAAAAAATTAGGGTTAGTCATATCCCAACCAATCGAGCCTTTGCATAATCTTTTTCAGATTTGCTTGTTGAATTTGGTGTTGCATCGCGTGTCTAGTTGCTGGTCTTAGAGTCTAGTCTTTAGAGTTTCAGTTTCGTCATAATGTCACGCCGCCGCCACACCGCTATCATCGCCGCCATCTACCACCACCGCTTATCCGCCACCGCTCAACTGTGATCCATATACCACCACCGCTGCCATATACCACCACCGCTGCCATATACCACCACCATATATCCACCACCAATCCAGTTCCTTGCATATTAGATTTGTTTTCGATCCATTAATTTCCGATTCGTGTTTCTTGTCTCGAGTAGGTTTCGATTCCAGAATCTTTGTCATCTAGAAGAGGTTGGTTTCAAAAAAGAAAAAGAGTCCGAAACCACCCTCCGCTAGGCCCAAAATTTTCCAAAAACGCACGGACAAAAAAATTTCTCGCTATCCTATTTTTAAGTGTTTCTAAGCGCTTTGAGACACTCGCCATTATAGTGATTTTTCAAAAAAGCAAATAAGAAAAAGCAGCGCAAAAAAAAAGAGCGAAAAAAATTCAGAGTGTGCTCCTCCTTGTTTACGCAATACCGTGATTTTGTTAGTGTTGTAGGCTCGCCTCTAGCACGGTTCAGCCTAGGACCAGACAAGACTGCCGCTGAGCGCTTATTCAACTTTGCATCTCTCAATTGATTATTGCTGACCTTTTTGCTACCATATTATAAGCCTTCCCAGCTCCACATACATCTACGCTGCATGCTTGATTCTCCCGTAATCGCTATAGCCAAGCTTTGAGAGTTTTGACTACGGTTGCCGATCACCGCCGGGTAAGAACCGTAAGAATTTGAGATTTGCTTGACGGATTTGTGACTGCCCACCATACCACCACCACCACACCACCACCACCACTTCCTAGTAGTCTGAGGATCATATTCTTGTGTGTTTCTATTGTCGCTAACCATGGCAGGATCATGTCGACGAGACTGATTGGGAGAACTCGATTAACAAACAGCTACATGATAAGTTTCAGAAATGATGACAAAAAGACGTGCAAACAGATTTGACGAGGCCATGGAGAAGATAGATGGCATTGAGAAGACGCTTGAAACAAAGCTTGATAGCAAGTTTGATGAATTGCTCGCTGCTTTCCACAACCAACCGCCGCGCCTTATCGCACCTCTCGCGAACGACAACAACTACGCTCTTCCGAATCAAGATGGACGAGCTCAGCGTGTTCCTATTGAGCCAGACAAAATTTCGTGCCGCCATCACTGTTGGTGCTTCTTTGGCCTCGCATCGCTGCTGGTGGTACCGACGAGGATGATGAGTATGTGGACGATTATGAGGATGAGGTTGATCATCAATCCACGTGCAACCACCAGCACCACAACCACCGTGTCGCCCACATGCAAATAATGGCAATATTAGGGCTCCCTCAGTACGAGATCATGACCATCTCCCTAAACTGAAATTGATTATTCCACCATTTGAGGGTAGATATGTTCTCGATATATATCTTACTTGGGAGTTAGAAACCGAACAACGATTTACATGTTTACAATATCCCGAGGAGAGACGTTCGTCATTGCTTGTGCTTTCACTATTTTGCATGTATTGGTGGTCCAACATTGTAGATTATATCCTGCTCCAAATTTACTTGGGCTGCTTTGAAAATCATGTATATACTTTGGTTCCACCATATTATCAACGTGAATTACTTCAAAATTGCAGCGCTTAAGACAAGGAAAAACTCAGAAGAATATTATCGAATTACAAACCGGCTTGATTAGATGTGGTATTGTTGAGGAGAATGAAGCTATGCTTGCACGCTTTCGGTGGATTAAATAGAGAGATTCGCACCATTCTAGACTATAAGGATTATAATAATATCACCGCTTATTCCATCTTGCTTGTAAAGCTGAACGTGAAGTGTGATCGACAGCATGGCGCCGCACTAACTTTTCTCTCAGTGTCGACCTTCATCATGGACACCACGCATCATCTACTTCCACCGCACCATCAACTCCTTCGGTGCCACCTCCAACCGTGTGATACAGTGCACAACCACCACTATCTCGCCAAGAGCACACCGCCGGGCTCGCACAGTAGCTCTTCTTCTTCCATGGCGCCAACAGGGCACACAAGTGATATTATTTGTCGTCATAAGGGAAGAGGACATTTTATGAGAGAATGCAAATCTGCCAGGATGATTGCTACCGAGGATGGTGGGTATGAGTCCGCTAGTGACTATGATGAGGAGACTTTGGCTCTTATTACACATGAGGAACACGTGGAGATGATTCTCGATCATGAGACACAATACATGGTCAAGATGCCGACAGTATGAATGTTTAGTTGCTCAACGTGTTTTGAGTGTGCAAGTTACAAGTCGAGCAAAATCGAGGCATAATTTGTTCCATACAAAGGAGTTGTGAAGGAACGTTTATTCAAGGCCATCATAGATGGAGGGGCTGCAACAACTTGGCTAGCATGGAGATGGTGGAGAAGCTATCTCTCACCACAAGACCACATCCACATCCTTACTACATCCAATGGTTCAACAACAGCGCAAGGTGAAGGTAACACGACTGCTCGGTGCATTTTAGTATCTCTACATATGCTTATTATGTTGATTGTGATGTGGTACCTATGCAAGCATGTTCCTTGTTACTTGGTAGACCATGGCAATTTGATAAAAATTTCGACACCATGGTAGAAACAATCAAGATACTCTTGTTCATAAGGATAAAAATATTACTTTGCTTCCTATGACTTCCCAAGTCCATTTTGAAAGATGATATTAATAGAGCTAATAAAGCAAAACAGGAGAAAATAAGAGTGAAAATCAGATTGTAAAAAGAATTTGAGCAACACATGAAGCCTAATAATAAACCATCTAGTTTGCTTCAAATTAAATTGAAAAGTGCATGTTTACTTGCCACCAAATCGATATTGATGAGCTAGATTTTAGCAAATCTATTTGCTATGTTTTTGTGCAAAGAGGCATTATTTTCATTCGGGGCGGTTTTCTTTGCCGCCTCCTGTCACTAACATTTTGCGAGGTTCGGGCGCTTTCCACAAGGCGGCCACCGGGATTACCACCTATTGAGGGATTAAGCATCAAATTGACTTAATTCCCGGTGCATCATTACCCAACCCACCATACCACCAATCCGGAGGAGGAAGGAGATTATGCTCAAGTTGGAGGCTCGACAAAGGTTATATCCAATCCCTTAGTCCTTGTTTGTTCCTATTATTCTTGTCCGAAAAAAGGATGGTACTCACGATGTGTGTTGATTGTAGAGGCATCAATAATATTACTATTGTTATCGCCACCCTATTCCTAGGCTAGATGATATGCTTGATGAATTGAGTGGCTCTACAATATTCTCCAAAGTTGATTTTAGGGATACCATCAAATTTATGAAATTGGGGATGAATGGAAAACAGCATTTAAAACTAAGTTTGGATTATATGAGTGGTTAGTCATGCCTTTTGGGTTAACGCACCTAGTACTTTCATGAGATTAATGAACAAGTTTTCGTGCTTTCATTGGACGAATTTGTGGTAGTCTATTTTGATGATATCTTGATTTATAGCAAATCTTTGGAAGAACATTTGGAACATTTCGTGTTGTTTTTAATGCTCTCGTGATGCCGGTTTGGTAACCTTGGGAAGTGCACCTTTTGGCAATAATCCTTTTTTCTTGTTTTACTCCACGGGGAATTGAAGTTGGTAAAGCCAAGATTGAAGCTATTGAGAGTTGGTGGCCCAACGGTCACACAAGTGAGGAGTTTCCTTTGGCCTCGCTGGTTTCTATAGGCGTTTGGAGATTTCAGCACCATTGCGCACCTCTCAAGAGCTTACAAAGAAGGATGTGCCTTTTGTTTGGGGTACCCAACGGAAGAAGCCTTCACGGTTTAAAGCTAAGTTGAACATGCCCTTTACTCCAACTTCCGATTTTAATAAGACTTTTGAGCTTGAATGTGATGCTAGTGGAATTGGATTAGGAGGTGTGTTATTACAAGATGGCAAACCTGTTGCATACTTTTCAAAAATTGAGTGGCCTAGTCAATTACTCTACTTATGATAAAGAATTATATGCTCTTGTTGGACTTTAGAAACATGGCAACATTATTTATGGCCCAAAGAATTTGTTATACATTCGATCATGAATCTTTGAAACATATTAAAAGTCAAGCTAAACTGAATCAGACATGCTAAATGGGTTGAATTCATTGAGACTTTCCCTTATGTCATTAAACACAAGAAGGGTAAAAAAATGTTATTCCGATGCATTGTCTTCGCTATACTATGCTTTCACAACTTGACTTCAAAATATTTGGTTTGGAGACCATCAAAGATCAATATGTGCATGATGCTGATTTTAAAGATGTATTGCAGAATTGTAAAGAAGGAAGAACATGGAACAAGTTTGTCGTTAATGATGGATTTGT